>CM054057.1:107030651-107481106 GCA_028641055.1 Alopecurus myosuroides | reverse complement strand
CGTGTTTTCTAGCCAGAGAAGACACCGTATCCGCGGCTCACCCATATCAGCGATAAAGGGCCCACTATTTCGACCACCCCGTCCCACTTCTATAAAGGCTACTCCCCGCGGATAAAGTTCACAGGCCGTGATCTAGATCCCCGCCGCCACCGCCCTCGTGCACAGATTTCTCGCCACCGGTAGAAATTCAGCGACCAATCGCGCGTGCCTCCACCGCCTTCGCTGCCATGGATCACCTCCCCTTGTACCTAGCAGCCGAGCGCAAGCGCTGCGTAACATCCAACGCGGCGAGGAAGCGTGTGGCGCGTCGCAACAGCTCGCAGAGGCAGCCGGTGCCACCGACGTACCTCCGTCGCGAGACGGAGGAGTTCCACCATCGCCACGGCTTCTGCCACGGGCGCCCCCTCCTCACGGGGAGTTCCTCCGGTGCTAGGAGCTCCGCCGGCGAGGGTAGCTCCACACGGCCTTTGCTGCTGCAGCCGCGGCGACTCGAGCTCGAGGAGGCGTTCGAGGGTGCCATCGGGCTAGAGGACTTCGTCTCCGACGACATTCTCGAACACGTCGAGAGCATCATCCGTCCGCGCACCGAGTGGGAGGAGCAGGACACGGAAAAGTAGCACCGCCTCGATGAGGTCTGCGACGAAGCCCTCCTCGAGAAGGGCATCCACGCGTCGAAACAGACGGAGGAGAAGGCGGCGGAGTGGGACACCAAGAAGATGAAGCAGGAGGAGGTATTCGTTGACCTCGACCCCGACGAGTAGAAGCTCGCTCAGTCGTCAATGGCGCCATCACATCCCCTTGGGCTCCGGTAGAAATAACCGTATAGAACCCAATTGTGGACATAGATAGGAATGCAGGCGTCAGTTAACCTAGTTATTATTACTTTTGTAAAGAATCGATGATGAACTGCGCATATGAATGTAATTCGATTTCTCCCGCCAAGTTTAATTTGTGATTTAAGTTTTTTGATGCGGTTTCTGTTTTGCGCCTATCGCTTTGGCTAAAAAAATCACGTTTTTTTCGCCCTTGTCCGCGCTTAAGGGTCCACAGGATAAGGGGTCTACTAGGGATGCTCCAAGTTTAGTGATATTGACCATAGTGTTTGGCAGGACGATCATATTCTGTGTGTGTTCTGTAATTACGTAACTATTATGCTTATTTAATATAATTCGATGGAATATGTTTCCTACAAAAAAAACTAAGTTTGGAGATATTTGGACGCAAAAGTTTGCAAACTATTGGCTGGGCACGAGATTATAGCTAGAACTGGGCCACTGTTATTGTTGGAGATGTTATTATTCGATTGACTAAAAAACCACAAGGAGAAGGTGTTGAGTTTTTTTGGGGTATGCATTCCAAACAAATAAGAGCAAACAATTTCTGAGCGCACAATGCATTCAAAATTTAAGGTTATTTTTAAGATAATATAAATACAGAAACGATACTAATTTTTTAGCAATCCACTATGATTTATGAGACAATGATCAAAATTCTAGTCCCTCCCTTTCAAATCAATTTTCATAAAGATGGACAAAATTGGATATATCTAGACATAATTTAGTGTTGGATACATCAATTTTTATCCATCTTTGGGACAGTTAATTTCAGACGGAGGGAATTCGTTTTAAGAAGTTACTTTAGCGCAGGCGAGTGCTCGTTTTTGAGGTCCAACTACATGGAGCTCGGTACTCCAAAAAATTTGAATCTGCATTTTTGTGTCTCAAAAATTTCGGAAACAAATCCTAGATGTAGGTACAATCGAGATCTAGAACTAAGTAATTTCTAACAAAAAATTAGAATTATTTTACGCTACACAAAAACAACAAATGTCGCAAAATTTCAATTTTTTAGCCCGTTCACTATTCTCAAGATCCATATGTACAATTTTTTTTGGTGGGCCAAAATACAACATATATTTTATTAAAATTTTACATTGTGGTGATTTTGATATTATTTCCATGTCAGATTTTTTTCATTTTTTAAAACACAAAAATATAGGTTCACTTTTTTTTTTGAGTACTGAGCTACATGTAGCTCGACCTCTATTTTGACTTTCTGGTACCAAGCTATTATGTTTAACACTTCTATTTTTCAATCGTAGTTTTAACCATCGACACAATTATTTTGGCCACACCAATTGTTTATTTTGTCCTCTACCAACTGCTTTGTTATGGGATTTCATGTTTTGGTCTTCATGAAGATTTTCCACTCCTTAGGGTCTTCTATCTTCTCATTTTCTCCAAGAAGAACTCATATTCATACACCACTTTATGTCATGTTTTCAAGTTGTTGTGAGTCCCGATCCACCGATATCACCCGGTTAGTGCACTTATATTAATGAGTCCTTTTATGTATCTTTGACAGACCACACATTTATAAATTAGTATTTCCTTTTCTACATCTTAGATTAGGGCATATATAATAGTTTGAAACTTAATAATCATCAACTATGGTAATACTTTTCGAGGAAAATCTAAGCATATGAGTTTGATACATCCAATGAAGATATTTTTTGTCTGACCAAAGATACATCTAAAATATCTCTCTTTTAAAAGAAGTAGGGAATAGCAAAATGATAGTGTTGCTATGGGACCATCATTAGTTTGTTTGACGGAGAGAGGAATGTGCGGGCAAGCAGCTAAGGGAACGAGTATAAGTGAGACCCCACAAGGACAAGATAGATATAGAGAGCATGAGAGAACACATTGTGAAAGAAATGAGATGATGTGTTGTCACATTATTGAAGAACTCTAAAGCCATTAGAGTTTGTAGAGATAAACAGTTAAACAAATTTTATGGTGCAATGTATGCGACAGATCATCCCACTAAATGTTGTTGTCTTAGATAAGGAAGCACACCCCCCACCCCCACCCCGCATCGGCCATGTCCATGACAAATAATTAATATCATACATGTACTGAAACATTATTGTACATAATTGTTAAAAACATAAATAAAGGGAGTAAATTCCAAATCTACACACGGCCAAACCATGTTATAAAAGCTAGACAGAGTAGCATAGAGAAACTACTACCTATATGCAGTTCTCAATTAGAGGAAGATGAAAGATGTGAGACAAAGGAAGTCGGCTGGCATGTTTTTAACCAAAATCATCATGGCTTTGATCTGCCTGGATGGCAAACAACAATTCATGGGATTGAGAGATGTGGGGAACATGTCACGTGCATTTCCTTGCCGAGGAACTTATCATTTATTGTTGATGTTGTGAGATACTATGCTCAATTTCTTATGGCGGTGTGGAGGAGGAAGCCCATCTACCATGGCTACCACGACTACGACCAGCTCTAGAACGTGAAGATACTGAGCGCCTGTACACACCAATAGTTAGCTTATGACGTGTTGACATGGATGCTTTGGTCCTACGTTTTTTGGTCATTTGAGCTAGTTTGCAAGCTATTTTATGTTTTCTACTTTGTAATCATGGAAGCATAACATGGAAACTCTAGAGTGTGTTAACTCTAGAGTTATGTTTCCTTCTGACATTAAGTCCAAAAGTTGCTTTTTCCTAGGAAATTCGCGCACCGTGTGTTGTTGATTAACTCCACATATATGCTTCTCGTTTGACATTAAGCCCAAAAGTTAAGGTTTTCCGCGGTAACTATCGTTGTATAATTAGGCCGATTTCTATGATTAATCGGGTCAGTCTTCTCTCTTCGGTCGAGTTCGAAGAAGGAGCTATACGCCGCTAGACTTGGCCAAGGAGACGGTGCCAGGTCGATCTTTGTCGGGATCTCTCCTCCCAGTGTTGAACCGAGACAAGAAATCAATCTCGAAATCATACCTTCCCTGACTGTTCGTGTGTTTTTTCTAGCTTGAGGCGGACTACCTATCTACAATCCCCTTGCTATGTTTCGTAAGTTTCTCATTTTTTTCCTAAATTGATGCGATCACCATTTTTTGAGTTGCTCTGGCATCAATGAAATAGACAATGCTTCATGTTTTTTATTGGACCGTTTGCACTTCAAGTTAGGAGCTGCAGGCAACTAAGTTTTAACATGATAACGGAGGGCCGTTTTGGCGCCTGACACATGCTCCAGACTGAATGAAGAAAATATTAATCCATTTCAGAAAATTCGGAAATGTTTTGGTGATGACCCATATACAAGTATTATAAATATGTACCAAAAGCTTCTGAAATGGCATGTGGTGCTCTATGCGGAAAAAACAAAATCAGTACTCTACAAAAATATATTCTAGGTCCTCTTTCGGCCACTGATTTGTTTTTTTTAGATAGCATCACAAATGTCATTTCACCGTGAAATTTGAAATATATGTAGAACAGTTGAATATTTTAATTGCCAAATTTTCTAGATTTTTTTGAAATATTTTACTATTTTTCTGACTTTCTTTATTCAGACGGGAGCATATGAGCTAGGCAGCCATTTTGAATTTTTGCGTGATAACCATACTCCCTTGCACAAAAGTATCATGAAGACCAACGGCAAATTACTGAGAGTAACTAAATTCGGTCCTAGAAAGATAGGAACCACATGCCCCCGCTCATGGCCAGGCCAAATAATTAACAATATACATTTATTGAAATATTATTGTTCTAGCAGAAAAGAGAAAGAAAGTGACTAAAATTCCATATCAATACACGGCCAAACCATGTTATAGAAGTCGGATGGAGTAGCATACCTATGTAGAGTTCTCACAAAGCGAAAGAGAAACCCCGCAAAAAAAAGGCAGACGAGAAAACAATAGACACAAGGCAAGTTAACCGCCATGTTTATTAACCGATGTCACCATGGCTTCAATCTGGATGTCAGCCAAATAAAAGTTCATGGGACGGAGAGACGTGGGGAATCTGTCGCATACGATGTTTTTCAGAAAGTCGTTATACTGTATCACGTTATACTGTATCACCGATGGCGTGAGCGACCCTGAGTTTCCTATGACACTATGACAGAGGAGGCATAGCGCAGGTTTCGTCGACAGTCCAACCTAAATATGTCATCATGGATACTTAATACTCTACGTGCAATATTCCATCTGGCTAGCGCTGAAAGATGATCTGCTGCACACTAGTTATTCAGTTTCATAGTTTCTGAATAACCTGTCAAGTAGTGTATTTGTCCACACCTTGTCAGTCTAGTTTTCTATATTTTCTTCAACTAGTAATATGCCCGTGCGTTGCAACGGGTAATAATTTATTTGTCATCATTTTGTATTTTAAGTAGCACCCAATTATTTGATTGTCTACATGTGTGGGGCCGTTAGAATTGTCTGATGAACACATATTATGTCGGTGCGAATTGCAAAGAGATCCAATTTCCAAAAGGTCAGGTTTGCATTTAAATGAAGCACCTGCATAATGAGAATTTTTTTAACGACGTGACAACACGGGCACTCCACAACTTTGGGGCTCGTCGCGGACAACCTAGAACGGTGTGGTTGGCCTCATGAGCAGAATTGTGTGCTTTGCGTCATCGAGGATACTATCAAGCATATTGCTTTATTTGTCCTTATCATCTATGATTAGATCACGTCCAAAAACCATATCACTCCCCGCAAAAAGAAAACCCCTGTTTCCAGAGGAAGGGACGGGTAGAGACGATCTTGGTTTATTCTCTGACACTCCACATCAATTCTTCTTCTCCCGGTCTTGTGCACCATCCGTTAGCAGATTTATGTTGTTAATATTCTTCTTCTCCCTTCTTCTCCCTTCTTCTCCCTTCTTCCTTTGAATATTTTCATGGAAAATAAGTTTATTAGGCAGCAACTGATGCATAAATTGAACAACAATCATGATAAATGCTTTGAGTTGGAGAAACATAAACTGCATCTCACATACAATACATTACTGGACTGCCTACCAAGAAAATATATCACCATATCAGCTGGATCTACATATCTCGTACAATGGCAAGAGTTCAAAGTCATGATAACTGATGCACAGTGTGACCGAACTGGAAAAGAAAAACTCACATGTGAAGACAGAAACCAAGCAGTCAAGCAACGGGATGGTGTAGGGCACATGCCTTGCAGCTAGTTTTTGGTAACTACGTTTGAGAGATAGATTTTCCATACATATATTTCTAGCCATGATCCATTCGAAGAATCACATAATCCTAGACAGATGAAATCATACTTAGCCCATAGCCCCATACTCCCTAAGGCAACAAAAAAAACATAGGAAAGTTTACTTTTAGAACGGTCTAAATTCAAAAATCTATAATAGAGTGATTATTGTTTCTAACATAACTTGGATAAAGCATTCGCAGCTAATGGTGAGCTCGCCCATTATCTCAGATCATGCAAACAACACAAACACAGAAGAAAAACCTACTACTATGAGGTATATCTGTTGCCGTAAGTAAATCAGACAACACGGTAGAGCAGGTGCTAAATTGCAAACCATGGCGGCACTCGAGCATCCAAAATAGATGCACCAGCTTCTCTGGGGTCATCACCATGAAACCAAGGGAGAAGAATTAGACCTACCAAAAAATTTAAACCTTGTATACAGAACTAACAATTACCATTCGTACACAGTTATATTTGCTTGCGGCGGTGATAGTCGTTGTCTGCAATGATCGTTGTCTGCAATGATATCCCATCCAGTTGTGTATCAGTGTCATGATCGCTCTTATCCAATCCAGTCGTTACATCTTTATGAAAAAGGATAATTGTATAGTATTCTAATTCTAAATAGTCGATCTAATAGAGGTATGGTGCCTCTACCGAGTACTATTTAGAAACAACAAAGAACAGAAAATAGTTTATCAACATAAACATTAGTCTTTAACTTATGGATTACATCAACTTTAGATGTAGAAAAATCAGTAATAACATATGGGTATACATATCGTATCAAATAGAAAACGGAACCATCCAGTGGGTATACATATTAGTCTTTGCACTGACACTACTTTGCCTATTCATACTCCACCACCAGCCAATTTGCCGCCATCTAAGAATAGCTATTGTAAATAGGAAATTTCCTAATAGAATGGCATACTGGGAAAATGTCTAATCGAAGGAGCATACAGAAAAGATAAGCAGCTACCATAAAATTTTAATTGACTCTAGCAGCATTTTGAACTGCAATGGGATAAAAATCTCAACTGATAACGGTCAGATAAACAGCAGCTAGAAGGCACTATCTTATAAACAGCAGCTAGAAACGCACGCGAGTTGCATATGTAGCAGCACCTACTAACCTGGGGCATCGATCCTACCGTCCTATCCATGGCGGATGAACTGCATCAGCGAGGCGTTAGACAGGGCCCTGGTACAGATGATCACCAACCGGCCGAGCCATGTTAATGTGTGCATCTATGGAGATCCTTTGGTAATGCTACATCAATTAGACTGCTTCACGAGATCCATGGAGATCCTGGAATAAGATGATATACCTGTTTCAGGAAGTGGGCAGCTGGGCAGCGGTGATTGAGCCGCCGTATCCGTCAGTTGCTAATGTATACCATGTCAGACACATCGGACTTCATCCCTTCCCAGTAACTTTCTTCTAGTTGCAATCTCCAGTACTTGATTCCTTGTATAAAATCTAGAAGTAAATATTAGCACTGAGCGCAAATTTTTTGGATCCGGCTTAACACCCTTGAACACCAAATCTCCAAGAAAATATCCAATACAAAATATGGAAGAAAAAAAAATTCAACAGATAAGAGGAAAAAGAAGGTAATAAACGGCGCAGCTCTCAAAGTGCCACCGGCGAGGCCGTCGCCATATGACATATCTACATGTAGACATGAGTCCTCTTATCCTAGAAGCAACCGATCTAAGTGCTCACATGCCGCGTGATCATTTTTTTCAGCATCGTGTGTCACAGGATGCTGTGAAGAAACGAAATGAAATTTGTTCGTTTTAGATCACCAACCAGCATACTTCATGGAAATCTGGTTTTGGTCATGGTCATGCAAAGCTATACTTATTAAACAAGCTCATGTTCTTCATTATATACTAACTCAGTCCAAATCATTGGCCATTTGTGCCTTTTTTATTTTTTGACAAGGTGAGACATTATTCAGCGACAGAAATAGTGTATATATTACAACCTGCGAAAAGGTGGCTGAGATAACACAGCTTTAACCTGCAGAGACAAAGCGAAAGAAAAGTTGCAACACATAATAGGATGTGATTAAATAAACACTACTATGTGTAAATTAGGCACAAGTTAAGCAAAATTAGTGCATGCATTGTACAAACGGAAAAAGTGATCATGGAAGCAAAGAACAGAGCATTGTCTAAGAAACCCAAAATGTTACAGGCTACTAATTAAGAGCAGGGAGGAAAAAGAAGTTAAGCACACCATAATTATGTGGCAACATCTCTAAACGCAAAAGTAATAAAGAGATATCGGTGATATGTGTATACCTTGAACTTCATGAACGTGTGCAGACTGCAATCTAGTGAATTTTCTCAAATCTCAAATGAATCAAGACCTACAAATATTAGAAACTGCATCTCAAAATTCAGATTCAAACCAAGTTGGACTGCATGACCGAGAATCTCATCACCTGGTGCAGGCAACCATCTCGTTGGGGATGCCACAAACTATCAGGTAGCAAGGTAGGAGAGAGATATAGAGATGGTACAAGGGGCTAGTGTACCTGCGGAGTAGACGGAGGTGGCTAGATCACTGACGGTGAGATGCCCCTCTCCTGGTGAAAGGGGTAGTGCACGGGTGCGAGTGGCGGTCTGCGTTGCTCCGGCGATGGCGACGACAACGGCGAAGACACGAGCTCGACCGGAGGAGGCAGTGCTTGCGGCAACCCACGCTCGTGTCCGCCTGGATTGGGACTTTGGCACCAACACGATGCCACATCGTCGAGCTGATGCGCCGGCAGTGCGGAGCTGATTGGGGGCCAATGACGAGCGCGCCGCCGAATAGACAGAGGAAGGCCACAGATCCACGCGGCGCAGCGACCGGACTCGACGGAGAACATGGATCCGCCCACGCTGGCCGCTGGATCCGGTGGTAGAGACCTCCGGCGTTGGCGAGCTTCGGTTTGGTGGTGGAGAGTGGAGACCAGGATTCTATGGACGATGAGGGAGCCTTACGATATGGTTGATTTGGTTTCCATGCAATCTCTGCTATCTAAAGAAAATAAGGTAGGAATTGGTGGAGGCTCGTTTGCCCCGCGACGTGCGAGGAAGGATGGGCCTAGTGGAGCGGGAGGAAAGGACTGGTTGACGAAAGAAGATAGGCAGGATGCGTTGGTTAACGGTTGAAGGAACCAAACTTTTATTTTAGATAGGAGAGATAGAGTAGCAACACGCTGCGACGAGGTCTTGTGAGACGGCACGAGGATGTGCTGGTCGTAGCGATTTAGTACTAGATCACTTACACACCCAGCCGCCATGCATGGGATGGTATGGCCGGTAAGCTCAGGATTTTTTTTTTTTTTTTGAAATGGGTAGTCCCGGCCTCTGCATCTGGTTGATGCATACGGCCTAGATATCCTGTCTTTGAATCATAGTAGTGGCCGTTAAGCTCAGGATGTAGTGGCCGTTTTGTCAAGAATCATAGGATTTGATACAAATAAATAAAGATCGCAACATAAATGCTGCAGTTGAGCACGGCATAGATATCCTGTCTTTATATAGCGCCAAAACAAATTAATTAATTCTCAGCCTAAAACAAAGTTTGTCGTCGTCCTTCGCCATGATGACAGGAGTTGTTGGCCGTGGCCCTCGCTGTAGCTGTTTTTGAACTCTTTGGTCAACGCCCATAATCTGATAGCATCGGTATGGTCGCCACGGCTCTGATCGGAGCTGCTGGCTGTCTTCTCGTCGTGCCCATTCTACCACGGCTTTCACCAGCTCCGGAACGTGAGTGCCTTGTCTATCTTAGGCCATCTCCTACGGGGCTGCTCAATTTCCCCGGACAGGATGGATTTGAGCAGCCCGGGTTAAAAACAGGCCCCTACGGGATTGCTCACCTCTGGGCTCGGTCCGTTTTTGGTCCGTGGCTGCTGAAAGCCAGACCAAATCTGGTCCAGAAATGAGCAGCCCGCGGAGAGAAAACGGACGCGCGGCGCGGCCTGTCCCCGTTCGGTCAATGCGCGTGGCCCACCGGTCAGTGACCACACCGACGGCTAGCCTCCCCCACGGTCATATTAAATGGGACCGCCACTACGCGTCCGTCCCCACACTCCCTCCCACTCCCTCTCGCAGCTTCCACCTGCCCCACTCCCTCCCCATCTCGCAGGCGGCCAGCAAACCCTAGCGCCATGGGTCGTGGGTGGCTCCCCTTTGGCAAGGGCAAGAACGACCACGGGGCGGGGAGCTCCCTCCATGCCGCTCCCGCACCACCCCCACCACCACCACCGCAGACGCGGGCCACCCACACCGCACCCGCACGCGCCCGTGCCTCGTTTGGCATCGCGCCGGCACCTACTGGTCGGGCTCGCCGGGTCCGACAACGGCCTTACCTCAACAATAGGAAGTGCCAATGGTACTGGGACAATGCGATCCCAGTATCATTGTCGGACGTGCACCTGCCAGATGACTGGCACCTCAACCGCGACCGCATCCCGGTGTCGCCGGTCCCTAAGGGCGGCCTGGAGCGGGAGCTTGAGATCCTCCGGCGCCGCGAGGAGGTGTCGGAGGACTTGCGCGGCCATCCGGCGTTCGCCGTGACCAGTCCCCACTGGGACACATGGTTCACGGACGCGCACGACCTGCGCCGCCGCTCTTTCTTCGGGCACGGTAGGCGCGCGGCGCGGCCCAGTTCCCTCCGCCATCTCCCCCACGCCCGGCGCGGCGTGGACGCACGAGCCCTCCACTGCGTATTGGCGAGACCACGCTCGTCAAGGTCGAGGAGGAGCCACTGGAGGAGCCCTCCCAATGGTACGACGAGGACGACGATGACGAGGAGGAGGCCAAGCCCTAGCCCACCGAGGAGGAGGAGCTGGACATGGCCATCGCAACGTCTGCCCGGGAGGCCGAGGAAGCGGCCGTGGCGGAGGCGAGGGCCGTAGCCGAGGCCGTGGCGGCCTACAAGGCAGCCGAGGCGGCAGAGGCGAGGACCGTAGCCGAGGTCGTGGCGGCCATGGCCGAGGAGGAGGACGACGAGGAGGAGCGCGACGAGAACCGGCCGTGCGAGCCCTGGTTCTTGCCACTCGTCGGCATGAGCTGACAATGGACAGGGCCACCACAGGAGCTGCCGGTGGAGCCGGCGTAGCCACCCAACCCTCCGCGAGCCTCGGGGCTGCCGGCCCACCTCATCGACGACTCGTAGTACATCATCCTCGAGTAGGATGCTCCGAGGATCCTCCGGCCACCGCATTCCACTGGCCAGTTTAGTTTTTTTGCTTTTTTTTTTAATATTGTAAAAATATGGGCAATTCTGGGTCCTACCGTATCTATGCAATGTTCTTTCCTGAAATGTGTAGACCCGTAGGGAGCATCTGCTCCGGCCCCTGTCCGCGCAGCGCAGACGGCTGCTCAAACAGACAACCGGACCAGGCTGGTCCGAATTTGAGCGGCCCCGTAAGAGATGACCTTATGATGTGTTGGCACGGGATGCTTTGGTTCTACATACGCTTTTTTGGTCATTCCAGATAGCTTACAAAGAAATGTATTTTTTCCTACTTGTTATTATGGAACCAGCACTTGGACCAATTCTGCCTGTACATGCTTATTTTGGCCAGCTCACATTACCGACGGATGGGCCATATATGTCAGTTTTTGCTCTTGAATGAATAGAAATGCCTTTGAGTAGTATGTTGGTGATTAATTCTAAAGTTGTGTTTTTTTACAATAAGCCCAAAATTGTGATTTTCTGTAATAAAATTCCTTTTTAACTGTAGTAAGTTACTTTAAATTTATGGTTTTATATAAATTAGCTTGATTTAGTTTGGCAACTCTTCTATCTTATGTTTAAGGAAAATGCTTATTCTAAGGGGACCTAACGTTTCCAAACGTAGGTCCCTTGCTTCCTGGTTCTTTTGTGCATGGACAGCCCACTTGGGCCGGCTTGACTAGGCCTAATTAGCTGCAATTTAGTATTTTAGCCCAATTTTCGCCCAAAAATATTTTTTTCAACAGCCCACTTCAGGTGGTTATATACGCTAAGTGTCTTCGTCATTTTTTATGGATGTTGCGTACGTCTTTAAATTTTATAACAAATTTGCACGCATTTTGTTGAGAAATCATATGTGATATGTTGCCATATTTTTTCTGAATGATTTTGTAAGAAATTCGCATATGTGTTCAGAATTCATTGGGAATGATATGTTTTTATGCGCTCCTTCATATGTTGTACACATGTGATTTTATTTTTGCTATCATTTTGATTTTTTGTTGAAATAAGGGATAATTTTTGTTGCAACTGGAACGATGACAAATTATTTTATTGCTTACCAACTTTTTAGTTGATGCAAATAAAAAAATTTGTTGCAAAATGTTGTGATTTTTGTTGAATTGCTTGAACTTTTTTGTTGCAATGACATAAACACATTGTTTAACTATTCTTTTGTAACATTACTTATATTTTCGTTGTTTCGAAACAATTTGTTGCAATACTTTTTTTTGTACACAGAGCGATAAATTTATGTTGCGACACAAGTGAATTTGTTGCAATGGCAGTTCTGTTGTAATTATCGAGATGACCGGGGGCAAAGCGATATACCCCTTCGCTTAAGTGGGGCTGCGATGGACTGCGGGTTCTATATTCAAAAAACTGAAGGGCTTAAATGCAAAAACACGTTTTGTTGATTTGTGGCATTTAGATGTCGATCTAATGGCACACGAGAGGAGCTAGGATTGGGCTCGCGTAGGGCGACCTACGCAGAGCGTTCGCCTATGTTTAACCAAGTTGAAAGCGCGAGCTACCCCCGACCCCGACCTCTGCGCCCTAGGCCCTATCCCCGGTTCCGCTTCTCCGGCACCGTCGTACTTGGCCAAGGAGAAGGCGTTAGATTGAACTCTGCCAAGATGTTTCCTCGGTCCTGGAATCATACCTTTCTGGTTCCTCTTGTCTTTTCCATTTTAAACCGGAATAACTCTATCTGCGAACCCCTTGCTAAGTTCCATAATTTCTAGTTTTTTTTTCTTGAATTAATGAGATCTGTGTTTCCTGAGTTGCTCTTGCGTAGGTGAAATAGATACCATTATACCATGTATTTTGTTGGACAGCTTTTGCAGTTTGCAGTTCCAGCAATAGGAGCTACGGTCAACCTAAGCTTTATAATAACGTGAACCATACTCCCTTCCACATAACCTTCATGCGGTTCGGCACCAAACTTCTCGAGACTAAGGGCGTGTTTGGTAGCCCGTATGGGCTTTCTCGTCTCATACCTGCCAAGTCTATCTATGCCGAGTGGATACATGTGGGTTTTTATTGCTGTGTTTGGTAGCCCGTATGGGTTAAACTGCACTGAGTTGAGAGAGTGTTTGGTTGCATGTACGAGTTGAGCCCGGCTACACAGAAAAATAAAATGCAATCGGGTCCTTAGACAGAAAAACAACGCAATCGGGTCCCTGGCGCTATTGCCAACCTCCATCCTGCCGGAAGTAGCCGAGCTCGGCGTCGGAGGAGGTCCAGCGCACCTCAGCACCAGCATGTGGCACGGAAGGGGCCTTCTCCTCCCGCTCTTCAGCCGCTAGCACCGCCGCATGGCGTGGACAGGCTCGCGCACGGCGCGGACAGGCACCGTGCGGACACGCAAGGCGGCGGCGCTGGGCGCCGGCGTGGATGTGCACGGTTCGTAAGAGCTCGGGGCGGCTCTGGGCGCCGGCTCGGGGTGGTGGTTGACTCTGGGGCGGCGCGAGGCGGCGGGGCGGGGCGACGATGTGTCCGGCGGCGGGAGTGAGCAAAGAGAGAGAGGCGGGTGCGAGGCGAAATGAGAGCCAATTTCGGGGCGGGGTGGGAGGCGCACATCGGTGGTGGGGCCCACGCGTGGCTTTTCGGGTACCAGCGAGCAGGGCTGAGTAGAGAAGCTCGATCGGATCTTCTCTTCTCGGCAGGGCTAGGAGACGTTTCAGGGCGAGGTGGGCAGGGACGCATACGCACCATACGGGCTAACAAACAGAAAAAATCGGGGGGTAGCCGGGCTGCCAAACACGCCCTAACTAAATGTGGTTCTAGATAGGAACCAACCACATGCATCGGCCTGCTGGCCATGCCATATAATTAATAGCATACATTTAGTGAAAATTTATTCTACTAAGGGAACTGCTGAGCGTCCCCCGGGGGATGGAAAAATTCCATCCCCGCCTCCCCCTGCTGACACCTGTCTTTTTTCTTTTGCCAAATCCCGCTTTTGCTCCCCGTAGCAAAAATAAGTCCCGCTTTTGCTCCTCGTAGCAAAAAAATGTCCCGCTTTTGCTCCCGTAGCAAAAAAACGTTTCACCCCAAAAAGAACAGGAAAAGGTCAGACCTCGCCGGAGACTCGCCGGAGACCTCGCCGGAGTTACTGTAGCAAATTTTTTTGCTACAGAAGCAAAAAGTCGATTTCGCCGGAGACTTTTGCTCGCCGGAAAGCAAAAAATTTATTCTAAAAAAGCAAAAAAATAACTTTATTGTAGCAAAAAAATTATGCTATTAGAGCAAAAAATTGGACCTCGCCGAAGTTACGGTAGCAAAAAATTTGTACAAAAAATGCAAACGAAAAACCCTATTGTAGCAAAAATTTGTACAATTTTTTTTATCTTGGTGGCCGGGCAGTAGAGCAGCTGCTACGGTTTATTCCGTCGACGAGCACGCCGCGGCCCTCCCTGCCGGACGACGTCGTCTTCGACATCCTCTCCAGGGTCCCGGCGAAGCCCCTGTGCCGGTTCCGGTGCGTGTCCAGAGGGTGGCGCGCTCTCATCTCGGACCCCGTCTTCGTCGCCGCGCAGAGATCCGGACCCGCCGAGCCGTTCCTCGTCGCCGGCTCCCCGAGCGAGTCCTGCCTGCGGCTCGTCGCCTCGTCCGGCAACAGCGTCGCGGCGAGGGCGATCGACCACACGAGCCACGGCTGGACGCCGGTGTGCGTCAGCCCGGTCGACGACGTCATGTGCGTCATCGGCTGCGCGGACGCCGCCCCCGTCGCCCGCTCGCCGCCGCGCAGAGCCACCGCATCTCCTCCGCGTTCAGGCTGCATCGACCACCGGCTGCCGCTGCTCTTGAAGCGGCCGCGGGGGGGGGGGGGGGGGGGGGAGGGGACTCGGCGGCGACGAACAGGACACCGGCTCCGGGGGGAGGAGGGGGACTCGTCGGCGACCTTGGAGAGCGGGCGGCGCGGAGCTCCGTCTCAAGGCGGCGGGCCGGAGCAGAAGGCCATCTCCCCGTTTGGTAGCAGGGTGTGCGGTTGAGATATGCGAGCGAACGCCTAGTGGATAAGGTGGACCTCGTCCGCGCGTGCGTGACAGCAAGGCGGGGGATCGAGATGCGCGATCCCCCGGAAGATTAACAGCGTTTCCCTTCTACTAATGAAAAAGATAAAAAGGTGAGTAATGTTCCTCATCGACGGACAACCATACCATGTTATAAACTATGGATCATAGAGGAAATACTACCTACGTATAATTCCTAGAAGCGGAAAAAAATATATGAGCGGGGGAGAGAGAGAAAGAGCAAGTTAGCCGCCATGTTTCTTAATCGAAATCACAGTCGCGGAGGATCCCATAGCGCGGGTTTCGGTGACCGTCTGATCAAAATGTTTGTCATGGGTACATAGTACTGGTATTTGTCCATCCAGTGAGCGCGGCATTACAATGTAGGATTCTTTTTAGGTTGATGTAGCTACATACGTATACGCGCATACGGCCGCTGGCGAGCGAGCCCGGGCAGCCGCCCCGGGTCGCCGGGTACTCCCTCCGCCCATGCCAATATGGCAACACAAGTTTTAGCTACATTTTGTGAGATTTCCGGTAGTGTTTGGCATGGCAATCCCTCTCTTTCTGTGCTTTCTGTAATTACTTATTAAGCTAAAGCTGTAACTATTATGCCTAGTTAATTATCCATTATGATAGGTTTCCTTAGAAAAAGACTAATGCTAGACGGGGATATCTGGTCCCGCAAGTTTGCAAACTATTGGGTTAGCCTTGAGATTAAAGAATTGGGCGACAGTTATGGTTGGATATTATCAATGGATATAGATTGAAAAACCAAAAGTTGAAGGTGTTGAGTTTCTTGAAGAATAGAGGGTATATATATGTGCGAAACAAAATCGAGATGCAGAGTTGGTGATGTATTGCCACCAGATTGGAGTGTTGAAATATAAATACACGCCTAGCCTCTTTCCATCAGTTCGGACTTTTGGGATAATTGGCTAGTGCAAGAATTCTATATGGTATCAGAGCCACGAGGTCTCGAGTTCGAGACCCTGCTCACGCAGTATTAAAAACAAAAGAAAAAAAGATTCTGCGGCCCGCACCAATCCCACGCTAAGGACTAAAATAGCCTAGACGTGAGGGGGAGTGTTGAAATATAAATACACGCCTAGCCTCTTTCCATCAGTTCGGACTTTTGGGATAATTGGCTAGTGCAAGAATTCTATATGGAGAACTCTGATAGATCGGAGTCTATCAGAGTTTGTAGACATAAAGAGTTGACACAATTGGTGGTGCAATATGTGTGATAGATCGGAGTCTAAATTCCATTTCATGCCACAGATAGTATTGCCAAACGGATTTTATTTGGGAGCATTCATTCAGATCAAACATAATTTTCCATACTCTATTGTTAATTCCGATGATTATTACTTGTTGAGCATTTTCTAAAATTCATATTGAAAAGTTTTCTCTTCAGGAAAGTTAAGAGGATTGCCGTGTGTAAATTAATTTCTGAATTGATGCATCTATTTGTTGCTACTCATCCCTTGTGTCTATAGAATCGGTGACACTTTTCTATGTTTTTCTCTTTCGAGCCTTTCAAAAAAAAGACACATACTACTAGAGCTTGGCACCGCACTGATATTGAAGCACGAGCTGCCCCAAACCCCAACCTCTGGGCCAGCAGGCTGCAGCCCCGTCGCCGGTGTCGTTTTTCCGCCGGGCCTCGCCAGGCGAGGTTCAGCGTCAAGTCGATCTCCACGAGGATCTCTCCCGTGAGTAAGTCCATCTGGTACAGAAAGGCAAGCGGAATCATTTCTTTCTGCGTGTTCGTGTGTGTTTTTCCAGCCTGGACCTCCTTTTCGAAACAAGTTTTCGCCCCGCTATATTAATATAACAACCATCCAATACAACCAAAAAGATTCTTCAAACAAAAAAAAATGCTTGGACGGCAGCAAACAAACGCCCAAAATAAATAAATAAATAAGGATACAGGGACGGAAAAACTAAATGTACGTAACCCGCAACCCATGCGCCACGCTGCTAGCACTCGTTCCCTCAACACCTTCAGGAAGGAAAGCAGACGCTACCGTCAGACTAGCGCGCTGGTCCTAGGGTTTCCCCCACACAAAGGAAGTAGACGCCAGTCAACGCCTCCGTCCTGCACGCATCCATCATCAAGCTTCCATCATCGAGACCCGCTGTGCCATGCCGCCGAGACTCGCTGTCGCGAGGATAGATGCAGTACCGCTCCTCCATTGTAGACCACAACCACAAACCTCAGGACCCTCCGCTGGCTCGGCTATACTCCACACGAAGCCCTCAAGAAGGAACGACTCAAGGCCCACATCGTCCGATCTAGAAACCCAGATCTAGAGTTTCTCCCGGAGGACTGGGATGTGAAGACGGTAGAACCGCAATGATGCCTTCCACAACGTAACGGCGTCCATGGGCGCCGCCGTCGTCGGCAAAAAATGGCCCGGTATTCGCCGTCGCTGCCGCTTCAAGATCCATAGGCCGGCCAGCCCGCCGGACTGACGAAGATATAGATCCTAGACCCTGCGGGTAAGGATACCCCGTCTCAGGCCCAAGGTTAAGGCCCAAGAAGAAGAACCCTTGGAGTACTCTAGAAGGCCCACGTGAAGCCCACCCGCACTGTCTTGCGGATTAAGTTAGGAAACATGTAACCGACCTAAGGTTAGAATTTGAGTCCTCTCCGGGTAGGGTTTGAGACCTGGCCACCTATATAAGGCCAGGAGAGCCACCGGAAGAGGACCAAGCAATACCGCACCACCAAAGCCTTGAACTCGAGATCATACTCTCGATTCGAGCAACCACCATTGTAACCGATCTACTCATTAATACAGATCGACAGAGGCAGGAGTAAGGGTTTTACCTCTACGAGGGCCCCGAACATGGGTAAATCTCGGCCCCTGTCTAGCCGACGATTCCACCGACGCTCATGGGTTCTCCTATTCGAAACCCGATAGGTTCACCTGAGGGATTTGTAGAGTCAGAGATTCGACAATTGGCGCCGTCTGTGGGAACGGCGGGCGCTGGATCACCGGCATCTTTGGCTTCATAGACGACCAATTCTCGCTGGAAACCATCGACTACGACTCCGAACAATCTATACGGATCGGATCTGTCGTGGTCACACCTCACTCGCCAGAATCACGCCCGGTATTCGAAGATCTGAAGAAGAGCGTCACCTTGACGTTCGGTAGCCTGAAGTTCGTGACCAACAGGGACAGAATCCTCCACTTCCCGAACGAATCAGAATCTGAATCAGGAGCCGTCGACTCGCGCTTCCATCTGGAGAAAAGCGGCGAATCCGTCCGCTTCAACAGGAACGATTACCATACCCTCTCGACAGAGGAACCTTCTCGAGTCCGGAGAGCTTTCCGATCTACGCCTAGGACACACGAGCCACGATTGGCTCAGGTCTGCATGGCAGGATCGGAACAACCCCTGGAAACGGAACATAGCACGGCAGAGCGCAACATAATCGGCATCTCGCGGAAATCTTGGGACCGAGCCAAGGAGGCCATGCGAACGAGAAAGTCACCCGCAGCGGGGGCGTCACATGAAGACATGGTTGCCTACCACTATCACCTAGTGAGAGCAGCCGCAACCATCAAGGACGCTCGGATAGATATGGCCCGCCGAAGAAAAGCGGCAGATGAATCGAGTCAACAATGAGTTGAGCTGTCCCTAGCACCCTCGGTCGGAACCCGACCCACGAGGAAGGGACACGCATCTACATCCAGGAACATCGAGTCCCTAGCCGGAACCAGCAGGTCGGTCACACTTTCTCTCATGCGAGTCGACGACGACGGGAACGTTTACCCGCAAACTCCCGCCGCCGTGGTCCTAGCCGCAGCAACTTACATGCAGATGAACCAACCGACGGAAAGTGACCCTCGGGCGGAGCAGTACAAACAAGTGCGCAATGGACTAGGACTGGCAGTCGCAAGGCTCGCCTCCTACGACCGCCAGAAAGCCGCAGAGCAGCTGGAGAAGGAACAACAAGAGAAAGAGAAGCAGAAAGAAAGGGAAGCATCCCACAGGCATAGGAGCTCTTCGCCAAGAAAAGACAAGTCACCGCGTCCTGGTCGGGGAAAAGAAGCCCGACGTCGCGACGACAGTCGAAGCAGCAGCGAAGGCAGCCCAAGAGACAAAAGCTCG
The DNA here is from genome assembly GCA_028641055.1 of Alopecurus myosuroides. NCBI lineage: Eukaryota > Viridiplantae > Streptophyta > Magnoliopsida > Poales > Poaceae > Alopecurus > Alopecurus myosuroides. Next base: position 107,461,669 of record CM054057.1, on the reverse strand, counting down.
CGACACCACAGCAGCCGCTCGCGAAAACGAAGCAAGGAACCCAGGACTTGACGCACGATCTGACATCGCACAAAATAAGGTGGACAAGGCAAGGGCATCGTGATATCGCGAACGCTCTTCGTCCGGCTCCTCGGATGACGAAACCTGCGGTGCGCTCTGCTTTGCCTGCAGCATCCGCGAAGCGCCTCTACCCAGAAGATTCAAGCTTAGCACAGAAGTGACAAAGTACGACGGCTCACTCGAGCCCTCTCAATGGCTAAGTAATTACCTCACAGCAGTAAAATGCCAACGTGGGAACAAGAACACAGCTATGCAATACCTCAATTTGCATCTCGTCGGCGCGGCCCGTAGCTGGCTGGAAAGAAGACTGAGATCCTGTTACGCATCGTGGGACGACCTGCATCGCGACTTCTGCAAAAACTTCCAGTCGACCTACAAAAGACCAGCCACCATCAAAGAATTGCGAGCCTGCAAGCAGAAAAGCGGCGAATCCACCCGCGAATATATCCAGCGATGGACCACGCTCAGGAACACGGCGGGAACCATCTCGGAAGAAGTAGCGATGGAAGCCTTCGCAAAAGGCGCCCGAAGAATTGCTTTCAGAGAACAACTAGGCAGAGCTGCACCCAAAACTATTGGGGAGCTAATGATCATAGCCGAAAAGTGGGCTAACGGAGAAGACGCATTGCGCAACGAGAGAGCGTCATCGCCTGCGTACGAAGAAGACCGCCATGGCCGAAGGAAGAGGAGGAAATATTACGATCACGAGGATCGAGAGGAAATGGTAGCAGCGGAATTCACGCGAAGTCGCGACTCTGGTCGCCGTGGGAATCCCGAGTGGAGACCAAAGGCTGAAGAAAAGTCTCCCGAGGAGGACCTCGATGCATACTGCTCGCTATATCTATTTACAGATAAGCGCACGGGAAAAACTAAGACAACACACCTTCTTAAGGATTGCCGAAAGTTTATTGACATCTCGGAATCCCTCGCAAGGAAAAGATCCGCAACCAGTCAAAATTACCCATCGCTTTCAGGAGCAGGACACCAAGGATTCCAGCCGCCACAACCCCTGCCTCCACAACCAAATCCAAACATGGCGTTAGCTGCACTTCCTGCACCACCTGCGCAAAACGCCGGAGCCAACGCGTACCCGAACCCGGCAGGGCAACTAGCAATGATCCAGAAGGTATGTCCCTCTCGCAGAGCTCAAAAGACTAACACGAGGCAATTATGCATGGCTGTGCAGAAACCGCCAACAAAGACCGAGTACTTGAAGATGGCAGACCAGCCGATAACATTCTCGATGAAAGACCACCCACCACGAGTCTATCGACCAGCACACGCCGCCCTCTTCATCCAAGTACAGATTGGAAACTACGACTTGGCCCGCGTATTCATGGATGGTGGCAGTCGCATCAACATTATCTACGCGGATACACTCCGTCGGATGAACAGGAACCTGGACGGCCTTGCGGAATCAGAAACATCCTTCCACTGGATAGTTCCGGGAAAGGCAATCCGTCCACTCGGAACAATTAACTTAGAAGTTGTGCTGGGCACTCAAAGCAACTACAGAAGAGAATTCCTCGACTTTGAAGTCGTCGACTTACATTCACAATACCCTGCCATTCTGTGTCGAACAGCGTTCGCCAGATTCATGGCAGTACCACACTACGCGTACTTGAAGCTCAAACTACCTGGAGAATATGGTGTGATCACCATCGACGGAGATTTTCAAAAATCCAACAAGTGCGACATTGAATTCAATGAGATCGCAAAATCTTTCGGGATGCAAGAACAACTGCAAGAGCTGGCAAAAACTAAGGATCACTCCGTAATGCCCCTCACGAAGAAAAACGCGCCTGAGCTGGAGTTCAGCGCCAACAGCAACACCCGCAAGCATCAAGTGCACCCGACAGATTCTGCGAAGACAGCGATGGTCTCAACCACCCTTTCACAAGCATAGGAAAGCGCGCTCGTCAAACTCCTCCGTGAGTACTGGGAAATTTTTGCCTGGCAGCCCTCAGATATGCCAGGAATACCAGGGAGTTTGCCGAGTACTCACTCGAAATCTTTCCAGATGCCAAACCTATCAAACAGACTACTCGACGATTTTCAGAACCCAAGCAGAAAGTGATTGGAGAAGAAGTAAACAGATTGCTAGCGGAAAAATTCATCAGGGAGATCAAGATATCCACTTGGTTAGCAAACCCAGTATTGGTCCTAAAGAAGAATACTGATATCCTTCAGGTATGCATCGACTACACGTCGTTAAATAAGCACTGCCCCAAGGATAACTTTCCCCTCCCGCGAATCGACCAGATCGTGGACTCTACGGCAGGCTGTCAACGTCTCTCCTTCCTGGACGCTTATTCGGGATATAATCAGATCCGGATGAAGCAGGAGGACAAAGAAAAGACATCATTCATCACACCACACGGTGTATACTGCTACACGACAATGCCCTTCGGGCTCAAGAACACAGGCGCAACATATCAGCGCTGCATGCAAAAATGCCTCGGCAAGCTCATTGGCAAGAACATACAAGTGTACGTTGACGACATCGTCATCAAGACTCGAGTTGAGGACACACTCCTCGAGGACATTAGAGAAACATTTGACGCCCTCAACGCATACAAGATCAAGCTCAACCCGACAAAATGCGTCTTCGGCGTTCCAGCAGGAAAACTTCTCGGGTACCTGGTATCCGCCAGAGGCATCGAAGCCAACCCATAGAAAATACAAGCAATCTTGACTATGAAGGAGCCAACCAATCTACGCGACGTCCAACAGCTCGCAGGGCGACTAGCCGCTTTGAGCAGGTTCATCGCACGATTGGGAGAGCAAGCGTTACCCTTCTATAAGCTGTTGAAGAAGACGGACAAATTCGAGTGGACACCAGAAGCTAAGCAAGCGTTCGCAGACCTGAAGCGATCGTTGCAAAGCAGGCGCGTCCTTGCAACGTCGCAAGAAAAGGAGCCACTCTACTTGTACACTGGTAGAAAATAGGCCTTCGGTACGCCCCCATTAGTCCCCAAAATAATGGACCCGCGACCATAGGGGTCTTTAGTCACGGTTCGGGACGAGACCCGCGACCAATAGTCTGGGCCCAGCGCGCTCGGCCCACAGCTGGCAGAGGGGAGGGGCTTTAGTCCCGGTTGGCCAGACCAACCGGGTCTAATAGGTCCTCGGGCTGGCCCCAAGGCCTTTAGCCGCGGTTGTCCAGGTGAACCGGGACTAAAGGCCCATCCCTATATATAGGACTCAGCTCCCTGCACTTAGCCACATTTGCTCACAATATTCACAATGGGTGGTGGGTATGCTTTTGGTTCCTATTATGCACACAAGGTGTTCGATGAAATGCCCGATAGCATGAAACACACTTGAGCGTTTTCATTTATTTTACCTCCGTGATCGCGGTTAGCAACTTGAACCTTTCATGATTTGTATTATTTCCAGCTAGCTAGTTAGTTTAACAGATGCATGATGGTTAATTATATACTTTATATAATAATAATGCAGATGAATCGGCAATGGATGTACGGTAACCGACTCTCCGGCGAGTTCACTACGGGTTTGAAAGATTTCCTCGTAGTGGCAAATGCGAACAAGCAGCGAGGTTTTATTATCTGTCCATGTGCTGAATGTAAGAATGAGAAGGGTCACTCCTCCTCAAGAGTCGTTCACATGCACCTGCTTCGGCACGGTTTCATGCCAAGCTATAATTGTTGGACCAAGCATGGAGAAAGAGGGGTTAGAATGGAAGAAGATGAAGAAGAGGATGATATCGATTTCAACTATCATGACCTTTTCGGTGATACTTTCATGGAGGATGATGCTGAAGGTGGGGAAGGGTTTGGTGAAGGTGAAGAAGAGGCACATGATGAGCCCGCTGATGATCTTGGTCGGACCATTGCTGATGCACGGAGACGCTGCAAAACTGACAAGGAGAGGGAGAATTTGGATCGCATGTTAGAGGATCACACGAAGTCACTGTACCCAGGATGCGACAATAGTCTGAAAAAGCTGGGCTGCACACTGGATTTGCTGAAATGGAAGGCACGGGAAGGTGTAGCTGACTCATCATTTGAAAATTTACTGAAAATGTTGAAGAATATGTTTCCGAAGAATAACGAGTTGCCCACCAGTACGTACGAAGCAAAGAAGGTTGTGTGCCCTCTAGGTTTAGAGATTCTGAAGATACATGCATGCATTAACGACTGCGTCCTCTACCGTGGTGCATACGAGGATTTGAATGAATGCCCTGTATGCACTGCATTGCGTTATAAGATCAGAGGCGATGACCCTGGTGATGATGTTGAGGGCGAGAAACCCAGGAAGAGGGTTCCCGCCAAGGTGATGTGGTATGCTCCTATAATACCTCGGTTGAAACGCCTGTTCAGGAACAAAGAGCATGCCAAGTTGTTGCGATGGCACAAAGAGGACCGTAAGTCCGACGGGGAGTTGAGACACCCCGCTGATGGAACGCAATGGAGAAAGATCGACAGATAGTTCAAAGATTTTACAGCTGACGCAAGGAACATAAGATTTGGTCTAAGTACTGATGGCATGAATCCTTTTGGCGAGCAGAGCTCCAGCCATAGCACCTGGCCCGTGACTCTATTCATCTACAACCTTCCTCCTTGGTTGTGCATGAAGCGGAAGTTCATTATGATGCCAGTGCTCATCCAAGGTCCGAAGCAACCCGGCAACTACATCGATGTGTACCTAAGGCCATTAGTTGATGAACTTTTACAATTGTGGGGCAAACCTGGTGTACCTGTGTGGGATGAGCACAAAGAAGAGGAATTTAACCTACGAGCGTTGCTCTTTGTAACCATCAACGATTGGCCTGCTCTCAGTAACCTTTCTGGACAGTCAAATAAGGGATACAAAGCATGCACGCACTGCTTACATGAGACTGAAAGTGTATTTTTGGATAACTGTAGGAAGAACGTGTACCTGGGTCATCGTCGATTTCTTCTCCGAAATCATAACGTAAGAAAGAAATGCAAGCATTTCAACGGCAAGGCAGATCACCGGCCGAAGCCTGCGGAACGTACTGGAGCTGAGATATTTGATATGGTCAAGGATTTGAAAGTCATCTTTGGAAAGGGTCTTGGCGGACAATCAGTTCCGCAGGGAGTTGACGGGCACGTACCCATGTGGAAAAAGAAATCGATATTTTGGGAGCTACAGTATTGGAAAGTCCTAGATGTCCGCTCTGCAATCGACGTGATGCATGTTACGAAGAATGTTTGCGTGAACCTGCTAAGCTTCTTGGGCGTGTATGGGAAGACAAATGATACAAAGGAAGCACGGCAGGATCAGCAACTTTTGAAAGACCCAGATGACCGGCATCCGGAATGGTTTCAAGGTCGTGCCAGCTACGCTCTTACGAAAGAAGAGAAGGTCATTTTTTTTGAATGCCTGAGCAGTATGAAGGTCCCGTCTGGCTTCTCGTCGAATATAAAGGGAATAATAAACATTGCGGACAAAAAGTTCCAAAACCTGAAGTCTCACGACTGCCACGTGATTATGACGCAATTGCTTCCGATTGCTTTGAGGGGCCTCCTACAGGAAAATGTTCGAGTAGCCATTGTGAAGCTATGTGCATTCCTCAATGCAATCTCTCAGAAGGTAATCAGTCCAGAAGATCTACCACGGTTACAAAACGATGTGGTCCAATGTCTTGTCAGTTTTGAGTTGCTGTTTCCACCATCCTTCTTCAATATTATGACGCACCTCCTGGTCCACCTAGTCGAAGAGATTTCCATTCTCGGTCCTGTATTTCTACACAATATGTTCCCCTTCGAGTGGTTTATGGGAGTATTAAAGAAATATGTTCGTAACCGTGCTAGGCCAGAAGGAAGCATCGTAAAGGGCTATGGAAATGAGGAGGTAATTGAGTTCTGTATTGACTATGTTCCTGACCTTAAGCCGATTGGTATTCCTCAATCGCGGCACAAGGGAAGACTAAGTGGAAAAGGCACGATCAGAAGGAAATCAACGATATGTATGGACGGTCATTCTATGACTGAAGCACACTACACAGTTCTGCAAAATTCGAGCTTGGTGGCTCCGTATTTCGAGCAACACAAGAATATTTTACGCTCGAACAACCCGGGGAAGACTGAATCATGGATTAGAAAGGCCCACATGGAGACTTTCGGCAGTTGGTTGCGAAAACATTTAATGAATGACAATGATGTTGGAGATCAGCTGTACATGTTGGCCAAGACACCATCTTCGACTATAACGACTTTCCAAGGGTACGAGATTAATGGGAATACATTTTACACGATCTCCCAAGATAAAAAGAGCACCAACCAAAACAGTGGTGTCCGCTTTGATGCAGCAACCGAGATTGGGCAAAAGGTCACATATTATGGTTACATAGAGGAGATATGGGAACTTGACTATGGACCCTATTTTAAGGTCCCTTTGTTCCGGTGCAAATGGTTCAAGCTAACAGGAGGTGGGGTAAAGGTGGACGAGCAATACAGAATGACAATGGTGGATTTCAACAATCTTGGTTACCTTGACGAACCATTCATCCTAGCCAAAGATGTCGCTCAGGTTTTCTATTTGAAGGACATGAGTAGCAAACCGAGGAAACGGAAAGATAAGAAAACGATCAGTGCATCATGCGATGAACCAAAGCGTCACATTGTTCTTTCAGGGAAAAGAAACATCGTGGGAGTCGAGGACAAGACAGACATGTCAGAAGATTATAATATGTTTGGTGAAATTCCGCCCTTCAAAGTGAACTCTGACCCAAGCATTAAGTTAAATGATGAGGATGCTCCATGGATACGTCCAAATCGTAAGAAAGCGGGGACACAAGGGAGAATTGATGTGTAATAATTTATTGTACCAAACTTTGTTGAATGGATCATGTTTAATGGATCATTTTGAATTATATTATCTCTAATTAATTTATTGTACCAAACTTTTACTAAAAACAGAAAACAGACGCGCTAGCGCGCCGCACTGTCGCCGGAATGCAAATTCTTTTATTAAAAAGAGAAAACAGACGAACACTACTCCTCGCCGTCGTCGTCGGGGAACTTGTCGGTGACCTCCTCCGGGTCATCATCGTCGCCGAACTCGTCCGTGACCTCCTCGTCGTCGTCGGAGGTGCATGATGGTATGTCCGAGATAGGCCCCCACCTCGGATCGTCGGAGGCCCAGACTTCACCGGCGTGGTCGGCCCGACGAAGCTCTTGCAGCGCCTTCGTCCTGGCCTCCCGAGCGGCATCTAACTCTAGGTGGATTTCGAGGCGGCGCTCCGCCCGCTGACCCGCGCGGGTCTGCCAGAGCTCCTCGTCGGTGCTCTTCTCCCCCGGGTAGTTCCGGTAATACTCGCGGACGACGCGGTCTTCCCTGGCGTCGACTAGGCCCTGAAAGGCGCGGTGGCGGAGGTGGAGGTGGTCGGCGGAAGTGATGATCTGCGGCTTCGGCGCCCTGGCCTCCGCTTCCCAGACGGTGTGGCAGTCGTTGAAGTTCATTAGCGACCGCGGGCGGTTGAGGCGCCAGGCCGCCGCGTCCCAGGTGCGGGCTGCCTCCACCGCCGTCGCAAAGGTGCCGAGGGGGATGCGGTCGTTCCCCCAGCGGATATCTGCGCTGAACATTCCGTTCTGCCGTGCTCGGACGCCGCGGAAGCCGGTGGTGCTGTTCCTCCTCGGAGGCATGGTGGAAGCGCGACGGTGCAGAGGGATGGAGAAGAAGCGCTCGAGGCGCGGCAGTTTATACCCATCGGTCCTGGAAAGAAACATTCCGCTCTGGCTCACAGAGTGTTGAGCTAGGGTTTTGACCCATCGGTGAAGAAACATCTCATTCAACGGCTCACAACAGCTGGAAAGAAACACACCCCGGATCCAACGAATCACAAGCGGTTCAAAGAAACACACGATCCGTGTGATTCTATCTGATTGGTCGAAACGAAACCCTAATTCCCATGTAGTCCCGGTTGGTGACACCAACCGGGACTAAAGGGATGATCCGTTTCCCAATGAAACCCTAACCATTCAGTACCGGTTGGGGACACCAACCGGGACTAAAAGGATGTTTTCTTCTCAGTATATATATGTATGCATTGCCACACCATTGGCATAAATACATACAAACTCACCACTCTCTCATGGCTTCTACCGTACCCACTCTAACATTCATCCAGGCGGAGGCACTTTCCGCCTCGAACTACCCCTGCCCGCCCGGCTATAGTGTTCCCGCCGGTTGGATGCTGAGCGCCGGAGGAGTGCCGGTCCCTCCTCTTCCTCAAGGTGTGGCACGTCGGGCGGCCATCACGAACCATTACTACCACGAGCTCACGCCGGAGCAGCGGAGGGATCCCAGTTGGCATCCCGATAACCAACATACTTGGGATGCCTTCTTCATCAATCGGCGTGAGAGGGCGCTCGCCAGGTATGAGGAGGACGGCCTGCCTCCTGGGAACTTTCACGAGGCCGTTCGTCGGCTATGGTGGTCCGGCCGGACTCTACAGAGCGTCATGGACTACATCAGGGCCGGCGACATCCCCCGCCTGCGCTACCCTCAGGCCCAGTCCTGGGCTCTGAATTTTCTCATGTAGGCCTAGGCAGGAGTATGACTAGCAGCAGATATCAGATCATGCATCTATGCTCTCCGTTTAGGTTTAGATCCACTCTTGTCATTATGTACTGCCTTTTATATCTATGGGAATTTTTAAGATTGGAAAAAGAATTAGTTTTATTTTTCTGAATTTTCTGATATATTATTTGTATTTTTAAGATTGGAAAAAGAATTAGTTTTATTTTTCTGAATTTTCTGATATATTATTTGTATTTTTAAGATTGGAAAAAAGAATAGTATTCGAATAACCACACTTAGTCGCGGTTGGTGTCACGAACCGGGACTAAAGGCTCGTTCTGCACGGGAACGAAAACGCCGCGAAAATTTTCACCTTTAGTCCCGGTTCGTGACACCACCCGGGACTAAAGGCCCGCGGAGGGTACCCCAGGGGACCTTTAGTCCCGGTTCGTGACACCACCCGGGACTAAAGTCTTGACCTATATATGTGCGATGCCTTCCTGCCCCAAAATTTTCTAAGTCCCCAAACCCTCGTCTTCAATCGCGCCGGCGCCCAGTCGTCTTCTGCCCCGTCGCCGTCGCCCGCGCAGATCGCCGTCGCCGTCGCCATCGCCGTCGCCGTCGTCGCGCCCTTCTCTCCACCGCCTCCACCCTGCTCCGCCCCTGCCCCGTCGCCGTCTCTCCGGCCGGTAGGTTCCCCGCGGGCCGTCGCCGTCGCCCTAGAACCAACGCCATCGAACTAGAACCAACGGCGTCGCCCTAGAACCAACGCCGAACCAACGCCGTCGCCGCGCCGTCGCCGTCGCCGTCCCTCGCGCTTACTCCTGCGGCCAGATTCGCCGCCGGCGAGACCACAGTGGCCGTGGCCTCGTCCCCATCTCCGTCCCCTCCCCCGTGGCGAGCAGCACAGTGGCCTCGTCCCCATCTCCGTTGCCTCCCCCGTGGCCGGAATCGTCGATCCGAGATCCTAATCTGCAACCGCCGGCCACGCCAGGGGTGACGTCATGATGATGTCACCTGCCCACTGTTGGCGAGATTTTTTTTTGATGAAGTCATCGTGACACGTGGGCCCTCTTTATATGGAATTACAGAATATAAATAACCTTCTAAATTAAATAACTTTTAATTTATAATTTAATTTTTTTGGAAAAATATGCAAAATGTTCAGAAAAATGTAAGCTATCTGTTTATATCATTTTCATTCATGTTTGACAAAGTTCAAAATGAGACCATATTTTAATTTGTATTAAATTCATTAAAATAATGAAAATAAGTTTTAATTCAATAAATTCAGAATATTAAGTGTAATATACCAAAATGACCAGGAAAGCAAATGCAACCTAGCTATGGGGTTCTCCAAGTCATTTGAGAAACTAATCTTGGACACACCTGTAAAGTATGGTTTCCCCCCTCCGATGGTCATCGTTCTTCCACCCAAAACCCTACCAATCTGTTTTCCCTCCTTCTACGACAAATATTTGCTAAGTCTCCTATATACTTAATTAATTTTTACTACATGCATGTCTGCAGGAGTGACATATGGCGGACAATAGAGATTTGACGTTAACGGATCTGGAGGCTGAAGGTATCTTATACGGCATGATAGCCAACCCGATCCCTTATGTGCCGGGCCCAGAAGATGAGCAACAAGAGGATGTAGTCTCTTCTTATCTGAACTTTGATGATCAAGAACATGAAGGAACGGACATTGTCGACGATCAAGAACATGAAGGAACGGACATTGTCGATGATCAAGGAGATGAAGGAATGGACATTGATGACGGAGGTCAACCGTCGACAAACGACAATCTCCAATTGCAAAGAACAACCACCTCCGGCGAGGTATATATTTTAGCCATCGGTCTTATTTTAGCCCTCGGTCCAATTGCAAAGACTAACGCGCGCGACTCTCTTTCTTATTTTAGCCCTCAGTCGGATCTAGTATCTCAAAGCGTGGCAAATCCAAGGCGATGAAAGATGGAGAAACATATACCATCGAATCAGTCAGTGAAATCGGCAAGCCCCTACAGCACACCACAAAGTTTATCAACCAATGCGGAGTCATTGTTAGAGACACCGTCCCGATCACCGTCCAGGAATGGAAGGAGCCAAAGAAAGCACGTATTGGTTTCACTTTTGTCGACAAGAGAACGAAAAAGATTATGTTTAGAAAGCTTATTGCACATTTCATTCTACCTCCGGAATACAACAAAAAAGATGAATTCGGTGAGGAGGTTCCGGGTGGACGTCAGAGGAGGAGGATAGTCAAAGAGTTCGCTCTTCAAAAGATGGCCGAAGCATTCCGGAACTTCAAGAAAAAATTGTTCCGTGAATATGTCAGCAAGGGCAAGACTCCGATTTTCACTGGACAATATGAGAAACTGAGAGATGATTGGACGGTATTTGTGACGCAACACAAATCGGAGCATTTCAAGGAAATGTCGAAAAAAAATAAGACTAATACGGAAAAGAAAAAGTACCATCATGTTATGGGGCCAGGAGGATACCGCGTTTCGGCGCCTAAGTGGCAGACGATGGAGGACGGCCTGACGGCAAGAGGAATCCGTCTAGGTACAGAGGGATGGGACAAAAGAGCCAAAATGTGGTGGTACGGGCATGGGGGGTCGCTAGACCCGGAGACAGGGGCGTGTGTTCACCGGCAGAAAACGTTTGCTCCCACAAAAGACCTTGTTGACGCAATGACCAAAGCTCAACAGGGCAAGATCACGTTCAACAGAGAGAGACCAACTGACCATTGCCCTCGGCAATCCTGAACACGGAGGACATATACGAGGCAAAGGCAGATTGCCGTGGAAAGCAGGGTTTTCCTGCGAGGGTGACCCGTACTGTTACAGAAGCCGTAGGAGAGGTACGGACCGGGCTGCAGATCAACTGTCGAATCTTGCAATGGAAGTTTGTGACCTGAAGAAGGTCGTGGCGGGAATACTTGAGAAAGAAAAAGCGTCGGCTGCAGGGCCGCATCAAGAACATGCAACGGATCTCGGAAGCCAGCATCAGCGAAGAAGCAGCGTGGCTTCCACGGAGGCCCCGACTGCAGGTGCTAATGCACCGATGATCGAGAGTCGTGCACCGGAGCCTCACTACCCCGTGGATGACGTAAAGGAGATGAAAGAATGTGATCTGCATTATCCCGTGGGGAACATTTCCATGAAGGTGGCTACCGGCGGTGCTTTACCCTGTACACCTGGAGCACTCCATCACAACAACCCCATTCCATATGGCTATGCTCGTGTCACGGTGGAAGACATAGTCCAAGCGTTTGAGGACCTGGAGATTGACATAGCTACACCCGAAGGGGAGAGAAGACTTGGAGATGTCAAGCGCCAGTTTATTCTATGGAAAAAGAAGTACATAGTGCACTAGTAGGGAAACCCTCTTCTGTGGCGCACCAAAATCCTATTCTGTGGCGCACCCTGGGGCCACAGGGGTGCGCCACAGAACACACGCCACAAAAATAATTTCTGTGGCGCACCCAGCCCGTGCGCCACAGAAATAGTGGATTCTGTGGCGCACCTATCCCATGCGCCACAGAAATAGTCTATTCTGTGGCGCATCCCCAACTGGTGCGCCACAGAATTGTCCAACGGTGCGCCACAGAAACATCTGCAATATTTCGAAATTTAAATTATTTCTGCTGTATACAGTTTGAATATACAGGAATTATTCACAGCAGTGATATTTGACAACATATAACATATTACTCATATTTGACAAAGTTACTTAATCACAATAGTGATACATAGTGCAAAGTATCGAATTTGTCTCAAAGTGATCACATAGTTACTCGAGTTGTCAAACACATCATCGAACAATAATTGTCACCACATAGTTACTCTAGTTGTCAAGTTACAAATGCCTAAGCTAAGATGAAATAGACTACAAGCACGGCGACGATGGAGAGCAAGAACGGTAGCTTGATGGAGGTCTTCATCTTGTTCTTCTGTTTCGACTGGTGGTCCCTCCACTTCGCAACCGCCTCGTGTCTAGTCTCGTATCCTTTATAGCAGTTGCCGCTGAACTTGTCGACCTGTGCTTTGCAGTCCTTCCACTCGTCATAGACTCCTGGAACCCGACCCTCGAACACCACGTAGTACGTCATCTATATAGATAGACACAAAGCATATTAGTAAGTATAAAGAAAAAACAACTAAGTCATATATGTTCACAAAAAACAACTAAGGAAACAAAAAATAAACATCAAAGATAGCTAGGAGTTTAGAGCTAACTAATAGTAGCTAGCTAGGCCTAAGTTAATTTAGAGCAAACTAATAGTAGCTAGCTAGGAGTTTAGAGCAAACTAATAGTAGCTAGCTAGGATTTTAGAGCTAACTAATAGTAGCTAGCTAGGCCTAAGTTTAGAGCAAACTAATAGTAGCTAGCTATGCCTAAGTTTAGAGCTAAACTAATATAGTAGCTAGGCTTATATAAGTTAAGCAAATTTTGTTAAACAAACTAATAGTAGCTAGCTACGCACACCTCGATCAACGATACCTCAACTGGAGCGGCGCCGGAAACGGCTTATATAGGTCCTTGGTCATCCACGTCCTACGATCAGCCTGCCGCTCTAGGCGTTCCTGGATATCCCTCTGGCATAACCCTATGGGTTGGTGCAAGGACCCTCCCCTGTTGTTGACATCTTCAATGATTATCTCCGACAACTTGACTTTGATGCGATGAAAATCTTGCATAAGATCTTCCTGTGAGATTTCCCCCGCCATTTTGTTGGACCAGTCTCGGAGTCTAGAAGGATGATTCAAATTGTTTGCATCGCGGACAATCCCTTTGAGGTGATAGAGGGCATAGAAGGCCTCTTTCGTGCTCCAAGCCGGCTGCTTGATGCAGGGGAACTCGGTCATGTGCCTGAACCCGTATTTGCCAGTAGCCGGCCTGATACATTCTTGTTTCTTTTCGAATGTGCCTCCATTTTGGGCGTAGCCATTGATAGCCTCATCGAGAACACCCCTTATTCTGGTGTAGTCTTTCCTCTTCGTCACATTCGACGAGTCGAAGTATTGGGCAAGTGAATATTGTGGGCAAAGCACGATGAGTGTGCAGTATGTGTCCCTGCTCAACACATGCAATTGAATCCAGGATAAGCAATGGATGAAACCTAGAAAAAAAACATTAGCTAAGACGATCGCGAGACTTGCTCGGGGAAGACAGGCAAAAGAATGTCCGTCTTGTTCTGACTGTTTCTCAACATGAAGCTCTCGAGGTACTTCACTGCCTTGGTCCGTGTACTTGATCCTTCCTCCAGCTGGCTATCACGCATGTAGTAGGGATCCGCTACCATAACGTTAGGGGGTAACTCTCGCTGGATCTGCATCTGAGCATTGAGCACGTATAGGCGGACCAAGTTATAGTCCAGCCGTCTCGAGTGAAACAGATTGAAGATATCCTCATACGCTATGAAGAACAGTCCCGCGGGGTCTTCATTGACGAAGTCCGGGCCCTCTGGCACCTTGACCGTGAACACAGGGTAATTTGGACACTTGTCTTGAAGAAGGAGGCCCTCTAGCATCACGATAATGTGCTGCAATGTGAGCATTGGTCCAGTTGCCCCCTGTATCTCGTCCGGACCCAGTATCTGTTTCCCAGCTTCATGCAAGCGGGTCAAGCCATCCTTACGGGGTCGTACCACGGCGTCGGCCAAGATCTTAGTATGCTGGATCTTTTTAGCAGGTCTCTTTCTAATCTTCTTGCTGGCGGTGGCTTGATCTGCTGCGGGAGCTGGGGGTGAGGGAGCTGGGGGTGCGGGTGCTCGGGACGACCCTACGATTGTCTTATGCAGTGTGGGGCTAAATACTGTACCCTCCGGGTAGGTCAGGCGCTGCGTGACTTCAGTACGTCTAGGTTGATCGCCGTGACTGCGGAAGACTTCATCGTCACGATTCATATCAGGCATGTACCTATCTTGGCTGTAGCCCGTGTTGAGGTAGGCATTGATGTCGACATTGTCATCGTAATGATAGTCTTCGACACCGGCGGCTCCAGCAAACTGGTTGTCCACGTCCTTTGGTGGTGACGGCGGCTGTGATACCGGCGGTTGAGGCACAACTGCTTTTGATGATCTTTTGGCCGGTCGTTGCGGCATATTTCCCAACAACACTTTGTGCCTTGTTGTGGTGGCAACAACCGCCGGTTCCTTCTGGGTGGTGGTGGCAACAACCGCCGGTTCCTTCTGGGTGGTGGTGGTGACGACTACTGTTTCCTTCTGAGGGGCGACGGCCTTGGGTGCTGTCTGGAGGGCTCTTTGCTTCGTGGGCCGGACGATCTTATTCTGCGGGGCCATAGGGGATGTGGCGCCGGTGTTGCGCTTGATCACAAGACCCCCCCCCCCCCCCAAGACGAATCTGGCTCTTCGGCCATTGCATCACCCAAGTCGTGCACTCTCCAAGTTGTCCTCCTCGTCGCAGCCTGGAGGTTGAAAGGGGGGGAGGACGTCACGATACTCCGGCACTACATTGGCCAACTTCACCTTCATCACGTTCTCGTCCATTCGAGAGTGGTGCATAGTGCGTTGCATGGGTTGTATAATAGTGCCGGTAGCAACATCCACCAACTCTCCGCCCGGCACCACACGATGCAGGAGTACGCAAGGTTCGTCCTGTTGGGCAACATACCAGGCATCATGAGATGACAGTCATCTTGAGAATGCGTAGTTAGATCACGATTAACTAATTAGTTACCTTGGTGATGGCGTCTAGCTCGGCGGGTGTCGAGACAAGGGCGACGGTGCCGGCGGCCGGCCCATCATTCTTCGGCATTGCTGCCGAAGGGGGCGGCGATGTGACCAGAAGGAGTGGCGCCGGCGTCTGGGGGGTCAGCTGTTGCGGCGGCACTTGCTGGTTCATGCTTGAGTTGCTGTCGATGAAGCTAGGCAGATGGATCGGTCCAATTTGACCCCCCGCATTCCAGGAAGCTAGCCCCTCCATCAGCCCAGCGGGGATGACTTCCTTGAGCCTCTCATCCACTAATCGGTTGAGCGTGTCGGGGTCCACCTCTCTGCTCTCAAGTTTCTTCTCTAGAGCCGCCATCTGCTTCTTCAGCTCCGCGACCTCAGGATCATCCTTAGTCGATGTCGTCTTCCTCTTCTTTTTTGACTTGGCATCTGATGAGTAGTACTCGGCTACCTTCATGTTTAGCCCAAAGCCGGAGATACGGCCAGCTGACGTCGGCGGGGCATCCAACGGCCTTTTCTTGTATGCGTTCGTCGCTCTGTTGAAAGGCGTGTCCCACCGACTCGTCGACCCTTCGGACGAGTCAGATTTCTGCAACTCCCTCTCCTTCGGACAAAAGGAAATTAAGGTGAGCCCATTATCTAATTATTAGATCAATGCAATATACATGTACTTGAGATATATGTGTCCTTACCAAATGTTTCTCAAATTCCTTCACGTCCTCGTCTTTCGTCTTGAATTCCCCCGTCTTCCAGTCTAAGAAGTACCGGGATCGGACAAAGTTCCTAACTTGTATATCCGTGATTTTGTGCCAGGGGTTATCTTTTCCGAGACGTTCCATCTCGCGGTCCTCCTTCTCCCAAGTAGGCTGTTTTCCTTGGTAACCACCGCTTCCGAGATGTTGGTGCCCTATCTTTTGGTCCCCGCATATCCTGCCCCCATTTTGTCCATTTTTTACACTCCTCGGTGTTCAAGTACTCCTTAAATATCTCGAAATCTTCTTTCTGAAGCGTCGGGTCTTTTCGACTGATCTCCTCCCAGCTTTTACCTTTTTCAATCTTCTTCTTCACCCGGGATTTCCAGCTGCTCAACGCGGTGCTCATCTTCGTGATGGCTAAAGAGTCCACCATTTTGTTGAACGGCTCCGGGAACGTGTATCGCTGGTGAAGCTTCTTCAGAAGGATTTCGACCAAAGCCTTGTTGTCGTCGCTTCTAAGGTCAATCGTGTTGATCGACATGCTTTCCCGCACGATGCACCCTAGCTGCATGCCGTACCCTGAGGTAACAGATCGAGGCGCCAATGGTAGGCCACTCGGCGAGACCTCGGTGATTGTATCGGTGACGTTCGCGACCACTTGCGGCTTACGATCCTTCCTTGGGGCCCGGGGCTTCTTATTCTTCTTATCGGTCGTCGGGGCGGCGTCGCCGCTACCACCAGCCGCCGTGCGGTCAGTACCACCACCATCGGTGCTCTTATCCTGGTCCTCTTCCTCCAAGTACCCCCAATCAACGTCCTCTTCCTCAATTCTGGTTGCAGCGTGGGCATCCCAGCCCTCTTCCTCGGCACCGGCTTCGGGCACGGACACGTGCTTGGAAGAGCCAGACATGTTTCTGTAATAACATTCAAATTTGAGTTTTTGAGTTGGATTTCAAATTATTCAATATAGACGTGCTTATGGCGTATTGAAGAATACATAGACATGTGGATAGTGTTAAAGATTGATAAGAGAGCAAAATGGCTGCCCACAAACCTGTCCGAGATAGTCTCACAAACGCTCTTTTTTCAGAGACCAGAGAAGTATTTAGGTGACATTGAGACCTGGAACAAAGCAGAGCAACAACTAACCGAAGCATTGGTTGGGTTTGGGAAGGAATGGAAGGTACCTTATGGAGACATTTTCCCCATAATGTTTCCATCACTCAGTGCTGCTAGCTGTGCATTTATAACAACTAGCACTTTCAGGGCGTGCTTGTTTTATGGCTTAGTTACCACAACTAGGCTTGGGCAAAGTTTGACTTGCAACAAAGAAGTGGCTAACAAAATCCAAAGTGTGGCAATATCTGGCAGAAAGTTGTATACACATGGACCATTCGAACAATAAAGCGTGGCAAGCCACAGTTGTTGTGCAAACCAAACACATACCTAACAAAATCCACAGTTGTTGTTGCAGCGTTCTAATTTTCATTTAAAGGGTCTGATTCTCCACCAGCAAACTCCAAAGTAGCTTTACACTTAAAGGGTATGATTTTGTAAGTAAACCAAGAAATAAACATCTGGTTTTTAATTGAACAAATGAACATCTTTTATAAATCTAAATATTCGTTAGTCATCAGACACCTAGTAGAGAAGGCTAGAATAATTTTCTTATATGTGTTAGTATTGTTCTGTAACATTGAGAAATGCTTAAAGGGGTACAAGAAAATACAACTGGCATTCTTTTGCAGATCCGGTTTCAGCAGAGTAATTAAGAAACTGAGGTTAAGTAGGAAGAGGAGGAGATTAGCGAATAGCTGAGGGACCGTCTGGCACTTGAATGGCAGTTCAACAGGTGCACTACTCTAGCTAGCTAGATAATCGTTTTGCCTTTAGCTGCGTAGCATGTGTAGCTGCAGGTTGCTAGATGGTGCATCTAATTTCACAGCTCAACTTGATCGTACCGGACGGCCGGTCAGTAGAGGTTTATCAACACAACCTAATCCAAGCTTTGCGTCGTTGAACATGCAAATATAAATCAGTCGAAAAAACTCCATGAACATATATGGTGCAAGTGCAATTCCAACAAGTTAATATTCATATATTAGCAATTTATTTTTATTCTAGAATCTCGTCAACATAGGGATTCCATGTGTCGAGAGCAAACTAATTATGATTGTTCATTAACCAACCAATATGGAGCAATTAGTAGTTTAGTCCAGGCTGATTGAAGCGCTTCTCTGACACATTGGCAAGGGACCTGAGGTTGCACCTCAGAAAGTTCTCCACGAATGACTCGATCACCAGCGCCCCGGGATGGCCATCAATGACTCCGGGTGGACCGTCAAAATAGATGAATAGTTCTAGACAATTAAAAACAAGAATAATTTAAGTATCACTAGAAAAAAAAACTCTCAAAGTAATATCAATGTGTGTGGTTTTGGGTGGCTTGCGGTTCGGAATTATTATATTGACTAAAATAATGCAAATGCTACGTTTAGTTTTTAAACATCAATTAAATTACTATAAATCTTCACATGAATTTTCAGCCTTGCTCATTAATTTTACTAATATTTCAAGGAAATTCATTTTGCAACTTTGTTGTAAACATATGCTAGTAAAATAAAACAATCAAGTTTAATTTGCACGTCATTGAATTCCTACGATAAATTTGTTTATTTCCTTAACAAAACTTCTTGGATGCTATATTTACTTGGAGTATTTTGATGCAAGTGTTTTCTGTACGATTTGATTAGGAACTTTTTTAAGAGTAGTCATACATCTTACCATTTTCACAGGCTATGTAGAATTTTCCATATTAGCTGGGTTAGTTACACTAGTCATCAACCCGTGCATCAACACGGGCTAGTAACTTCAAAAAGAATAGTACAATAAATTTAAATAGTTTTTAAGTTCATATAATTTCGAAATATATGCAAGCAACTTCACACTTGAATGTTATAATATTATTTGTCACAAACCTCATGGAATTTCTCTTTATTCCTGCTTAGTATATATTTAAGTGATATACATGATTGAGATAGAGCCTTGAGACACTATATATTAGCAAATACACATCCAAGTATCCTTCAAAATTGTGCACCACAGTTGGTAGGAATTATTTTTATGAGACCCTAGTGACTACATCAAATCTATACTTCTTATAAGACAAAACCCCACTAATTAAGATGCATTTATGATATTTTTTCTATCTCAACATGTAAGCTATCCACATCACCCCGTCATTTTAGCCAATCAATTATCCATGCCATCTCCACCAATAATTGTGATATTACATATTTCATGCCACATAACCATACCATCTTTTTTCAACCATATAATTATCCATGTCAGTAATATTTATTTCTCAAAGCATATAGTTATTACATGGACTCCATGTTGGTCTAAATTCAAGCCGTGTGGAATCAATTTTTGTGAAGTGTAGTCTTGGCGCTGCAATAAAGCTGATGTTATGGGTTTAAGTACGGAATAAAACCTCTTGCAGAAATACAGGGAAAGACCACGTACTATATACCCAAAGGGGTCGGATCCTTCCCTGGACTCTACGCAAGCGGGACCTAGCTACTGCACCGGGCTGGCCTTTTTGTATATTTCGTCGTTCGCTGAAATATTATTTCATTTTACTCTCATGTTTTAGCAAAAAGGCGCTGGTTTCACTCTCGGTTAATCATGTACCACACTAATTTAAACTATGTATCATCGAGAGACAAAAAATTTAATAGGCAGAGAGAGAGGATTAAGGTAGAAAAAGGCCAAACCTTAGTTTTCGTTCGGATCAAATTGAGCCTGTTAGATATCTTTAACTTGGCTGTCTTGGTTTGTTGCAAGTGTTCGGTGCCCCACTATTATGGTGTTGTAGGCCCGTAGCTGCTAATGTTTTTTCAGCAAGAGATTATCGATGATAGCAGCCGTACGCCACAGACAAATTATCACATGTCACAATCACATGTGCATATCGGCCGTATTTTTTTTTAATATTAGTGTATTACTAATTATTAACATAAAGATAACTGAATATTCATGATAGAAATTCTCTTTTGCTAGAACCGACACATTGCCAAGAAACCATGAGTGGAGAAGCTAACTGAATGGAAATAGTAATTTGATCTGGAATAAAAAGATAGATGTTACGTGTTTCATTTTGACTGGATAGACAGACTGAGTAGCCTAGCTAGTTGAATATTCTATGTGACATTTGTTTGTGCTAGAGCGTACAGAAGTATTGCCGAGCAGCCATAAATAGGGATGAGCTCGCTGAAGGGAAATAATTGAAACAGGGTGGAGTAAAAAATTGGTTGTACGTGCTGTATGTGCTTTCCTTGTGGCTAGTTTGACAGACTGATTAGCCTAGATATATATAATTTGCGGCCTTTTCGAATTGGTTACCGTGAGATCTACTGATCAAGCTGAACCTTCTGTTCGGAACTACGACTAATCTTCATTTGTGGAGCGTACCTGTTTAATTGACATTGTACGTGCATGGTGGTGAAGTTGGTACGTCCTATCTTGATGGCCGGCCGCCGCTTGTAGCAGACATGCGTGCGCTCAAAGTCATCGATATGCCTTCAAAGTCATCGACCGTACATGATGGTGAAGATGCAGCATGCTAGATTAAGCCCTACTGACCGGCCGCTCGCAACCTTGTAGACATACATTCGACTGTTGAGAAATCACCCGACAGTAGCAGAAACGTACCTGTGGAGACCGTCTAAAAAGCATTGATCTGACTTCATTGGTATCGGCCATGCATGGTGGTGAAGACGAAGCATGCTAGATCCTGCGTTTCCGGCCGGCCGAGCTCGCAACCTCAGTACACACAGGGTAGAGAGATCATCTCAACAATTTGGCTCATGAAAGCTGGCCGCCGGCGGGACTGCCTCTGGCATCGGCAGCGAGACGTCACAACCCCAGGTCGCAGTTATTAGAAAAATAACACAATCCTGCCGGATATGCAAAATCAAGATGTCATCGATCTCATAACCTTGGATACGATTAAATCTTAACTAACTTTTTTCTTAGGTGATGTATTGGAGCAAGCGATGCACGTGGATATCCAATCATGCATGAATAGGACTCTTCCATCTCGCTTATCTAATATTGAACGTCTCGTTGTTATATTTATTTGTCTGGCCTGAACGCATCACAGTTACGACTCATGTGTGTCGTGTCATATTATTTATCATGTTGTACGTAACTATTTTTTACGCGGTTCATCCTAGCCGTAAATCTAACATCTAGCGGCTTAATTAATTTTGATGATGTGGATTAACGTGGAGGCTTTAATGGTGCCTCCAATTAGTAAATATAAGATTTCTCATGGCAGGGTCTGAAGCTAGCTAGTTTCTCTAATTTAAAACTTTTGGTAAAATATGGTGTAAAGATAATGTCTAACCAATATGTTTATGTGATCTAAGATTCATAGTGTGTTTTAATTTTAAAATTGGTGTATGTTTATGCTCACTCGTATAAGGGGATTTATATGTCTAGATTAATTGTGTCAGAGACAAGTTTTAAAAATACAGTCCACTTCCTATCATTGATTAGTATTAACATAACAGTTTAAACGATAGCAATGTTCACAAACTTACTTTACTTCGCAAGGAACTACCCAGTGAGTACATATCCCTTGATTGCTGGCTCAGATGCATCCCTACCTCTCCCTAATACTAACATTCTGGTGTAGCCTTCAACTATTATTTTTAACTAGAGCAGAAATAATCTACGGGTTCATGCAATGTACAATTAGTTACATACATATCTATTCGGCTTGCAATGGAGCACTGCTCCATTGCAATTTTATCAAGACTAAGGGCAGTTGTAACATAGGCAAAATAAATAAATCAGTATCATAGAAATCAATATATTTAACATCTGATGACACCACACAGGCGTGACAAAATAACACATCATCTTTGTACAGGCAGGACTGCTCCTGCTGTAACTGTAAGTACGTCTGAACACTAAATCTAACAAATTTTCTTCATCTTTTTCAGAAATTGAGTTAATTAATCCAAGAATTTCAGGTGCATAATAACAGATACTGGACCATTGGAGACAAAAAAATTGGTACTGAGCAGAAGTAGCATAATAAGCGTCTATTAGCTAATTTTCATATGAAACTATTATTGAAACACAAATCCAATACACACACAAAATCATTTTCCTATGAAACTACTAAGTATAAAATTCATAGAAAATTTGGGCATGACCTATGCTATTTTTCCTATGTCTAGGAGTGCCAGAAATTCGCTCGGAAGGAAATGAATCAACTTCCTCGCGAAACATTGGCATCTCAAAAAGAAAAAACCTGCACAAAAATCCCAAAACGTCGAAATCTTCCTCTCAAGATCATACACACTTTAATATTCCTCTCAATGCTCCTAATCCAAGCACAGCAATGGTTGAGATCAATGAAACAGAGGTACAATATGATCTTCTCAATGGTACCTGACAGAACAATGATCAAAGTAGAAGTATACCTGACAGAATAATGATCAAGAGGTCGAATAAATCTATATACCTGACAGAACACACAATTACAGAGCTAAAAACAGTAAATTACTCCAATATTTGATCTCTAAAAGCAGAACATTATCAACACCAATAGAACCCCAACACAGGTTGCTCTTATCAAAACGCAAGCCAGTGGCATCGATTCACAGGGCATCTCTAAAAGTAGAAGTTCTGTCAGCTAATTAACCACAGTGAGACCAAGTAATCTTCACAGGGCATCGATCCAGTACTTAATTACTAATTGTTTTGTTTCCTTTGAAACAGAAATGCCACATGAAGAAGAAAGATACCAGGACTCCTAGACTGAGGAAGTGATCCAGTACTTTACAACTTTTACTGGATCATACTTAATTACTAATTGAGATGCTATGTATTATGTAACTGGATGAATTGATTTAGTGGATGTAACTGGTACTTATTTGTTTCGTGTGGTTGGAAGAATTGGGCACCTTCCAAGATGTCGCCGGGTCACTCACGATGTGAAGACCACCCAAGAGATTCCGGGTACCACCCAAGAGGGCAGTGGCGATCTAGAGGGAGAGAGATCGAGGGCAGTGTACCTTCTCCTGCTCCTCGAGGCGAGATGCAGTGGCGATGGCGATCGAGGTGATGAAGACGAAGACCACGGGCGCTCCTCCTCCACGGGCGTTGGTTCACGCCTGCTCCTCCAATCGGGCGCTGGTTCACGCCTGCTCCTCGATCCACGCCTGCTCCTCCTCCATGGCCTGGTGCTCCTCCACGCCTGGTGCTCCTCCACGGCCGCCTACTAGCTAGGGTTCGTCGTGCGCGAGAGAGAACGAGGGATTTTTTCGCTAAGTGTTGGAGGGATTGGGGACGAGGGGGCGGGGCCACATGTCATTGGCTGTAAGAGAATTCTGTGGCGCATCCTGGCAGAGATGCGCCATAGAATTGTGCGAATTTTGTGGCGCACCGTGCACCGTGGTGCGCCACAGAAATATGTGGGCGTGCTGTGTGGGCAGATTGGCGGGGCCACATGTCATTGACTAGGAAAGAGATTCTATGGCGCATCACTTTGAAGATGCGCCACAGAATTGTGTGGATAGATAGAATAAAAAATTCGAACGGTTGTACTGTGACAAATGTGTGTTACTAGTCTAGTGGTTTGCTATGAGTGAATGATTAACACCGAGATTCGAATCTTGATATTGCCCCAGTTTTTTTAATATTTTATTTAATTATAATAAAAAAAAGAAAACAGTGAATTACAATTAAAAAAATAAATCACACATTTAATATTAGAATATATTTTAATATAACGTCACTTCGCAATCTTTTATGACACACACATATGGTTGTCTAACATACACATGAGCATATGTACACAAAAAATTCTTCTTCGTCTCGGTTCCGATCTAGCTTAATTAGCGTCTCTTTCCCTTTTTGTTGGCGACTGGATACTTTATACCGGCCATCTTGAGATTTCTTCGCGTGAATGGACAACCGTGTGTAGGTAGGGATGTCTTCCTTCTTACTTTACCAGTAGTAGGCATGTCGAAGTGCTTGTCGAACTCCTCCTCGATCTTCGGATCACCGTTCTTGTCGAAGTCTTCCTCGTTGGCGTCTCCTTCCATTCCGATGATGCTCCTCTTGCCCCTCCTCACGACAACACGGCTAGGCCTTGACGGGTCGGTGATGAAGAAGCATTGGTCAACTTGGCTAGCGAGTACCCATGGCTCATTTTTCGCGGATGCGTTCTTCGATTTAGCATCGGGTATAACCATTGTGGTGAAATACCGTCCTTCTTTCTTGACATTCTTGGCCCATCTCACACGGAACATTGGCACCACCGTCTCTCCGCAGTAGTTGAGCTCCCATATCTCCTCGATCTTTCCAAAGTATCTTTCTTCCACATTAGTCTCGGCATCGCCATATGATAGCATAGTTACTCCTGAGTTTTGATTTTCGCTACTCATGTCCTTGTCCTCGGTGGAGAATCTGTAACCGGAGATGTCGTACCCCTGATAGGTCCTTACGTTCTGCCCGGGGCCCTGTGATAAGATGTATATGAGTTTTTCATCTTCCGTAGAAGGCATTTTTCTCCGTGCTTCAATCAGTTGACTTGGCTTGAACCAACGCGTGAAGCCGGAGTTGTGCTCTTTGGTTACGTCTCCCATCTTCCTCGGCCCGCCCATTTCAATATAATTCTGATTGATTAAGCTTTTGAGCTCTTCCACGAAAGGCTCGATCAACTTTAAGTGTTGTAGCACGACCCGGTGAGCCCTATCAAAGTCGTCGCGTCGTTTTTGAATGCCGACATGGACGTCGCGGCAGCCCTCACGGTGACCGACTCCGTTGAGTCTGCCACGGTGCGTCCTGGTGGACAAACCGACATCCTGATCGTCTTCGGTGCTTAGGTAATTGTCGCAGAAAGAGATGCACTCGTTGGTTAGAAATCCTTTGGCCATGCTTGCGTCTGGACGGGCCCTATTGCGAACGTATCCTTTCAGGACACCATTCTGCCTTTCCATCGGCATCATGTAGTGCAGAAACGTCGGGCCGAGATGCCTGATGTCATCAACGACATGGAGAAGGAGATGTACACATATATCACAGAATGCCGGCGGGAAGTAAATCTCGAGCTCGCATAGTATCACCACGATCTCATCCTGTAGCATCTTGAGCTGCCTCACGCCGATCGATTTCCGGGTGATAACGTCGAAAAAGTTGCAAAGGCCAAACAACGTATCACGGACATGCTCGTCCATTATCCCTCGGATCGCAACAGGAAGTATCTGCGTCATGAGCACATGACAATCGTGAGACTTCATCCCGGTGAACCTCTTCTTCGCTAAGTCCAGATATCTTCTTATACTCCCTGAGTATCCGTGAGGAACTTTGACTTCTACGAGGCACCTGAAAAACTGCTCAAGCTCCGGCGGACTCAATGTGAAGCAGGCAGCGGGAAGCACCACGGTGTTCTTCTTAGCCTTTTTGCGGGGAGGACGTTGAGTCCCTTCCGTCTTATCCTCATCGTCATCATCATCATCACTATCGGCGGGGACCTGTAGATTTTTCCTAATGCCAAAATGTTTTAGATCGTATCTTGCTTTCGGCCCATCCTTGGACTTCTACGAATTGCAAATAGTGCCAAGCAGACTCTCCGTAACGTTCTTCGTAATGTGCATCACATCAAGGCTATGAGGCGCGTGGAGGACCGGCCAGTACTCCAAGTCGTGGAAAACAGACCTCGCTTTCCATACACCCAGCAGCGGCTCTGGCTTGGGTCGTTTTTTCCCCGCGAAGGGCACTCGTCCCAATTTTTCAGAAGCTCGTCGATTTCTTCGCCGCTCCTCGTGCGCGGGGCTCCATCGGGCTCATCTTTACCATTGAACAACTCACCGCGTTTTCTCCATGGGTGATCCAGGCGAAGCCACCTTCGAGCCCCTGGGTACACGGTTTTCGAAGACCCGGGATCCCTTGGTAGCTGGAGATGCGGGGTCTCGTCCATGCACTTCACGCAGCCGCACAATCCATGGCCGACCTGGGCAGATACATACGCGTAACCAGGATAGTCTGTGACCGTCGTCAGCAACGCGGCTCTCATATGGAAATAATCTCTAGTGTACGCGTCCCACGTACGGGGTGGCGTCTTCCACAACATGTCTAACTCGTCTTTCAGCAGCCCGAGATACAAATGCATGTCGACACCTGGTTGTTTTGGCCCCTGGATGAGAATACTCAAGTGTATGTACTTTTGCTTGGTGCACAGCCACGGGGGTAGGTTGTAAGGCCATACAAACACGGGCCAGCTGCTATGTGTGCTACTCTGGTTGCCGAACGGATTGAGTCCATCGGTGCTCATACCCAGCCTGATGTTCCTCGCGTCGCCCCCAAAACTCGGGAAAGCTATGTCCAATGCTTCCCACTGGGCAGCGTCTGCAGGATGTGTCATGATATAGCCCTTCTCCGGATCTTCTTCCGGCTTCTCCCTTTTTGCGTGCCATTGCATGAGCTTTGCTTCCTTAGGGTCCACGTAGTACCGTTGAAGACGGGGAGTGATAGGAAAGTACCATACCACTTTTCGAGGAATTTTCTTGTTGTTGGTTCCACACTTGTATCGTCTGTGGCCGCACTTCGGACATGTGATTGTGTCCTTGTACTCTCCCCGATAAATTACACAATCATTGATGCAGGCGTGAAATTTTTCGTGAGGTAGGTCAAGAGGGCACACGACTTTCTTAGCCTCGTTGATACTGCTTGGCAATGTGTTCCCCTCGGGAAGGCGATCGTGCCAGAATTTCAAGTTCTTGTTGAAGCTCGAGTCGGTCCATTTGTTTTGCGTCTTCATCTTCAGAGCAGCAAGTGTTACATGCAACCGCGTATCCTCGGGGCGGCACCCAGGAAACAACGGAGTCACCCCGTCTATCTCCATTTGCGCCAGTTTGGCTTTCTCCCTAGCTGCAGCTATGTCGTTGCTCGTCTCCTTAAGCAGCAGATCCTGAACATG
Organism: Alopecurus myosuroides; assembly: GCA_028641055.1. NCBI lineage: Eukaryota > Viridiplantae > Streptophyta > Magnoliopsida > Poales > Poaceae > Alopecurus > Alopecurus myosuroides. The sequence continues at coordinate 107,434,701 of CM054057.1, read as the reverse complement.
AGAGTCCCGCAAGGCCGAAATTAGCGGGGTCTCCGTGTTCTCGCCTTCATCGTCATGTCGATCTTCTCCGCCGACATATCCTTCTTCATGATGATCTTGTTCGCCGTCATATCCTCGCTCGACCTCCTCTTCGTGCACAACTTTTGCTGCCGGCGGTGCCACGTGGTTGCGGTCGTCAAAGAAACCGCGTCTGAGAAGGTGCTCCTCCAATTGTCCGGAATCAGGGTCAATCCAGCGCACGAGTTTGCATGATCGACACGGGCATCTAATCTGCCGCCTGTTGCACCGAATCATGTCCGCCTTCGCGTCTTTTTTGTATCTAGCGATTCGAGCAGAGCTCATTTCTAGTACCATGGTTGCCTGCACAGACACATAGAGAGCAGAAAATTAGAATCACAACATGCATGCATAGTCGCCGGAAAAATTCGGCATGACCTCTCCTATAAGTAGGACATATGGGGTGCAAAATTTGCCGAAATGGAAGTGAATCAACATTTCGGCAAACATTCATGCACCATGCATGCCGCGCCCGCACGCGCGACAATCGATCGGTCCACCTGCACATGCATGACAAACACCCATACACATCGATCGATGGCCACACGAGACATATGCACCTCCAACTATACTCACATAGTAGATTCGATACCGACACGCGAAAAGAGCGAAGAGAGGGAGGGACCGGAGTATAGATGCAAGTAATTAGGCCCCCCAACAACAAGAAACTTCACCAACAATTATACATCGAATAAATAGGTTCACCTACCTAAAAAGGAGAACTAAATGTGTAAAAATGGAGTCGAGAGAAGGGGGGGGGGGCGAGAGTGAGCAACATCCACTTGGAATGAAGTGAGTGGGGGGGAGAGAGGGGCCATCTTTATGTGCACAGTGCGCACAATTCTGTGGCGCACCAGTGTGGTATTCTGTGGCGCACTGTGCTGGTGCGCCACAGAAACAAAATATTCTGTGGCGCATTTCGTAGGATGCGCCACAGAACATAGTGTTTCTGTGGCGCACCGGTACAGTGCGCCACAGAAGTTGCCCTTTCTGTGGCGCACAGGTCAGGATGCGCCACAGAATTATGCCCTCTGACACCCAGCCCAATGATTGGTGTGGGCCCTGCACACTTTCTGTGGCGCACGTCTAACAGATGCGCCACAAAAAATGGGCATTTCTGTGGCGCACCCTGGGCCGTGCGCCACAAAATAATATTTCTGTGGCGCACCAGTTCGTGATGCGCCACAGAATCCATTCCATAGAATGGCATTTCCCTACTAGTGGTGTTTCCAGGCGAGACGCCAAGGCTAACAAGTCCACCCCCCTACGATGGTGCAGGTGCTGGTGGTGGTGGTGCTGGTTCACCTACGCCTCCTTCACGCCATTCGACGCCGTCCCCCGATCCACAATCTTCGGCGGTTAAGCAGCCGTCGCCCACGATTCCTCCTCCGGCGGTTAAGCAGACGTCGCCCCCCATTCCTCCTCCGAAGGAAAAGCAGACGTCTCCCACTATTCCTCCTCCGGAGGAAAAGCACACGTCGTCGCCCCCCATTCCTCCTCCGGAGGATAAGCGGACGTCGCCCCCCATTCCTCCTCCAGCGAAGAAACAGAAGCAGGCGGCCAGCAAGGGAACCCGCTCTTGGTCTATTAACCCGGACCCTTATGTACCTAAGACCACATGGGTACCGGAGCCATCACTGAAGCCTCTCCCCCCAAGGCCTTGGGAACTTAGTGATGCTGAAACCAAATTGGTCGTGAAGGCTGACGTTGACAAATGGAAGGGCAAACTGAAGGCGCTAAAGGAGCCTGAGCCCAAGGAAGTATTCCCTCCGATTGTAGACTATTGGGCTACGGATTTTTTGTCGACAGTGTCCCAATCCGTGAAGAATTTGCCTAAAGACTATGATATTGAACTTCGTAAGCAAGCAGGAATATTGGAGGAGGAGAAAGGAAAAGGAAAAATGATAAAAAGCGGGAAACAAGTTGCCCAGCTCAGGATGCAGAGTAAACAATCGATCCCCCCGCTCATAGTGAAAGCCGCTCCGGAACAGGACCCCGAGGTCATAAATGCTCTGACAGCAATGGGATTGACTGTAGCTACTGCCATGAAAAATGCGTCCGAGGCCGGTATGTCTCTTCGTGCCTTTTTAGACATGGACGATATGCCAACGGCTGACGTAGCATTAAAATATGTGAAGAAAGGGCCTCTCGTCGAGCCTGCGAAGGAAAAGGATCTACCACCACTAATGCAAAGTAAGACTCATCCATGATGTTGGGTTCATTGACCCACAAATCATTAATGGAACTATGTTAGAAAATCATCCCAAAGACGTGGAGAAAGACTTGTACAAATCTTTTAAAAAGCATGAATCCAAAAGATATATTCTATTTCCTTACCATTTTGGGTGAGTGTTTCTCTCATGTTCCCATTCTCTTTTGTTTACTCCATGGATGGTATGTCCAATCGATAAATTATGCATGACTGTGCATCTAATGTGTCCGCAGGTACCACTGGATTCTGCTAAAAATTGATCTTCACAAGTCCTTAGTTTTGATCATTGACTCTATGAATTCAAATACAGATCTTTGGGTCAACATGAGAAGAATGATGCAAAGTTAATTATTTTTCAATCATTTGCGCTCTATATCGATCGGTCTCTTTTGTTCATTTTCTAAGCTAATAACTCCCTTGTTCATTTAATTTTATTTGCATTGTAGAGTTTGGAGACGGCTCTCACTTGAACATGTCGGTGAATTCAAAGATCTGCTACAATTTAAAAATGTGGTCAAAGGTGTGGATAAGCAGCCACCGGGGACCGGTCTATGTGGATACTATGTCTGTGAGAACATACGGAAAGAAATATCTGAGAGGAAGAAGGACGAGGACACGCGGAAGGGTCTCAATAACTTGCGGAGGGCGCTTACTCCAGAAGCTCGCTTCCGACCAATTTAAGAGGAAATAGCAGGATTTTTCCTTAGGCATGTCATCCATAAGAAAGGAGAGTTCCATGCGTCCACCGACGATGACTATTATCCGCATGTATAAGCCCTGAGTACTTTGAAACTTGTGCGAATTTGTGTATGCTCGTCCATCTTAATTGTGTAATATGGAAACTTGTTCGAGGTTGTATATATGGTCACCCGATATTGAATATATATTATATATTCCTATTGAATTCTCCTTGTTTGATATTTCATATATATATATATATATATATATATATATGCATGTATATGTGTACTGAAATTAAAACAAAACAAATTAAAAAGGAAACAGGTTTAGGGGGCCTAAAACCCTAAACATGCGCAGGTTTTCAGTCCCGGTTAACCACAAGAACCGGGACTAAAGGTCCTCCGCCGCGACGGACCCCTAGCGCCCACGTGGACGGGACTTTAGTCCCGGTCCGTAAGTGGCGGGACTATGGGGGGGGCCTTTAGTCGCGCATAGCTAGTCCCGGTTGCCCGGACGGGGTTAATGGGCCTGGCGAACCGGGACTGTAGGCCTATTTTCTACCAGTGGTACCTAGCCGCCACAAATCAGGTCATCAGCACAGCAATCGTAGTCGAACGACCTGAGGAAGGCAAAGCGTACGGAGTCCAACGACCAATCTATTACATCAGTGAAGTGCTCTCGCCATGCAAGCAACGATATCCTCATTACCAGAAGCTCGCATATGGAGTTGTTCTTACAACCCGAAAGCTCAAGCACTATTTTCAGGAACACGCCATCACAGTGGTTAATGATGCGTCACTCGGGACAATCATGAACAACCCTATGGCATCCGGAAGAATAGCAAAATGGAGCATCGAGCTGGGCGCTTGGGACATCACCTATGCAGGACGCAATGCAGTCAAATCCCAGGTACTCGTAGAATTCGTAAGCGAGTGGACAGAGCTACAAATGCCCGGACCACCTGAGTACACGAGCAACTGGATAATGTACTTTGACGGGTCCAAAAGAAACGAAGGAGCAGGGGCCGGAATCGTCCTCATATCGCCTAGGGGAGACAAGTTGCAATACGTCCTACGACTGGACTTTCCACCCGATGATCCAGCATCGAACAACGACGCAGAATATGAAGCCCTGCTGCATGGAATGAAGATGGCAGTCGCCTGTGGAGCCACCCGAGGGATGATCTACGGCGACTCCAACCTAATCGTGCAGAAGACAATGAAAGAATACGACGCAATCGCTGAAAACATGGTCGCATATCGTGATATGTACAACCTACTCGAAGGAAGCTTCAAAGGATGCGAGCTGAAGCACATTGCGAGATCCAGCAACGAAGAAGCAGATAGACTGGCAAACATGGGTTCCACAAACACACCCATACCGCCAGGAATATATTTCGAGCGGATGACCAAGCGATCAGTGAAAGTCAAAAAAGCTGCAGGAGCACCCGCAACACCAGAAACAGAGGTCAGCCCGCAAGTTTCCATCATCGAGCTTATTCATAACATTTCACGACAAGTTTTTCTGGTCGAGCCAGTCTGGACGCAGAAATACCTCGACTACCTCTCCAACAGGCAGCTCCCGGCCGATCCTCGCGAGGCTCGACAGATAATCAGACGCAGTAAATTCTTTCGGGTAGTCAACGGAGAATTATACAAGCAAAGCATCTCGGGTATACTTCAGAGCTGCATCGCACCCGAAGATGGCAAAGAATTACTCCAGGACATCCACCAAGGAGACTGTGGACATCACGCTAGCTGGAAAACAATCATGGGAAAAGCTTTCCGAGCAGGATTCTACTGGCTCAGGGCAGCCACCGACGCAAAGGAGCTGGTCGAAAGATGCAACGCTTGCCAGCGATTTGCACCAAGACCACATGCACCTGCTACGGAATTGCACATGATACCCATCGCCTGACCCTTTGCACAATGGGGCTGGACATGGTAGGACCACTACGCAAGTCCACGCCGAGTGGATATACACACTTGCTGGTCGCAGTGGACAAATTTACCAAATGGATTGAGGCCATGCCAGTAACCTCGGCTAGCGCCCAATGCACCGTTAAGTTCCTCGATTCCATCGTATGCAGATTCGGGATACCACACGACATCATTACAGACAATGGTACAAACTTCACAGCAAAGGAAACGCAACAGTTCTACGAGGAAAAGGGCATCAACTTCAAGTTTGCTTCAGTTGCCCACCCGCAAACGAACGGACAAGTCGAAAGATCCAACGGCTTAGTTTTAGCTGGCATCAAGAAACGTCTACTCGATCGTCTACACCCAGGTGCAGGACATTGGGCCGAAGAGCTACCCTCCGTACTATGGAGCCACCGCACAACTCCAAAGCGGTCCACAAACTACACACAATTTTTCATGGTATACGGGGCAGAAGAAGTCCTTCCCGAGGATGTTAGATTCAGAGCGACACGGGTTGTGGCTTACATCGAAGAAACCTCCAACAAGGCACTCTCGGACGATATGGATGCACTCGATGAGATGCGCGATATTGCGCTCGCAAGATCCGCAGTATATCAACAATCACTGCGAAACTATCATAGTCGCCGCATACCCCACAGAGCATTCGCGGTAGGAGATCTAGTGTTGCGGCTCAAGCAGAAGGAAGGACACAAGCTCGAGCCACCATGGGAAGGACCCTTCATCATACACGAAGTTATCCCAGGCGGATCCTACAGGCTGAAGAACCCATCGACTGGAGGAATCTATTCCAATACTTGGAATATCGCACACCTCCGCAAATTTTATCCCGAGATTTACTTGTTCTCACAACAATAAGGCTATACTAGCCACTCTTGTAGCTCGAATACATGACTTCTTAGAAATCGCAATAAAATACATGGTTTCTCAACCATATTTACTCGAAGATTATTCATCCTTACATGCTAAATAGTTACAGGTATACACCCCATAAACACACGGGGGCTACGCCTAAAACTCAGCATCACAGGAAAATTTATACATACAGGGTTACACACCTTACAACAGTTTTTACAAACTATACAGCATAACAGGATGTACGCATCCAAACAATCAATCATGGCGCTGAGCATTCTCAGTCGCCAACACTCTATCTACTTCATCAGAAGTCAGTCGAATAATTTCTTCTGCGCTGCAGGACAAACAGCATCATAATGCGGCGAAATATCATCGATTGGACCATCTGGAAGCCTAGCTACGAAGTTAAAATTCACCTCAGGATGCCATATCCGAAAAAATGAGAGAGCCACCACCGCGCCACAAGTCATCTGATTGCGCACACACTCGCGAATCTCTCCTTCTTGCCCGAGCAGTCTGAGGAGATGGCTCCAGTCTTCAGGACCCCTTTGCAGCGGATAGAACGCAGCGTTCATCGCGACCAAGACCTCGTGAAAAGAACTCACGAGAACTTTTGCCTGGATGACATGGAACTTCAAAGTAGCCAACACAAAGCCTCGACTGCGATCAGACCAAAAGTTATTCGCATGAGGCTTTGAGCCGTCACCTTCTTGAAGAATGTGGTTTTCTACTCACTATTTTTCCTTCCTATCATACGGTTTAACAACTGAAGAGCAAACATGCATGATCAGACAAGGAAACAAGACAAAAAAGACTCGGTGGCTGTATTACTTACACAGCAAGTCCCTGGCGACAGAAGCTAACTCATCCATCAGAAACTGTTCGCGTTCAGTCGCCAGTTTTTGCTTGGACTTCGCCACATCGGCTACCACGCGCAAAGCTTTCAGCTTGCGCTCTCCCTCTTGAATCCGATCACGCAGACCTGCATAGGTCCCAACAGCGGCAACATGAGGATTTGCTGGAATAACACGTCCACCTGAAGGTTCTGCGGCAACCCCAGCAGCCTGGAAGAATACAAGGAAAGAAGTAAGATGCCCTATTCGACATTTATCTAGTCGCACAATTGACGAGTGCTCTGGGGCTACTCCCATCGGGAGAAAACACACAATTGCAGGAAGCATTTTTTCAGAAGAACATCTCGATTAAAGGCAGTGAAAATACGGGAGTACATCCCAAGGTTCATTACAATCAAGGCAATTAAGTAAAAGAAAAACAAGCTAAGAAGCTACAATGGTGCTGCCACTCGCGGCAGTCGTCCCTCCCTTAAGTCGAGCATACAGCTCAGATAACTTCCGAGCGAGGATTCCGGCTGGCTCGCCAAAACGACGAAGCCCTACCTTTTTTCCCGTGGAGGGATCGACAGGGAGATGCGAGTAGGCCTCCTCCAAGCCGCTAACTCCATGCGCCAGCGCGAACTGGATGGCCGTCTTCGCCCCAGACCCCGACTGAGCGACCGCGTAGGCATCAAGGAGATTGCTCTCCGAGAAGATCTTCAGCAGGTCACCTAGCGCGGGTGGAGATGCAGCATTGACGAGAAGGCGACCATGCAGCTGCGTCAACACTTCGGTGGCATTGCCAACCAAGGAGCAAACTCCTTCGGCATGCCTCCTGAGCTGAGCAAGGGAGTCCGTCAGCGCGTCCACCCGCTGGACTCCAGGAACTTCCAGAGGAACACCCAGAAATCCTACGAAGAAAAATATCAAGGCTCGGAACGCTCACCAGGATAGAAGACAAAAATACAAGGTAAATAACAGCTTACCCGCGAAACGCTCGGCGAGAGGGCGAAGGAAGGCGACAAGGTAAGCATCAGCCTTAGTGCCAGCTTCCTCCAAGTTCTTTAGAGCGTGCTGGGTAGCCGCGAGCTTCCCTTCAAGATCAACCGATTGCATGCGGAAGGCCTCGAGCTCTTGTCGAATGGACGCCAGATCGACCTCTTGAGCAGCTGCCCGAATAGAGGCGTTCACTTTCTCAGCCTCCATAGACTCGAGTTGAGCTGTGCGGCAAAAATTGTCGGAAAACAGATATTGGTGGAAGAAAAACGAAAGAAGATGAAAAATTTACCTTTTAGGAGTTCGTTCTCTGAGGCGAGTCGATCGCGGTCCGCTCGAAGGATCCCGCACTCCGACTCAGGCGAAAACTACGCGGCGACCAATCGCCGCAAGGGAGTCAACAAGCGACTGCAAACGGAAGAATCAGAGGAATGAAATTTGAGCCTATAACCGATTGTAAACATTCGGGTATAGCCTTGGGGGCTAATCCCATCGGGAGCACTGTCGTGCACCCGATAAAATCAAGGAAAAGGAAAAAAGCAAATTCTGAGCCTGTAGCCGATCGCATGCTATCGACTACAGCCTCGGGGGCTACTCCCATCGGGAGCACTGACGTGCACCCGATAAATTCGAAGTCGACAAAATATTAAGAAGTCAAATAGCAAAGAATTACCTGGCCTTGAGCAGAAGAAAGAGGATCCGCCGAGCTACCCGACACCTCCTTCGGAATCGAGGCCCCAACAGCAAAACTAGGAAGTGTATACTCCGTAGTCGCCGCCTTGGGGGCTACGCTCGGTGAATCTCGGGCAGCATCAGTGGCGGGAGTCTCACCCGCAGCTCCTGCTCTCCTCCTCCTTTCAGCATGAAGAGAAGAGACGAACCTGCTAGGGCTGGTAGCTTGCAAGCTGAAGTGGAAAAAATAAGTCAGGAAAGATGCGAAAGGAAATGTTCGGCTAAAGAACAAACGAAGAAAACTTACTCGTCATCTTCTTCCTCGTCCAACATATCCGCATTCCAGGCGGTTTGGATAGCTGGAAATGAAGGAGAAGGAGGGCGTGTGCGCAATGGAGTAACAAGGACAGGAGCATTCTCGGGTGATTCCTTCAAAGAATTATCTTTGGAGCTCGCTTCATCATCCCCCACCCGACGGCGTTTACGGTGAATAAGACCATCGTTCGAGTCCTCAGCATCATCCGAAGAATCATGCTCAGAACCCGAAGAAGCATTGGCAACACTGGTATCGGCCGGGCCATCCAGGTTGCTTGCCAATAAATCTGAGGCCTCCTCCCCAAACATCGGCGGGTAGCAGGTAGCCACGGATAGGCTCTGTAAAAAAAAGAAAAAAAAAGAGAGGGAAAATCAATCAACCAAATCCCAAGACAAGAGAAAGAAAAGAAGACAAAGAAAGCCAAAACTTACCTCGGCTGGCGGTGGCCTTGAGGCTTCGAAGGCATGTACCGGGCAGATGGGGAAGTTGTCGCCCTCCTTCAGGCTGGTGATAGCCGCGATCTTCTTCTCGAATTCGGCGTTCGAGAGTTCTTCATGGCTCACTCGACTGGGATCTTCGGCGCCCTGGTACTCCCACATTGCGGATGGCCTATCCTGCAGGGGCTGCACCCGACGCTTGAGGAATACACTCGCCACGTGTAGACCATTCAGTGCGATTCCTGCGGCTTGGTCACGAAGAAAAGCCACCTTGGCGAGTAGATGAGTAACTACTCGGTTCTCTTCAACCGAGAGCTTGTGCGCCCAGGACTTTCGCCTCTTCAGAACAGCGAACGGGTGAAATTCGTTGACTCCACCCGCGCTGTTGTCGGTTACGTAAAACCATTTCTTCCTCCATCCCTGGGCGGAATCGATGAAGTGCATGGAGAAGTAGCCAACTTCTGGTCTAGCCTGGATCCCGAAGCCGCCGGTGCGCAGCGGCTCCCCAAGTTCGGTCTCCACCCGCGATTTTTCGCGGAAGATACGCACCTTGAAGAGGGCCTTCCAAAGGCCCCAATGAGGGCGAATGCCCAGAAAGCACTCGCAAAGCACGATAAAAGCACGAGACGTGTTGTATCGCGTTTGGAGGCAAATCATGAAGCTGTATGCCATAGACATACAACAACGCGACGAAGAAAGGGTGGAGGGGGAGAGAGAGCCCGCACGACACGTGATCCGCGAAGATCACGCGCTCGTTCGCGCGGGGATTGGGTAACTCCTCATTCTTGCCGAGGCGTACCGGTTTTTCCGCTTCCGAAGGTAGCAGCCCTTCTCGCTGCATCCCCTTGACGCTCTTAGCCGTGGTATTGGGCGAGCGCCAGTCACCTGAGCGTGGCGCGGGTGGTGCAAGGCCATCTTTGGAAGCCCTCGATGACGAAGCAGTGGTGCGCTTCTTGCCACCTGCCATGACTGCTAGCACGAGCTTGAGGGAAGGAAAGAGACGAGCGCGAGGAAGAAGATGGATTGGAAGACGAAGGCAGGGAAAGTTTTACCGCATCGCAAAGACCCGTACTTATACACGGAGCCATCCAATACTGACCACTCGATACGCCACGTGGCGCTCATCGCAGCCACCACGTGTGAAGACGAAACGAGGAGACGGTGAACCCTGTTTCCTGCCACGATCTTAACAGAAGATCGTGCGCATTTACTGCACGGTTTGCGTGAAAACCGGGAACGACGTCTCGTTTCCCGGTCAAAAAGCTGACTATGTGGGCCACCTCCTCTGCTCTCACTCCGTCACGTCCCATCGGGAGGATAAAAGTGCGCCATGATGTCATAGCGTGCATCATCAAATTGAATAAAGTTTCGAATGGAAAGTTTAAACGCGAAAATAACTTCGTATGAACAAACTCCTTCGAATAAAAGCAACTCTTTCATGGACGGATCATGAAGCAAGACCTCTTTTAACAGAGAAAAATACCCTACACACGAAAACTCTTTCGTATGGGCGCGACCTCCCAAACATGAAAACTCTTTCATATGGGCATAAAACTCCTAACATGAAAACTCTTTTGTATGCATAAAAGAGCTACAAATTTGAAAAATTACTTGAGTAGGCAGAACCTGCCTTTTTTATTCACATGATATTTATACATCATAAGAACCTGGATTGTTCAGCCGACTAGGCACATCCGGATGCCATATTCTTTAAATATGAAGGTAAGACCCGAAAGATCTCTCTTGAGGGCCTGGAATCGCACTCAAGCTGCATCCTCCGGTACGATTCCGTGTCAACAACACGAAGAAAAATCCTAGCGGACGCGCCGGGTACCCCCAATAGGTTAAGTTCGACTCGATAAGACCACAACGGCCCAGTCGCAACAATCACCTTATCGGGTTCGAGTCGGAGGTCTCGAATCTGTGTAGGCTAGAACTGTTTTTGCCCTAGTCGCATTTAATTGGCCCTGATCTTTCGGGAGAGCCAAGCTGCTGTGCCATATCCTTCTGCGATAAAAATCCATAACAACAGGCACTTGTATTACTCGATACTCGGGTATAAAAGCTCATTACACAGGGTACACGCCCTCTAAACAGGAAAACAACCTTACTGGTTATCCAAAAGAAGGAAAGACCAAAAAAGGTTTGACCGTTTACTCGACTGGAAAAATCCCACTCGAGCAAACGCTCGGGGGCTACTGACGAAGATATAGATCCTGGACCCTGCGGGTAAGGATACCCCGTCTCAGGCCCAAGGTTAAGGCCCAAGAAGAAGAACCCTTGGAGTACTCTAGAAGGCCCACGTGAAGCCCACCCGCACTGTCTTGCGGATTAAGTTAGGAAACATGTAACCGACCTAAGGTTAGAATTCGAGTCCTCTCCGGGTAGGGTTTGAGACCTGGCCAGCTATATAAGGCCAGGAGAGCCACCGGAAGAGGACCAAGCAATACCGCACCACCAAAGCCTTGAACTCGAGATCATACTCTCGATTCGAGCAACCACCATTGTAACCGATCTACTCATTAATACAGATCGACAGAGGCATGAGTAAGGGTTCTACCTCTACGAGGGCCCCGAACCTGGGTAAATCTCGCCCCCTGTCTAGCCGACGATTCCACCAGCGCTCATGGGTTCTCCTATTCGAAACCCGATAGGTTCACCTGAGGGATTTGTAGAGTCGGAGATTCGACACCGACCATCACCGCCACCAAGCGCCCAACACGACGGGCACGACCAGGCCAGTCGGCCCAAGGCACAGGATCTGCCTTGACATGGACTACCGGGCCCAAGCCCCCGCCATGGCCTGACCGTCCCGCCGGGAGCCTTTTTGTGAGCCGCGCCAAGAGCAGAAGCCACACCATACGCCGCCTGAGGCGCTGCACCGCCATAGTAGAGGGCACCGTTGCCTGCGAGGCCGCTCGATTCGCCTTGAATTTTGGGAGAAACTGCCGTTGCGTGAGGGCTTGCCCCGCTGGCTCCATTCACGGTGCGGGCATAGCCCGGTCGCATCCTACGGCAACGACGAAGGGGGTGGAGGAGGAGGCGGGTGCGGCTGGGGTGGCGGCTAGGTTTCCGCGAGCTACTTCCGAGAGCGGAAGCGGGGATCGTGAAGACAAATGATGTTTCACATGTATATTTTGGTCGAGTCCGTGCCAACGGGTGGGCCACATATGTCAGTTATGCCGTTAAATGGACAGAAATAGGAAATTCGGGTAACGTGTGTTGTTGATTAACTCTCGAGTCATGGTATTTCTATAACAAGTTTCCTTTTTTAATTAGCTTCGATTGATTAACCGAGCAATTGTTCTCTCTTTTGTCGAGTTCGAAGCACAAGCTATCCTTGACCCAGCTCTGCGCCCCTACGACCTATTGTTGTAGGTGTCATTTCTCCGTTGCCGCTGATCTTGGCCAAGGAAATGGCGGCAAGTTGATCTTTGCCAGGATATCTCTTCCCAGTATGTTGAACCGAGACAATAAATCGTTCGCAGAATCATGCCTTCCCCAATTTTGTTTGTTTTCTAGCTTGAGTCAGACTAACCCTATCTACCCTAAGTCCTGTAATTCTCTCCATTTTTCTGAAATTGAGGCGATCACTGTTTTCTGAGTTGCTCTTCAGTGAAATAGCCAATGGTTCATGTTTTTTGTTGGAATTTGCACTTCAAGAAATAGGAGCTGCAGGCAACCTAAGCTTTAACATGATAATGGGAGGGCCGTTTTGGCTCCTGAGGTCACATACTCCGTACAGGAAAAAAAAACATTTCAAAAAATTCTGAAAGTTTTTGGTGACGACCCAAATAAAAGTATTATAATTATGCACCAAGTTTAAGAATTGACATGTGGTAATCTATACGGAATGAACAAACTCGGTGCTCTAAAAAAAATTAAATCCGATTTTGTCCGCAGATATAATTTTTTACAAACCTTCACAAATGTCATTTTACTATGAAATTTGGCATACAGATAGAACACTTGAATATTTTCATCGCCATTTTTTCAGTATTTTTTAAATATTTCACTATTTTTTATTTTTTTATTCAGACGAGAACATATGAGCTCGGTTTTTGTGTGATAACCATACTCCCTTGCACAAAACTATCATGAAGACCAGCGGTAAACTTCTCGACTTCTCGAGGGTAACTAAACGTGGTCCTAGCTGGATAAGAACCACATGCCCCCGCTCATGGCCATGCCAAATAATTAATAGTAATACATTTACCCAAATATTATTCTACTAGCTAAAGAGAGAAAGAAAATTACTAAAGTTCCACATCAATACACGGCCAAACAATGTTATAAATGTTGGATGGAGTAGCAGACCTACTCCCTCCGTCCACTTTTATAAGTGTGTATAGTTCTCACAAAGCGAAAGAGAAACCCCGCAAAAAGAAGCAGAAGAGAAAAAATTAGACAACAAGTTGCCCGTCATGTTTATTAAATGATATCACCATGGCTTCGATCTGGATGGGAGCCAAATAACAGTTCATGGGAGCGAGAGACATGGGGAATCTTTCACATGGGGTGTTTTTCAGAGACCATTCTAGTTTATTGTTTATGGCGTGAGCGACGCTCAGGGCAACTTTTATTAAGTTTCTGCTTATGCAGAAGCAAGTGTCTGGGTTTTGGTGTGGAGAATCTGTTGTGGGAAGAAACTCCCTGAGAGACTTCTTCTGGATTCTATTGTTTTGCTTACTAGAAAGATACCCCGCGCGTTGCTACACGGATCGCTTGGGAAATTACAGGATATTAGAAACTAAAGTTTATAAGAGATGTCATACATATGTTTTCTAAGTGAATATGCAAGTTTTAATTTGCCATAATATATATATTTTAAATTATTAATATGAATAATAGGGTGATTTAAGAAATGAATGATGTGTAGCTTGCATGAAGTGGTTAATAATTAATAGTCGAGATGACATGGCCAATTCATTGGCTAGAAAAATGAATGATGTGGATAGCTTACATGTTGAGATAGAAAATCATAAATGCATGTTAGTGGTGTTTTGCTTTATAAGAAGTATAGATTTGCTAGGATGAGTTGTGATATGTCTCTTATGCCCCTAATTTTTATATGTGCACAACTATGCACCAATTTCATATGTCTCAACATATTAACAGTACATGATTTGGGATAACACAATATGCACAATATACATCTACTTTAACATTAACAATACATGATTTTTTGAGTAATGGCAAGCAACATGTAGTAGCAATCTGACCACATAAACACATCAAAAATTATCTAGACAACAACCTCATGCGACGTCGACATCATGGAGGTGGCGTTGAGGACGAGCTCGATTGGCAGAGCTCGAGGGGCGGAGATGGGGGAGCGGGGACGACCTCGAGCGGCAGAGCTTCTCGGCGTCATAGCTCCTGTGGACCAGCACCTGTGAATCACTGGCAGGGTGGAGCGAGGTTGGGACGGGGCGGGTCGGGGACGACCTAGAGCAGCAGAGCTGCTCGCTGGCCGGGGTAGAGCGGGGCGGGGCGGGGCGGGCACGACCTCAAGTGGCAGAGCTTCTCACCGGACGGTGGGTGCGGCGTCGGGGCGGGGCAGGACGGAGCCGCCTAGCACTGGATCCAGCGGAGGCCCGCCGAGATCTGCAGCCGGCGGCTCAGGGCAAGACGTCGGTCATCCTCCCTACCGGTGGCGCGGACGGGAGCCTCGGCGGGAGGAGTCGGGGCAGGACCTCGGGGTGTCATGGTCGGGACAGGGAGTTGTGTTCTATTCCCCCCCCCCCCCCCCCCCCCCCTCCTAGTTGACTAGATTCGCGATGTGGAGGGGTAATTGCCCGTAATAAATCAGAATGACATGTCTATTTTCCAATATCCATTCGGGATCTCCCTCAGTAACTCAGGAACCTGTCCGGGAGCAGTTTCTAGTTTCACGTACAAAGCGAGATTCTCGGTAGGAAGAAGTTAGGTAGAAACAAGACATTTCTTTTCAGTTTTTACTTATTTAGATCGAGAAGCAACCTAGAAACTGCAAAAAAAAGTCACCCTGAGTCTTTTATGCCACAATGGCAGAGGAGGTCACGGTGCAGGTTTCGGCGAGAGGCCAACCTAAGTGTCATCATGGACACCTTGTACTCTATGTGCAATAATGTATCTGACTAGCGCCGATAGATAATCCTGCTGCACACTAGTTAGTTTCCGTTTCATAGTTTCTGAATTACCTGTCAACTGTCAAGTAGTGTGTTTGTCCACAGTTTCTTCAATAGAGTACTGACGAGCTGCGACAAGGTCTTGTGGGGTTAGCTCAGGATGTAGTGACCTTTTTCTTACGAGATCGGAGGATCCGGTACAAATAAATAAAAATCGCAACATAAATGTTGCAGTTGAATATGGCACAAATCGCATGTGTTCATATAGCGCGAAAACGAAAGGATTCTCAGCCTAAAACAAAGTTTGTCATCGTCCTTCGCCGCGGCCGTTGCCGTGACAGGAGCTGTTTGGCCGTGGCTATCGCGGTAACTGTTCTTTGGCAGCGCACATAATCTGTTAGCGTCAGCACCGTCGCCATGGCCCTGACCGGAGCTGTTCGCTGTGTTCTCGTCGTGGCCTTTTAACCGCGGTTTTGACCAGCCCCAGAACATGAACATGCTGAGTGCCTGTACAGCTAGTTTTATGACGTGTTGTCACGGCTTGCTTTGGTCATACGCTTTTTTTTTGGTCATTCGAGCTAAGCTTGGAAAGTATTATTGTATTTTTTCTACTTTGCTATTATGGAACCAGAGCTGCAACGGACCAGTTCTGTTTGTACTGTACATGCTTACATTTGCCAAGTCAGTACCGACGGGTGGACCGCATATGTCAATTCTGCTGTTGAATGAACAAAAGTGCACTGGGTACTGTTTTGGTGGTTAACAATAAAGTTGTGTTTTTACATTAATTCCAAAATTGTGGTTTTATGTAATGAATGTCGTTTTAACTATAATATAAGTGCCTCTAAAGTTGTGGTTTTTTATGTAATTAGTTTGATTTTCTATGATTAATTGGGCAACTCATTTTATGTTTATCCGAGTTCAAAGCAGGAGCTACCCTCCGATCCTGGCCTTTGCGCCTCTAGGCCCTGTCGCCGGTTCCCTTCTCTGCCACCATCGGACTTGGCCAAGGAGAATGCAATGGGTTGATTTTCGCCGGGATCCTTTCCCTCGGTAGGTCGAACTACGACAATACATCGATCTCGGAATCATACCTTCCCCCTTTGTTCGTGTTTTTTTTCCATTTTGAACCTAAGTAACCCATCTACTATCTCCTCACTAAGTTCCGTAATTTACTCTAGCTTTTTCTTTAATTAATGAGATCGGTACTTCCTCAGTTGCTCTTGCATCGGTGAAATAGCTAAATGGTTCATGTCTATTGGTGGAAAGCGTTTGCACTTCAAGTAATAGGATTTGCAGGCAACCTAATTAAGCGTTATAATAATGTTAACCATACTCCCTTGCACAAAAGTTTCATGAAGACATCTAAAAAAAAATCATTAAGACCAACACCAGCCTTCTTGAGAATAGCCGCTCGTGACCAGCATACATTTAGTGAAAAAGTATTGTGATATTTAAAAAGAAAAGGGTGAGTAAAATTATATATCAAGGCGCAACCAAACCATGTTATAAAATTTTGGTGTAGTAGCATTGAGGAAATACTACCTACATATAGTTCTCACACAACGGGTGAGGAAATATGAGAGACAAAGAAAGTTGTCCGCCATATTTTTTAACCAAAATTACCATGGTTTCGTTTGGATGGGAGCCAAATATCAGTTCAAGGGATTGAGAGATGTGGGGAATCTTTTGTATGTAGTTCTTTGGAGAAGCCCTTCTCCTTTATTGTTGATGGTGTGAGCTATGCTAATACAACTCTGGTACTCTGGAAGAGGAGGCCATAGGGAAGGTTTCTGAGCGCCCGACCTACATGCTCTTACTCTAGAGCTTCGAAAAAAGTCCGATGGAAACTTCGGTGAAGCAGGCCTATGTAGATTCTCGTGCATCTTCTTGAGGTATGAGAAGCATTGTGTGTTTATTCCGTACCAGCTTTTCAATAAGGCCAATATGACGAATGATGTTTTAGCTTAAGTTTAGTGAGATTGACCATAGTGTTTGGCATGATGATCATATTTTGTGTGTGTTCTGTAATTACGTAACTATTATGCTCATTTAATATAATTCGATGGAATATGTTTCCTACAAAAAGAACTAAGTTTGGATAAAGATATTTGGACGCAAAAGTTTGCAAACTGTTTGGATGGGCTCGAGATTATAGAATTGGGCCACCGTTATTGTTGGTGATGTTATAGTTCGATGGACTAGAAACCCATAAGGAGAAGGTCTTGAGTTTCTTTGGGTATGAGTGCCAAACAAATAATAGATAACAACTTCTATGCGCAGAATGCATTTAAAATTTAAGGTTATTTTTTAGATAATAAAAATACATAAACGATACTGATTTTTTTTTAGCAATCCACCATGATTTACGAGACAATGATGAAAATTCTACTACCTCCATGTTAAATTATTTGTCACAAAGATGGACAAAATTGAATGTATCTAGATATAATTCAGTGTTGAATACAGCCTGTTCACTTATTTCGGTGTCTTTTGCTGGCCAATAATTGGAGCTGCTAGCAACCTAAGCTTTATAATAATATGATAAGCATACCACCTTGCAGAAAAACTTTATGGAGACCACATCACCCCCAACCCCGCCGCATCGGCCATGTCCATGAAAAATACTTCCACAACTACCTATATGCAACATTATTGTACATAGTGGTTAAAAACATAAATGAAGTGAGTAAATTCCACAACTGCACACGGCCAAACCATGTATAAAAGCTAGATAGAGTATCATAGAGGAACTACTACCTATATGCAGTTCTCAATAAGAGGAAGATGAAAGATGTGAGACAAAGAAAGTCGTCCGGCATGTTTTTAACCAAAATCACCAAGGCTTTGATCTGGCTGGGTGCCAAACAACAATTCATGGGATTGAGAGATGTGGGGAACATGTCGCATGCATTTCCTTGCCGACGAACTTATCATTTATTGTTGATGTTGTAAGATAATACACTAAGTTTCTTATGGCATTGTGGTGGAGGAAGCCCATCTACCATGGCTACCACGGTTTCGGCCATCTCTAGAACTTGAAGATACTGAATGCCTGTACACACAAATAGTTAGCTTGCAACATGTTGACATGGACGCTTTGGTCCTACGTTTTTTGGTCATTTGAGCTAGTTTGCAAGGAATTTTATGTTTTCTAGTTTGTAATCATAGAAGCATAACAGACAAACTCTAGAGTGTGTTGTTAATTATCTCTAGAGTTATGGTTTTCTTCCGACATTAAGTCCAAAAGTCCGTTTTTACTTTTTCCTAGTAAATTCGGGTACAGTGTGTTGATGATTAACTTTAGAGTTATGGGTCCCTAATGACATTAAGCCCAAAAGTTATGGATTTTTTGCGGTAACTGTGCTTGTATAATTTGGCTGAACCGCCGCCCCCTTCCGCAATGTCGACAACTTCTGTGGCGAACAACGCGTCGATTCAGCGTAGTGCTCGGCACGCCGTGGCGGCGGATGGTTCTTCAGCTACGGATGAAGATGCGCTCGCCAAGGCCATGCGTCGTAAAGCGGCGAGTTTTTCTACGACTGTTGTGGGTAAGTCCGCTAATCAGAGCTCATTTAAACCTTTTTCAACTTTCAAATTATCATCTTGTTTAGCTCATTGATCGGTATGCCTCAGGCCGTAAATCTAAATCTGCCAAGGACAAAAGAAATAAATTATCTCGTAAAAACGAGAAGATAACAAAAACTCCATATGTTTCCCAATGAACGGCATATTCGCGAATAGCAGAGGTCTAGGTGACTTGGCTACACACTTGAATTTTTCTTAGTATGTGGGGGATCATAGGTTGGAGTTAAACGGGTAGAAGGGATTTTACACCAAGTGTTTTGGGCCGTCTTTCAGGCAGTGTCCATTTCACTTGGCACTCATTCCCTCCTCGTGGAAGATCTGGCGGCATTATATTAGGCGTTAAATCGGATTCTATTGATGTGTTGGCATTCTCGGATGGTGACTTTCATATTAAGGCACATATCCGGAATAGAGCCGATAATTTCATATGGAGTTTGGTTGTCGTCTATGGTGCTGCCCAAGAGGAGTATAAATCTGCATTCCTTCACGAGTTGGTGAATCTGGCAAATGATAACCCGTATCCTATGATTCTAGGTGGGGATTTCAATATTTTAAGATTCCAACATGAAAAAAGCAAAGGAAGATTTGATAGACATTGGCCTTTCTTGTTCAATGCGGTCATAGACAGCTTGGATTTGAAAGAGGTCCATATGTCCGGGAGACAATTCACTTGGGCTAATAGTCTCCCGGAGCCGACATACGAAAAACTAGATCGAGTACTTATGACTACTGATTGGTAGACAAATACCCATTGGTCACAGTACGAGCTCTAGAACGTATTGAATCTCTATCTGATCATGCACCCATTATATTGTCTACTGGTACTTTAAGACCAACGGTACAACCACGGTTCAAATTTGAATTGGGATGGTTGATGCGTGATGGTTTTGATGAACTAGTTAAAAAGGAATGGGCTAAACCAGTGGTTGGGAATACTCCGATCGGAAGATGGAACATTAAGATACAAAATGTTCATAGATATCTTCGGCGTTGGGCTAGACATACTGCTAGTAACCTAAAAAAAGAAAAAGAGCGCTTGTGCACCATTATTAATGAACTTGACCTTATAGGAGAAAGTAGGCTATTAAATCAGCAGGAAATTGAGCTAAAAAGCCAATCTAATGCGAAAGTAGCCAACTTGTTGCGTGAGGAAGAGATAAAATGGTACCAGAGATTAAATGCTAAATTCATCTTAGAAGGAGACTCGAATGCACGCTATTTTCATAATGTAGCCAATAGGCGACATAGAAAGAAGCGGATTCATTCTCTGGTATAGGATGAAGGCTTGATCGAAGGACAAGAACAGCTCAAGGCCTATATCACAAAGTTCTATAAAGATTTGTTTGGGGCTCCGATGGATACTAATGTATCGATGGATGAGTCGCGAACAAATGATATTCCCCAACTATCTGTCGAGGAGACTGCCTTCCTTACTGCTCCCTTCACGGAAGAGGAGATTAAGAAGGCTATCTTTTTGATGGAACACAATAAGGCGCCAGGACCGGATGGCTTTCCGGCAGAGTTTTACCAGCATTTCTGGCATTTCATCAAGTATGATCTACTGGAATTATTTGGTTTCTTGCATGCGGGCCAGCTAGATCTGTTTCGTCTAAACTTTGGGGATATCATTTTGTTGCCTAAGATTATGGAAGCAGAAAGGATTCAACAATACCGACCTATCTACCTACTTAATGTTAGCTTCAAAATCTTTACGAAAGTTTCTACCATGCGCTTGAATACGGTGGCTGATCATGTGGTGAAGCCTACACAAACTGCCTTTATGCAGGGTAGGAATATCCTTGATGGGGTCGTGGTTTTACACGAGACAATCCATGAGATGCACACCAAAAAGTCAAATGGAGTGATTTTCAAAATTGACTTTGAAAAGGCGTATGATAAAGTTAATTGGTCATTCCTACACCAAACTCTGAGAATGAAAGGTTTCTCGGAAGAGTGGTGTGCCATGATTCTTAATTTTTTGTCTGGGGGTAGTGTTGCTGGTAAAATCAATGATGAGATAGGCAATTACTTCCAGACAAAAAAAAAAGAATTGAGGCAAGGTGCTCCATTATCGCCCATACTTTTTAATATTGTGGCGGATATGTTAGCGATCATGATTGAACGAGCAAAATAAAATGGCCTCATTGAAGGGGTGGTACCTCATCCTGTTGATGGGGGACTATCTATTCTTCAATATCCAGATGACACAATTCTTTTTATGGAACATGATCTCCAGAAAGCAACGAATCTAAAGTTAATTCTTTAAGCATTCGAGCAATTGTCTGGATTAAAGATCAATTTTCATAAGAGTGAATTGTTTTGCTTCGGCGAAGCCCAGGAGGGAATTGCTCAATACTCCGAGCTTTTCGGATGTGAGCAAGGTCAGTTTCCTATTAAGTATTTGGGTATCCCAATACGTTATAGACGACTGACTAATGCCGAATGGAAACACGTTAAAGAAAAATTATTATCACTAGGTGGAAGATTGGTACTCATTAATTCAGTACTCACCAATATGGTACTGTATATGATATCATTCTTCCAATTACCGAAAGGAGTCTTGAAGAAATTAGATTACTTAAGATCGATATTTTTTTGGCAAGGGGATAATAAGAAGAAAAAATATCGACTGGCAAGATGGGACGTGGTTTGCAGACCCAAAGATTAGGGAGGGCTGGGGTTTCATGACCTGAAGGTCAAAAACTCAGCACTTCTAGGTAAATGGCTATTTAAGCTGCTTACTGAAAATGGCGTTTGGCAAACTCTCCTGGACAGAAAATACATCGACACAAAAGAGTTATCACAGGTTGTTTGGAAACCAGGCGACTCACATTTTTGGGCCGGCCTAATGGCGACAAAGAAGAATTTCTTTCTCTATGGGGTATTCAACATCAGGGATGGATCTCAGATACGGTTTTGGAAGGATCAATGGTTAGGAAATGCCACCCTCCGAAACCAGTATCCGGCCTTATACAAAATTGTTCGTCACAAACGTGATACGTTAGCTACTGTAATGCGAACGTTCCCACCAAATGTCTCGTTCAGGAGAGATCTTATCGGACCAAGACTTATGTCTTGGAATGCCCTTGTTGATAGGTTAGCTGTGATCCAACTATCACAAGGCACCAATGAATTTCGATGGAGTTTAACTAAGGATGGAAAGTTCTCTGTTGACTCCTTGTATAGGGCGTTGGTCCATTCAGATGTGCCGGTTGATAATAAAAAAAATGGCGCATGAAGATACCTCTGAAGATGAAAATCTTTGCATGGTATCTTCGTAAAGGAGTCATATTAACTAAAGACAATCTTGTCAAGCGCAATTGGCATGGAAGTACAAAGTGTGTCTCCTGTCCTATGGATGAGACGATAAAACTCTTATTCTTCGAGTGCACCTTTGCGCGGTCTATATGGTCAGTTATCCAAATGGCTTCAAACTTATATCTTCCAACATCCATTGCAAATATTTTCGGCAATTGGTTGAATGGAATTGATCATAGGTTTAAAACTGTGTTTAGGGTAGGAGCGTTAGCCGTGATATGGTCGCTCTGGATGTGTAGAAATGACAATATTTTTAATGATAAAAACTTCTCTCGTTTGCAGGTTCTATTCTGTTGCACAGGTATTCTCCGTTCGTGGTGCATATTACAACGTGCGGAGTTTCGATGCCTGTTTACAGAGGCGTGTGTACAGCTGGAAAGAGTGGTGAGGGATACTTTTATCCCACATGGATGGCCGCTCGATTTACGGATTACGGCTCCATAGGCGACAATAGATTCTTCATCTTGATTGTAATCGAATTGTTGCGTTCTGATTCACTTTTTATTTTTTACTTTGTCGGCTGTGTGCATCCTGTTATGCAGAAGCCGGGTGTAATACTTTTCCAAAACTAATAAAGCCCATTATCAAAAAAAAAATTGTCTGGTTTCTATGATTAATCGGGCAACTCTTGAACCCTACCTTTGCGCCCGCAGGCCCAATTGGCGGTGATGTTTCTCTGACGCCGCCGAACTTGTCCAAGGAGAAGGTGCGAGGTCGATCTTTGTCGGGATCTCTCCTCCCAGTGTTGAACCGAGACAAGAAATCAATCTCGAAATCATACCTTCCCTGATTGTTCGTTTGTTTTTCTAGCTTGAGTCGGACTACCTATCTACGATTCCCTTGCTAAGTTCCGTAATTTTCTCATTTTTTCCTAAATTGATGCGATCACCATTTTTTGAGTTGCTCTTGCATCAGTGAAGAAGCCAATGCCTCATGTTTTTTGTTGGAACATTTGCACTTCAAATTAGGAGCTGCAATCAACTAAGTATTAACATGATAACGGGAGGGCCTTTTTTTAGCTCCCGACACATGCTCCGGACTGAATAAAAAAAATAACGCAATGTCAGAAAATTCTGAAATTTTTTGGTGATGGCTGATATACAAGTGCTATAAATATATACCAAGTTTATGAAATGACATATGGTGCTCTATGTGGATAAAAAAAATCAGTACTCTAGAAAATATTTTTTAAATCCTACTTCGGCCACTGGTTTGTTTTTTTACAAAGCGTCACAAATGTCATTCGGGTGAAATTTGGCATATATGTAGAACACTTAAATAATTTCATCCCAACAAATTCAACTTTTTTTTGAAATAGTTCACTATTTTTCTGACTTTGTTTATTCGGACGGGAGCATATGAGCTCGGCAGACATTTTGAATTTTTGTGTGATACCAATACTCCCTACACAAAAGTACCATGAAACCAACGGAAATCTTCTCGAGAGTAACTAAATGCGGTCCTAGGTAGATAGTAACCACATCCACCCTCTCTCATGGCCATGCAAAATAAATAAAATATACATTTACCGAAATATTATTTAACTAGCTAAAAAGAGAAAGAAATGGACTTAACTTCCACATCAAAACACGACCAATCCATTTTATAAAAGTTCGATGGAGAAGCATACCTATGTAGAGAAACCCCGAAAGAGAAAGAGAAACCCCGAAAAAAGGCAGAAGAGAACAAATGAGAGACAAAGCAAGTTGCCCGCCATGTTTATTAAGTGACATCATCATGGCTTCGATCTGGATGGAAGCCAAATAACGGTTCATGGAACCAAGAGACGTGGGGAATATGTCGCATGTGGTATTATTCAGAAGTTCTACTTTATCACCGATGGCGTGAGCGACGCTGACTCTCCTATGGCAGTATGGCTTCGGCGACAGCCCAACCTAAATGTAATCATGGATACCTAGTACTTTCCGTGCAATACTCCGTCTGGCTAGCGCTGATAGATAATCCTGCTGCACGCTAGTTAATTTCAGTTTCATATTTCCTGAATAACCAGTCATGTATAGTGTGTTTGTCCACACCTCGTCGGTCTAGCTTTCTGAATTTTCTTCAATAGAGTAGCAACGCGCTGCGACGAGGTCCTGTGGGATCACTCACATATCCAGTGGGGGTATGGACGGTAAGGTCAGGAGTCAAGCGAGAAAAGCAAATAATCATCAAAAATTTCGACTATGCTTGAAAAAATCAAAGATGCAATGATAATATAGTACATAATTGTAACATAAATTGAAACGTATACATTACTCTGTTGGTAAAGTGTCCAGTCATTGTTCTGCTTGGTTGCGAGTTTGAAACTCTATCCTCTGATTTATTTTTGCTAAATATTTTTATGGAATAAAAATTTGAATCTGGCCGAAATATTTGGAAATTATCTTCGAAATTTCGAATCTCGGACATGGGCGAAAGAAAAACAAAAAACGAAATCTAGAACACTGGCAGGACCGGCTGTAGTGGCCGTTTTCTTATCAACATAAATACTGCAGTTGAGCACGGCACATATCTCCCGTCTTCATATAGCGTGAAAGCAAAGGCATTCTCAGCCTAAAACAGAGTTTGTCTTCGTCCTTCGCTGCGGCCGTGACCGGGGCTGTTCTTTGTCTTCTCCGTGGCGTTTTTACCACGGCTATTACCAGCTTCAGAACGTGAACATGCTGAGAGTGCCTTTACAGCTACATTTTGACGTGTTGTCAGGATGCTTTGGTCATTCGAGCTGGCTTGCAAAGAATTGTTTTTTTTTTACTTTGTTATTATGGAACCAGAGTAGGATCGATCGGACCAGTTCTGTTTGGACATGCTTATATATTTGCCAAGTCAGCACCGACGGGTGCACCACATATGTCAATTTTACTGTTGAATGAACAAAAGTGCATTGGGGTACTGTGTTGGAGATTAACACCAAAGTTGTGTTTTTTTACATTAATTCAAAAATTGTGGTTTTATTTATGATGTCTTTTTTAACTTTAATATAAGTGTCTCCAAAGTTGTGATTTTTATGTAATTAGTTTGATTTTCTTTGATTAATTGGGAACTCATCTTATCTTTAACCAAGTTCAAAGCACGAGCTACCCCCGATCGAGACTTCTGCGCCTCTAGGCCCTATCTCCGGTTCCCTTCTCCGCCGTCGTCGCACTTGGCCAAGGAGAAGGCACTGCGTCGATTTCCGCCAGGATTTTTCCTCTCGGCAAGTCAAACTACAACAAGACATCAATCTCGGAATCATACCTTCCACATATGTTTGTGTGTTTTTCCATTTTGAACGGAATTAACCCTATCTACAATCCCCTCACTAAGTTTTGTAATTTGCTCTAGTTTTTTTTCTTGAATTAATGAGATCGGCATTTCGTGAGTTGCTCTTGCATCGCTGAAACAACTCAATGGTTCATGTCTTTTGTTGGAAAGCGTTTTCACTTCAAGTAATAGGAGTTGGGGGCAACCTAAGCATTATAATAATGTGAAAGATACTCCCTTGCACAAATGTTTCATGAAGACATCTATAGAAATAAGGTTTCATGAAGACCAACACCAACCTTCTTGAAAGTAGCCGCTTGTGACCATGTGAAAACATATTGTGCTAGTTAAAAGGAAAAACAGGAGTAAAATTCAATGCACAGCCAAACCATGTTATAAAAGTTGGATGAATTAGTATAGAGGAAATACTATTTACATATAGTTCTCACACAATTGGAGAGGAAATATGAGAGAGAAAGAAAGTTGTCCGCCATATTTTTTTTAACCATAATTACCATGGTTTCGTTTGGATGGGAGTCAAATATCAGTTCATCAGATTGAGAGATGTGGGGAATCGATTGTATGCAATTCTGGAGACAAGCGCTTCTCCTTTATCTTTGATGGTGTGAGCTATGCTAATTTAGCTCTAGTACTACATGCTCTTACTTTAGAGCATGGGAAAAAGGCAGATGGAACTTTCAATAAAGCGAGCCTATGTAGATTATCGTGCATCTTCTTCATGTATAAGAAGCGTCGTGTGTTTACTCGATACCAGCTTTTCAATAAGGCCAATATGACGAATGATGTTTTAGTTTAAGTTTCGTGAGATTGACCATAGTGTTTGGCATGGCAATCATATGATCCGTGCGTGCTATAATTACGTAACTATTATGCCCATTTAATGTAATTCGCTGGGATAATTTTCCTACAGGAAAACTAAGAATGGACAAACATATATGGACGGACAAATTTGCAAACTGTTTGGCTGGGCCCGAGATTATAGAATTGGGCCACCGTTATGGTTGGATGTTGTAAGTCGATCCACTACAAAAACACAAGGATTAATTGTTGAATTTATTTAAGAACCGAGCGTATGTGTGCCAAGAAAATATGAGATGCCTACTTCTAAGCGCACAATTCATCTAAAATTTAAGGTTATTTTTTAGATAATTTAAATACAGAAACCACACTGGATTTTTTTAGCAATCCATCATGATTTATGAGACAATGATCTAAATTCTAGGTTTTAAGAAGTTATTTTAGCGCCCCAAGCAAGTGCTTCGTCTTGGAGGCCAAACTACATGTAGCTCGGTACTCAAGAAAATCTGAATCTGCACTTTTGTATCTCGAAAAATTCGAAAAAAAAATCCTAGATGTATGTACAGTCGAGATCTTCAACTATGTAAATTTTTAAGGAAAATTTAGAATTACACTACGCTACACAAAAATGAAAAATACGGCAAGATTTCAATTTTTTTTTGCCCAGGCACTATTGATAAGACCTAGATCTTCAATTTGTTTAGGCCAAAATACAGCATATTCTTTATTGAAATTTTACATGTGATGATTTCGATATTATCTCCATGTCAGAAATCTTTTCAATTTTTTCAAACACAAAATATAGATTCAGTATATTTTTGGAGTACTGTGCTACATGTGTAGGTCGACATCCATCTTGACTTTCCACAATTCGAGCTATTATGTTTAACAATTCTATTTTTCAATAGTATTTTTAGCCATCAATACAATTTTTAAGCCATGTTTTTTAATCGAAATCACCATGGTTTTGACCTCGATGGGTGCCAAAAAACAATTCATGGCATTGAGAGATGTGGGGAACATGTCGCGTGCATTTCCCTGCACAGGGACTTATCATTTATTGTTGATGTTGTGAGATACTACAACGAGTTTCTTATGGAAACATGGCTGACGACGCCCATCTACCATGGCTACCACGGGTTCGACCAGCTCTAGAACGTGAAGATGATGAGCTCATGTACATACAAATAGTTAGCTTATGAAATATTGACATGGATGCTTTGGTCCTACGCTTTTTGGTAATTTGAGCTAGTTTGCAAGGAATTTTATGTTTTTCTACTTTGTAATCATGGAAGCATAACAACGCTACTCTAGATTGTGTTGTTAATTAAATATAGAGTTACAGTTTTTCCCTAGCATTAAGTCCAAAAGTCTTGTTTTCTATTTTCCTTGGAAATTTTGGGTATCGTGTGTTGTTGATTAACTCTAGAGTTATGGTTCTCTTATGAAATTAAGCCCAGAAGTTATGGTTTTCTGTATTAAGTGTCTTTGTTTAATTAGGTAGATTTTTATTGTTAATCAGAAAATTATTCTCTCTTCGATCGAGTTGGAAGCACGAGCTATCCTTGATCCCGACCTTTGCGCCCGTAGGCCCTATTGCAGGTGCCGTTTCTCCGCCACCGTTGGACTTGGCCAAGAAAAAGAGGCCAGGTCGATCTTTGTTGGGATCTCTCCTCCCAGCATGTTGAACCGACACAAGAAATCGATCTCAGAATTATGCCTTCACTGTTTTTTCGTCTATTTTTTCCAGCTTGGGCCAGACTAACCCTATCTCGAATCATGTTGATAAGTTCCGTAATTTTCTCCATTATATACGTTCTCCTACAACACTATGCGCTCGTCTTATGTTAGAGTATATTTGTTTTGTTCGGGTCGACAGGATGCCCGAAGGATGGGCTATGTCTCTATCATTGTTATTTCTCTCCTTAATCCTCCCAATAGTTGTTATGTTCACTTTTATCTATTTTGAAGTTCAAAATTTTCACTCCACCTAACGAAATGAAACACATTGTTTTTTCTGCTTAATCAAAAGATGCCCGCATGTTACAGAAAAGGAAAAGAGAAAAAACAATCTCTCTTTCCCCTAATTCATAGAAGGTGGCAATTGTGAGATAGTAAGAGAGATAAATAAGGTTACACATGACCAAGAGCGGAGAAGGGAGGAGGGGAGCTTATGTCTACATTGATAACTCCTTGTTGATATTCATAAAGATTGCACATTGAAGACTCAAACATGGTTAAATTGACTCCAGCACACTCAGAATACTTCATCTTGGTTAGCTTCAAGGATTAGTTCACTATAAAACCGTGCGAGAAAGTGACTTAGATAGTTGCTAACAAAGGTGTATTCTTGGAAAATCTCTAATCAAAGGGTTCCAGCATTGTTGGACGGTACTAAGATTTTGAAAACACTCTGAGAACATACCAGACTGAATTTTTGTCGCATGTCTTGCAATTTGGGTCATTGTTAACGAAGAGTCGCATGAAAGCTGAATATTCGACAAACCACATTTTTTTACTAGATTTTAGCCACCACTTGTTTCCTTGTGTTAATAGTTTTTTATTTTGTAGGTAACATGATGTAGTCTGTGTTGTTTTTATGACCTTCTAGAGCTTATAGAGAAACGTATATTGTTAAATTTTGTTGCTTATTATTGATTGAAACAATATTTCGGATTCTTATAAATTAAGAGGTTTTTCTCCGAATAGAAGTAAGTGTTTTTTTTCTGTAAAGTAAATTATGAGGGTTCTGTTGTGTTTGAATTGACAATTCGGTGCTTTTATATTCAGCCCTTAGACTCCCATGATGATATGATGCCTACATTGTCTTTGAACTAGTGACATATGCCACTCAACTCTTCGTCCCTCTCTCGAGCCGAATGATATTTCTGAATTTCTGAGGGTCTTTTTGCTTTTTTTCTTTGCCACACGGGATCACAATCATATGACGCAGTAGAAAACAATGGTAATCAGGTGATGCCTTTTTTTTGAAAAGGGAAACCCAGCCTCTGTATCAGGTTGATGCATACGGATTTTATTAAACGTTCATCATCCAAGTTTAAGCTTACAAGCAAGGACCACTCTCATAGAAACTCAATAGCCCTAGAGAGGAAGTCAGAGATACAAAAAAAACGTAACATAATGTCTAATGGCCTAACCCCATCAACATGAGACTACCCATTACATATCCATTTACTACGCAACCAGCCACCCTTGCTGAAGATAGCCTGAACGACCGCCATCATCCGAGTGCATCCACCATCCAAACGAACACGCTGGTCCTCTGGCAGCAGATGAGACCATTGATGCATCCAATAGTTGGCTTGATGAATAACCTGCAAAAAATTCCCAACTTTTTCATTGTTAAAAATAATCTCATTTCTGTGATTCCATACAGTCCACAATAAAGCACATACTCCAATACGTATAAGTGCTTTTGAACCATTATCAACTCCACACAACCAATTACCAAACAAATTTGGAACATTAGCAGGAGGTGAGATACTGAAAGTAAAATGCACCAGCCTCCAAATCTTTTTAACAAACTCACATGATATAAAAAGATGAGTAATCGTTTCTTCGTCTCCACAGAACAAACACTTTTTACAACCATCCCAATTTCGCCTGGCGAGATTATCTTTAGTCAGCAATTCTTTCCTAGATAAAAACCACATAACGATCTTTATTTTTGAAGGCACTTTTAATCTCCACAAGTATTTGTTAAGGAATCTAACATCCTCATTCATGCAATCCGCATATAATGATTTTACAGAAAAATTTCCAGAATTAGTGAGTTTCCAACGGCACCCATCCGGAGCACCAGTCAAAGAAACATCCATTAATCTTTCCATTAGATGCAACCATCTTTCCCATTTGTCTCCAATCAGAGAACGACGAAAATGCAAAGCAGGAGGTAAATGACCAAGCACATTGGACACTAAAATGTTCTTGTTACTCACGATTGAGTATAACGAAGGGTATTGGATAGCAAGAGGTAAATCCCCGAGCCAACAATCCTCCCAAAATCTAATATTCTAACCATTACCAAGAGTGAATCTAATATGTTTGAAGAAATCATCTTTAACCCGCAAAATACCTTTCCAAAAAGGTGAATCTGTAGGTTTAGTCTCCAACTCGGCTAGAGTCTTGTCCCCCAAATACTTATTAGTCAACAATTCATGCCAAATTCCTTGCTCAGTTAAAAATTTAAACAACCATTTGCTTAAAAGACATTTATTTTTAACCTCCAAAACTTCTATACCTAGACCACCTTGATCTTTAGTTCGACAAACAATATTCCACTTTGCCAATCGATATTTCTTTTTGGCATGAACACTCTGCCAGAAAAACCGTGATATATAGAAGTCTATTCTTTTCCGTGCCCCAATAGGAACCTGAAAGAAAGAAAACAGGAACATGGGTAGACTAGACAACACCGAATTAACTAACACAAGCTGATCCCCATAAGACAATAATTGTCCAGCCCACGAACTCAGTTTCTGCTCATAACGGTCCTCGATGACTTTCCATTCCTTAATAAGAAGTCTCATATAATGGATTGGTATGCCAAGATAATTGAAAGGTAAATTACCAACTTCACATCCAAAGATACAGCGGTAATCATCCATATGCTCACGAGCCTTGCCAAAGCAAAATACCTCGCTTTTATGAAAGTTAATTTTGAGACCGGACAATTGTTCAAACATAGATAAAATTAGCTTCATGTTGACAGCTTTATCTAAATCATGCTCTAATAATAGAACAGTATCATCAGCATATTGAAGAGTCGATATTCCCCCTTCCACTAAATGGGGCACTAAGACGCCTACCTGATTATCCTCTTTAGCTCTATGAATAAGCACTGCCAACATATCTGCAACCATATTGAATAAAATAGGAGACATGGGATCTCCTTGCCTCAATCCTTTTAGAGTTTGAAAGAAATGACCAATGTCATCATTAACTCTAATTCCAACACTCCCTCCTTGCACAAAATGAGAAACCCACTCACACCAAGTTGTACTAAAACCTTTCAGACGCAAAGTTTGTTGAAGGAAAGCCCAATTTACTTTATCATAGGCCTTTTCAAAATCAATTCTGAAAATCACCCCATCCATTTTGTTCCTATGAATCAGGTGATGCCTAGGAACTTGTTTCAGTGTGACGGTCAGTTTGACCATGATGATGGTTGTGAGTGAAGTAGGGTTATGGAAAGGGTTTTAGTAGTTGATATTTCCGGCTTGCCCGGTGGGTCTTGTGTGTTACCATTCGGAGTCTGTGCTGCAATGGACCTACATGGTGATGGTGACATGTGGTCGTTCATGTGCTTAGTAGGGAGGCGCTACATTTTTTCCTTGTTAATAAGTTAGAGGTGTTGGTCGTTGGCTCCATGATCAACTATTATAACACGAACAGGTGAGGACCTCGTGATGGAGTGGTGAAGCTAGCATATGAACAATGAATAAACATAACATACTAAAAGTACGGTTTTACTCATGTTTCTCTAATATATTTGATGTAATAATGGGTGTACATTTGAACATCCATGTAATCTGGCTCCTCCCATGTCGTGATGAGCTTAAAGGGTTGTACCATTGACATTCGTCTACGGCAATAACGGAGTCATGACTCGGAGACGATGGGTTATGCAACCTTGACAGTTCTTCCCTCTCTATGGTACATGTGGCGTTTGTGTTCATATGCAGCATGACTGAGATGCCTTATTAGCGACGACCGTAGTAAATTTTTGATCTTTAGGCTTTATATATATGTGTTTTTTGTCAAAATTTCTACGACTAATTAGACAAAATTAACCCCAACTCTGTGGTCATTTGTGTCATAAAATCGCAACTTCTAGAATTAATTTGGGAAACCCACAACTCTAGAGGCAATAATCAACACAATATTCAATTATCCCGTCCGTCCTTTCAACACCAAAACCGACATATCTCGTGTGGTGGCACCTCTCACCTAACTCATACAGTGCGAAAAAGGTATTTCTCGCCAAAACAGAGCTCGACGTTGTCGTTAGCTATGGTTGTCGTTGTAGTAGTTCTTGATTAACCATTTTAACACTGGTAGAAAATAGGCCTACAGTCCCGGTTCACCAGGACTATTAATCCCGTCCGGGCAACCGGGACTAGCTATGCGCGACTAAATGCCCCCCCCTATAGTCCCGCCACTTACGGACCGGGACTAAAAGCCCGTCCACGTGGGCGCTAGGGGTCCGTTGCGGCGGAAGACCTTTAGTCCCGGGTCTTGTGGTTAACCGGGACTGAAAACCTGCGCAGGTTTAGGGTTTTAGGCCCCCTAAACCTGTTTCCTTTTTAATTTGTTTTGTTTTAATTTCAGTACACATATTCATGCATATATATATATATGAAATATCAAACGAGGAGAATTCAATAGGAATATATAATATATATTCAATATCGGGTGACCATATATACAACCTCGAACAAGTTTCCATATTACACAATTAAGATGGACGAGCATACACAAATTCGCACAAGTTTCAAAGTACTTAGGGCTTATACATGCTTATAAAAGTCATCGTCGGTGGACGCATGGAACTCTCCTTTCTTCTGGATGACATGCCTAAGGAAAAATCCTGCTATTTCCTCTTGAATTGGTCGGAAGCAAGCTTCTGGAGTAAGCGCCCTCCGCAAGTTATTGAGACCGTTCCGCGTTTTCTCGTCCTTCTTCCTCTCAGATATTTCTTTCCGTATGTTCTCACAGACATAGTATCCACATAGACCGGTCCCCGGTGGCTGCTTATCCACACCTTTGAGCACATTTTTAAATTTTAGCTCATCTTTGAATTCACCGACATGTTGATGTGAGAGCCGTCTCCAAACTCTACAATGCAAATAAAATTAAATGAACAAGGGAGTTATTAGCTTAGAAAATGAACAAAAGAGACCGATCGATATAGAGCGCAAATGATTGAAAAATAATTACTTTTGCATCATTTTTCTCATGTCGACCCAAAGATTTGTATTTGAATTCATAGAGTCCATGATGAAAACTATGGCCTGGTGAAGATCAATTTTTAGCAGAATCCAGTGGTACCTGCGGACACATTAGATGCAGAGTCATGCATAATTTATCGATTGGACATACCATGCATGGAGTAAACAAAAGAGAATGGGAACATGAGAGAAACACTCACCCAAAATGGTAAGGAAATAGAATATATCTTTTGGATTCATGCTTTTTAAAAAAATTGTACAAGTCTTTCTCCACGTCTATGGGGTGACGTTCTAACATAGTTCCATTAATGATTTGTGGGTCAATGAACCCAATATCATGGATGAGTCTTACTTTGCATTCCCAAATCTTCAATCTGCATAATAGCGTACGGAACAATATAGTTAGGACAATATATATATATATATAGTGTAGGCAAATGAAGAACGAGATGAGGTAGAAATAAATCACTTACAGAACGTAGCAACTCAGGATAGATTTGTCGAGCTCACGCATATTGAACAGTTGGAACAATTCACTCAACTCAACTGTTACAGAGTACTTTTTGGTGTGATGCTCCTCTGTATAATCCACATACACATATTCTTTGTCGGTAAAAGTTATGAAATCTTTGTACCAACGTAGAAGACTTTGCATTAGTGGTGGTAGATCCTTTTCCTTCGCAGGCTCGACGAGAGGCCCTTTCTTCACATATTTTAATGCTACATCAGCCACTGGCATATCGTCCATGTCTAAAAAGGCACGGAGAGACATACCGGCCTCGGACGCATTTTGCATGGCAGTAGCTACAGTCAATCCCATTGCTGTCACAGCATTTATGACCTCGGGGTCATGTTCCGGAGCGGCTTTCACTATGAGGGGGGATATCGATTGTTTACTCTGCATCCCGAGCTGGGCAACTTGTTTCCCGCTTTGTATCATTTTTGCTTTTTTTTTCTCCTCCTCCAATATTCCTGCTTGCTTACGAAGTTCAATATCATAGTCTTTAGGCAAATTCTTCACGGATTGGGACACTGTCGATAAAAAATCCGTAGCCCAATAGTCTACAATCGGAGGGAATACTTCCTTGGGCTCAGGCTCCTTTAGCGCCTTCAGTTTGCCCTTCCATTTCTCAACGTCAGCCTTCACGACCAATTTGGTTTCAGCATCACTAAGTTCCCAAGGCCTTGGGGTGAGAGGCTTCAGTGATGGCTCCGGTACCCGTGTGGTCTTAGGTACATAAGGGTCCGGGTTAATAGACCAAGAGCGTGTTCCCTTGCTGCCCGCCTGCTTCTGTTTCTTCGCTGGAGGAGGAATGGGGGGCGACGTCTGCTTATCCTCCGGAGGAGGAATGGGGGGCGACGTCCGCTTATCCTCCGGAGGAGGAATGGGGGGCGACGACGTCTGCTTTTCCTCCGGAGGAGGAATAGTGGGAGACGTCTGCTTTTCCTCCGGAGGAGGAATCGTGGGCGACGGCTGCTTAACCACCGGAGGAGGAAGATCGGGGGACGGCGTCGAATGGCGTGAAGGAGGCGTAGGTGAACCAGCACTAGCACCACCACCACCACCAGCACCTGCACCATCGTAGGGGGGTGGACTTGTTAGCCTTGGCGTCTCGCCTGGAAACACTATGTACTTCTTTTTCCATAGAATGAACTGGCGCTTGACATCTCCAAGTCTTCTCTCCCCTTCGGGTGTAGCTATGTCAATCTCCAGGTCCTCAAACGCTTGGACTATGTCTTCCACCGTGACACGAGCATAGCCATATGGAATGGGGTTGTTGTGATGGAGTGCTCCAGGTGTATAGGGTAAAGCACTGCCGGTAGCCACCTTCATGGAAATGTTCCCCACGGGATAATGCAGATCACATTCTTTCATCTCCTTTACGTCATCCACGGGGTAGTGAGGCTCCGGTGCACGACTCTCGATCATCGGTGCATTAGCACCTGCAGTCGGGGCCTCCGTGGAAGCCACGCTGCTTCTCCGCTGCTGGCTTCCGAGATCCGTTGCATGTTCTTGATGCGGCCCTGCAGCCGACGCTTTTTCTTTCTCAAGTATTCCCGCCACGACCTTCTTCAGGTCAGAAACTTCCATTGCAAGATTCGCCAGTTCATCTGCAGCCCGGTCCGTACCTCTCCTACGGCTTCTGTAACAGTACGGGTCACCCTCCTGGGAAAACCCTACTTTCCACGGCATTCTGCCTTTGCCTCGTATATGTCCTCCGTGTTCAGGATTTCCGAGGGCAACTGTCAGTTGGTCTCTCTCTCTGTTGAACGTGATCTTGCCCTGTTGAGCTCTGGTCATTGCGTCAACAAGATCTTTTGTGGGAGCAAACTTTTTCTGCCGGTGAACACACTCCCCTGTCTCCGGGTCTAGCGATCCCCCATGCCCGTACCACCACATTTTGGCTCTTTCGTCCCATCCCTCTGTACCTAGACGGATTCCTCTTGCCCTTAGGCCGTCCTCCATTGCCTGCCACTTAGGCGCCGAAACGCGGTATCCTCCTGGCCCCATAACATGATGGTACTGTTTCTTTTCCGCATTAGCCTTATTTTTTGCCGACATTACCTTGAAATGCTCCGATTTATGTTGCGTCACAAATTCTGTCCAATCATCTCTCAGTTTCTCATATTGTCCAGTGAAATTCGGAGTCTTGCCCTGGCTGACATATTCACGGAACAATTTTTTCTTGAAGTTCCGGAATGCTTCGGCCATCTTCTGAAGAGCGAACTCTTTGACTATCCTCCTCCTCTCACGTCCACCCGGAACGTCCTGACCGAATTCATCTTTTTTGTTGTATTCCGGAGGTAGAATGAAATGTGCAATAAGCTTTCTAAACATAATCTTTTTCGTTCTCTTGTCGACATAAGTGAAACCAACACGTGCTTTCTTTGGCTCCTTCCATTCCTGGACGGTGATCGGGACGACGTCTCTAACAATGACTCCGCATTGGTTGATAAACTTTGTGGTGTGCTGTAGGGGCTTGCCGATTTGACTGACTGATTCGATGGTATATATTTCGGAATCTTTCATCTCCTTGGATTTGCCACGCTTTGTCATACTAGATCCGACCGAGGGCTAAAATAAGAAAGAGAGTCGCGCGCGTTAGTCTTTGCAATTGGACCGAGGGCTAAAATAAGACCGAGGGCTAAAATATATACCTCGCCGGAGGTGGTTGTTCTTTGCAATTGGAGATCGTCGTTTGTCGACGGTTGACCTCCGTCATCAATGTCCATTCCTTCACCTCCTTGATCATCGACAATGTCTGTTCCTTCTTCACCTCCTTGATCATCGACAATGTCTGTTCCTCCTTCACCTTCTTGATCCTCAAGGTTCAGATAAGAAGAGATTACATCATCGTCAATGTCTGTTCCTCCTCCGGCTATGATATCTAATATATAACCTTCAGCCTCCTGTTCCGCCGTCAGGTCTCTATTGTCTGCCATATGTCACTCCTGCAGACATGCATGTAGTAAAAATTAATTAAGTATATAGGAGACTTAGCAAATATTGTCGTAGAAAGAGGGAAAACAGATTGGTAGGGTCTCTCAAATGACTTGGAGAACCCCAAAGCTAGGTTGCATTTGCTTTTCTGGTCATTTTGGTATATTATACTTAATATTCTGAATTTATTGAATTAAAACTTACTTTCATTATTTTAATGAATTTAACTCAAATTCAAATATGGTCTCATTTTAAACTTTGTCAAACATGAATGATAATGATATAAACAGATAGCTTACATTTTTGTGAACATTTTGCATATTTTTCCATATTTTTTGGAATTATAAATTAAAAGTTATTTAATTTAGAAGATTTAATTATGTTCTGTAATTCCATATACAGTGGGCCCCACGTGTCATGATGACGTCATTAAAAAAACTCGTCAACACGTGGCCAGGTGACGTCATGATGACGTCACCCCTGGCGTCACACGGTGGCCGGCGG
This sequence comes from Alopecurus myosuroides, assembly GCA_028641055.1. Taxonomy (NCBI): domain Eukaryota; kingdom Viridiplantae; phylum Streptophyta; class Magnoliopsida; order Poales; family Poaceae; genus Alopecurus; species Alopecurus myosuroides. The sequence goes on along the minus strand of CM054057.1, from coordinate 107,397,704 downwards.
TGGCAGTTCAGGCTCTCGGGTCTCCGGCGATTCCGACGATTCCGGCCACGGGGGAGGGAACGGAGATGGGGAGGAGGCCACTGTGGTGCTCGCCACGGGGGAGGGGACGGAGATGGGGACGAGGCCACACGGCCACTGTTGTCTCGCCGGCGGCGAATCTGGCCGCGGTAGCGAGCGCGAGGGCGGCGCGTTCTCAGTTCGTGGTCGCCGTTCGAGGGCGGCGCGTTCGCGCGTGATTCGTGTTCTCGATCCGTTCGATGGCGTTCGCGCGTTGGATCTAGGGCGACGGCGACGGCCCGCGGGGAACCTACCGGAGAGACGGCGACGGGACGGGGGCGGAGCAGGGTGGAGGCGGTGGAGAGAAGGGCTCGACGACGGCGACGGCGACGGCGATGGAGACGGCGCGGTCCTCTGCGCGGGCGACGGCGACGGGGCAGAAAGACGAGCAGGCGCCGGCGCGAGGGAAGAAGAGGGTTTGTGACTTAGAAAATTTTGGGGCAGGAAGGCATCCACATATATAGTTCCAGCCTTTAGTCCCGGGTGGTGTCACGAACCGGGACTAAAGGTCCCCTGGGGTACCCTCCGCGGGCCTTTAGTCCCGGGTGGTGTCACGAACCGGGACTAATGGTGAAAATTTTCGCGGCTTTCTCGTTCCCGCGCAGAACGAGCCTTTAGTCCCGGTTCGTGACACGAACGGCGACTAAAGGTCGTTATTCGAATAGAAATAATAGATGCGTGCAACCTTAAAAATACAAATAATATATCAGAAAATTCAGAAAAATAAAACTAATTCTTTTTCCAATCTTAAAAATACAAATAATATATCAGAAAATTCAGAAAAATAGAACTAATTCTTTTTCCAATCTTAAAAATTCCCATAGATAAAAAAGGCAGTACATAATGGCAAGAGTGGATCTAAACCTAAACGGAGAGCATAGATGCATGCATGATCTGATATCTGCTGCTAGTCATACTCCTGCCTAGGCCTACGACATGAGAAAATTCAGAGCCCAGGACTGGGCCTGAGGGTAGCGCAGGCGGGGGTTATCGCCGGCCCTGATGTAGTCCATGACGCTCTGTAGAGTCCGGCCGGACCACCATAGCCGACGACCGGCCTCGTGAAAGTTCCCAGGAGGCAGGCCGTCCTCCTCATACCTGGCGAGCGCCCTCTCACGCCGATTGATGAAGAAGGCATCCCAAGTATGTTGGTTATCGGGATGCCAGCTGGGATCTCTCCGCTGCTCCGGCGTGAGCTCGTTGTAGTAATGGTTCGTGATGGCCGCCCGACGTGCCACACCTTGAGGAAGAGGAGGGACCGGCACTCCTCCGGCGCTCAGCATCCAACCGGCGGGAACACTGTAGCCGGGCGGGCAGGGGTAGTTCGAGGCGGAAAGTGCCTCGGCCTGGTTGAATGTTAGAGTGGGTACGGTAGAAGCCATGAGAGAGTGGTGAGTTTGTATGTGTTTATGCCAATGGTGTGGCAATGCACATATATATAGCGAGAAGAAAACATCCCTTTAGTCCCGGTTGGGGACACCAACCGGGACTAAATGGGTTAGGGTTTCGTTTGGACCAATCAGATAGAATCACACGGATCGTGTGTTTCTTTAAAGCGCTTCTGAGTCGTTGGATCCGGGGTGTGTTTCTTTTGAGCTGTTGTGAGCCGTTCGATCAGGGGCTACGGTGTGTTTCTTTCGAGTTGTTGTGAGCCGTGGATGAGGTGGTTTCTTAACCGTTGGATCAAAACCCTAGCACCACTTTGTGAGCCAGAGGACCCTATATATAGCCCACCTTCATACACCGGTCAGTTCATCGAGCAAATACAAAACATCCGGATTCGCCATCATATATACGTCCTACCGGGCATTTGGTAGGGCTGTAATGTGCAACTATTTGCTTGGTTGTGTTAGGGTGGCGCGTGGCGCGGGAATTGTGACGCGTGGCGCGGGAGTTGCGACGCGTGGCGCGGTAGTTTGTGACGCGTGGCCAGGAGGGCGCGGTATAAACTGTCGCGCCTCGAGCGCGTCTTCTCCTCTCCACGCACCGTCGCGCTTCCACCATGCCTCCGAGGAGGAACAGCACCACCGGCTTCCGCGGCGTGCGAGCACGGCAGAACGGAATGTTCAGCGCAGATATCCGCTGGGGGGACGACCGCATCCCCCTCGGCACCTTTGCGACGGCGGCGGAGGCAGCCCGCGCCTGGGACGCGGCGGCCTGGCGCCTCAACCGCCCGCGGTCGCTGATGAACTTCAACGACTGCGACACCGTCTGGGAAGCGGAGGCCAGGGCGCCGAAGCCGCAGATCATCACTGCCGCCGACCACCTCCACCTCCGCCACCGCGCGTTTCAGGGCCTAGTCGACGCCAGGGAAGACCGCGTCGTCCGCGAGTATTACCGGAACAACCCGGGGGAGGAGAGCGCCGACGAGGAGCTCTGGCAGACCCGCGCGGGTCAGCGGGCGGAGCGCCGCCTCGAACGCCACCTCGCGTTAGATGCCGCTCGGGAGGCGAGGACGAGGGCGCTGCAGGAGCTTCGTCGGGCCGACCGCGCCGGCGAAGTCTGGGCCTCCGACGATCCGAGGTGGGGGCCTATCTCGGACATACCATCATGCACCTCCGACGACGACGAGGAGGTCACGGACGAGTTCGGCGACGATGATGACCCGGAGGAGGTCACCGACGAGTTCCCCGACGACGACGGCGAGGAGTAGCTAGTGTTCGTATGTTTTCTCTTTTTAATAAAAGAATTTGCATTCCGGCGACACTGCGGCGCGCTAGCGCGTCTGTTTTCTGTTTTTAGTAAAAGTTTGGTACAATAAATTAATTAGAGATAATATAATTCAAAATGATCCATTAAACATGATCCATTCAACAAAGTTTGGTACAATAAATTATTACACATCAATTCTTTCCTTGTGTCCCCGCTTTCTTACGATTTGGACGTATCCATGGAGCATCCTCATCATTTAACTTAATGCTTGGGTCAGAGTTCACTTTGAAGGGCGGAATTTCACCAAACATATTATAATCTTCTGACATGTCTGTCTTGTCCTCCACTCCCACGATGTTTCTTTTCCCTGAAAGAACAATGTGACGCTTTGGATCATCGCATGATGCACTGATCGTTTTCTTATCTTTCCGTTTCCTCGGTTTGCTACTCATGTCCTTCAAATAGAAAACCTGAGCGACATCTTTGGCTAGGACGAATGGTTCGTCAAGGTAACCAAGATTGTCGAAATCCACCATTGTCATTCCGTATTGCTCGTCCACCTTTACCCCACCTCCTGTTAGCTTGAACCATTTGCACCGGAACAAAGGGACCTTAAAATAGGGTCCGTAGTCAAGTTCCCATATCTCCTCTATGTAACCATAATATGTGACCTTTTGCCCAATCTCGGTTGCTGCATCAAAGCGGACACCACTGTTTTGGTTGGTGCTCTTTTTATCTTGGGAGATCGTGTAAAATGTATTCCCATTAATCTCGTACCCTTGGAAAGTCGTGATAGTCGAAGATGGTGTCTTGGCCAACATGTACAGCTGATCTTCAACATCATTGTCATTCATTAAATGTTTTCGCAACCAACTGCCGAAAGTCTCCATGTGGGCCTTTCTAATCCATGATTCAGGCTTCCCCGGGTTGTTCGAGCGTAAAATATTCTTGTGTTGCTCGAAGTACGGAGCCACCAAGCTCGAATTTTGCAGAACTGTGTAGTGTGCTTCAGTCATAGAATGACCGTCCATACATATCGTTGATTTCCTTCCGACCGTGCCTCTTCCACTTAGTCTCCCCTCGTGCCGCGATTGAGGAATACCAATCGGCTTAAGGTCAGGAACATAGTCAATACAGAACTCAATTACCTCCTCATTTCCATAGCCCTTTACGATGCTTCCTTCTGGCCTAGCACGATTACGAACATATTTCTTTAATACTCCCATAAACCTCTCGAAGGGGAACATATTGTGTAGAAATACAGGACCGAGAATGGAAATCTCTTCGACTAGGTGGACCAGGAGGTGCGTCATAATATCGAAGAAGGATGGTGGAAACAGCAACTCAAAACTGACAAGACATTGGACCACATCGTTCTGTAACCGTGGTAGATCTTCTGGACTGATTACCTTCTGAGAGATTGCATTGAGGAATGCACACAGCTTCACAATGGCTACTCGAACATTTTCCTGTAGGAGGCCCCTCAAAGCAATCGGAAGCAATTGCGTCATAATCACGTGGCAGTCGTGAGACTTCAGGTTTTGGAACTTTTTCTCCGCCATGTTTATTATTCCCTTTATATTCGACGAGAAGCCAGACGGGACCTTCATACTGCTCAGGCATTCAAAAAAAATGACCTTCTCTTCTTTCGTAAGAGCGTAGCTGGCACGACCTTGAAACCATTCCGGATGCCGGTCATCTGGGTCTTTCAAAAGTTGTTGATCCCGCCGTGCTTCCTTTGTATCCTTTGTCTTCCCATACACGCCCAAGAAGCTTAGCAGGTTCACGCAAACATTCTTCGTAACATGCATCACGTCGATTGCAGAGCGGACATCTAGGACTTTCCAATACTGTAGCTCCCAAAATATCGATTTCTTTTTCCACATGGGTACGTGCCCGTCAACTCCCTGCGGAACTGATTGTCCGCCAGGACCCTTTCCAAAGATGACATTCAAATCCTTGACCATATCAAATATCTCATCTCCAGTACGTTCCGCAGGCTTCGGCCGGTGATCTGCCTTGCCGTTGAAATGCTTGCCTTTCTTTCTTACGTTATGATTTCGGGGAAGAAATCGACGATGACCCAGGTACACGTTCTTCCTACAGTTATCCAAAAATACACTTTCAGTCTCATGTAAGCAGTGCGTGCATGCTTTGTATCCCTTATTTGACTGTCCAGAAAGGTTACTGAGAGCAGGCCAATCGTTGATGGTTACAAAAAGCAACGCTCGTAGGTTAAATTCCTCTTCTTTGTGCTCATCCCACACAGGTACACCAGGTTTGCCCCACAATTGTAAAAGTTCATCAACTAATGGCCTTAGGTACACATCGATGTCGTTGCCGGGTTGCTTCGGACCTTGGATGAGCACTGGCATCATAATGAACTTCCGCTTCATGCACAACCAAGGAGGAAGGTTGTAGATGCATAGAGTCACGGGCCAGGTGCTATGGCTGGAGCTCTGCTCGCCAAAAGGATTCATGCCATCAGTACTTAGACCAAATCTTATGTTCCTTGCGTCAGCTGCAAAATCTTTGAACTCTCTGTCGATCTTTCTCCATTGCGTTCCATCAGCGGGGTGTCTCAACTCCCCGTCGGACTTACGGTCCTCTTTGTGCCATCGCAACAACTTGGCATGATCTTTGTTCCTGAACAGGCGTTTCAACCGAGGTATTATAGGAGCATACCACATCACCTTGGCGGGAACCCTCTTCCTGGGTTTCTCGCCCTCAACATCGTCACCAGGGTCATCCCCTCTGATCTTATAACGCAATGCAGTGCATACAGGGCATTCATTCAAATCCTCGTATGCACCGCGGTAGAGGACGCAGTCGTTAATGCATGCATGTATCTTCAGAATCTCTAAACCTAGAGGGCACACAACCTTCTTTGCTTCGTACGTACTGGTGGGCAACTCGTTATTCTTCGGAAGCATATTCTTCAAAATTTTCAGCAAATTTTCAAATGATGAGTCAGCTACACCTTCCCGTGCCTTCCATTTCAGCAAATCCAGTGTGGAGCCCAGCTTTTTCAGACTATTGTCGCATCCTGGGTACAGTGACTTCGTGTGATCCTCTAACATGCGATCCAAATGCTCCCTCTCCTTGTCAGTTTCGCAGCGTCTCCGTGCATCAGCAATGGTCCGACCAAGATCATCAGCGGGCTCATCATGTGCCTCTTCTTCACCTTCACCAAACCCTTCCCCACCTTCAGCATCATCCTCCATGAAAGTATCACCGAAAAGGTCATGATAGTTGAAATCGATATCATCCTCTTCTTCATCTTCTTCCATTCTAACCCCTCTTTCTCCATGCTTGGTCCAACAATTATAGCTTGGCATGAAACCGTGCCGAAGCAGGTGCATGTGAACGACTCTTGAGGAGGAGTGACCCTTCTCATTCTTACATTCAGCACATGGACACATAATAAAACCTCGCTGTTTGTTCGCATTTGCCACTACGAGGAAATCTTTCAAACCCGTAGTGAACTCACCGGAGAGTCGGTTACCGTACATCCATTGCCGATTCATCTGCATTATTATTATATAAAGTATATAATTAACCATCATGCATCTGTTAAACTAACTAGCTAGCTGGAAATAATACAAATCATGAAAGGTTCAAGTTGCTAACCGCGATCACGGAGGTAAAATAAATGAAAACGCTCAAGTGTGTTTCATGCTATGGGGCATTTCATCGAACACCTTGTGTGCATAGTAGGAACCAAAAGCATACCCACCACCCCCTTGTGAATATTGTGAGCAAATGTGGCCAAGTGCAGCGAGGTGAGTCCTATATATAGGGATGGGCCTTTAGTCCCGGTTCACCTGGACAACCGCGGCTAAAGGCCGTGGGGCCGGCCCGAGGACCTATTAGTCCCCGTTGGTCTGGCCAACCGGGACTAAATCCCCTCCCCTCCGCCAGCTGTGGGCCGAGCGCGCTGGGCCCAGACTATTGGTCGCGGGTCTCGTCCCGAACCGTGACTAAAGACCCCTATGGTCGCGGGTCCATTATTTTGGGGACTAATGGGGGCGTACCGAAGGCCTATTTTCTACCAGTGTAAATTGTTAGCATTGGCACCGTCCCCATGGCTACGATCGGAGCTGTTCGATGTCCTCTCGTTGTGGCCTTTCTACCACCGCTATCAGCTCTAAAACCAGAAGATGGTGGAGCGCTTGAACACAAAAATAGTTTTTTTTTATAATGTACACACAAATAGTTAGCTTATGACGTGTTGACATGGATGCTTTGGGCCTACGCTTTTTTGTCACTTGAAAAAGTTTGTAAGGAATTTTATGTTTCTCTTCTTTGTAACCATGTAAGCATAACATGGCTAATTCTATTTGCACATGTATATTTTTCCCGAGTTCGTGCTAACGGGTGGGCCATATATGTAAGTGTTGCCATTAAATGGTAAGAAATAGGAAATTCGGCTACCGTGTGTTGTTGATTAACTCTAGAGTCATGGTATTCTGTAGCACGTGTCCTTGTGTAATTAGCTTCATTGATTAAACGAGTAATTGTTCTATCTTCTGTCGAGTTTGAAGCATAAGCTATCCTTGACCCTCACCTCTGCGCCCTCACGACCTATTTTCGGTGCCATTTCTCCGTTTCCGCACGAATTGGCCAAGGAAAAAAGCGACGGGTTGATCTTTTCCAGGATCTCTCCTCCCAGAATGTTGAACCGAGACAAGAAATCGTTTTCAGAATCATGCCTTCTCCCATTTTTTTTGTTTTTTTCCAGCTTGAGCCGGACTAACCCTATGTACGCTAAGTTCCGAAATTTTCTCCATTTTTTCCCGAAATTGATGCGACAGCTGTTTTCGTAGTTCTCCTGCATTAGTAAAATAGACAATGACTCGTGTTTTTTTTGGAACGTTCGCACTTCCAGTAATAGGAGCTTTAACATGACAACCAGAGGGCCGTTTTGGCTTCTGAGGTCACGTGCTCCATACAGAATAATAAACATTTCAGATTTTTTTTTTAAGTTTTTGGTGGTGACCCATATACAAGTGTTATAAATACGTAAGAATTTTAAGACTTGATGTCGTGCTCTATCGGGAATAAACAAAATCGATGCTCTACAAAGAAAATAGATTCGATTTCGGCCGGTGATTTAAGTTTTCTCTAGAGCATCACAAATGTCAATTTACTGTGAAATTTCGCATATACGTGGAACACTTGAATAATTTCATCGCCATTTTTTCAAATTTTTTTTGAAATGTTTCATTATTTTTTTAGCTTTTGTTATTCCAACGAGAGCATGTGAGCTTGACCGCCATTTTGAATTTTTGCGTGGTAACCATATTCCCTTGCACAAAATTATCATGAAGACCAACGCTAAACCTCTCGAGGGTAACTAAATGTGGTCCTAGCAGGAGGCATCAGCGTCAGCACGGCGTTCAAGCGACAATCTATGACGCCACAGAGCCACGTCAGATCTGCAGTTCCGTAGGAGGTCGAGGATCGAGGGGGCGAGCCCGTTGAAGATCACCCCGTTGCGGTGCTTCCAGAGATGCCAGAGGCATAGCAACCGTAGTGTGCCAGCCGTCGCGGGGGGAACAGATGGAGGCAGGGGGCACCGTCGGGCTACGCTAACGGACGGGCACGCAGGACCGCGAGTGCCGATCGCGTTCCAGAAGGCTCGAGCGAAGGGACAGTCGAAGAAGATGTGTTCAGGCGTCTCGAGCGGGGCATTGCAGATTGCGCAGCCGCTAGCATCAGTGTCGAGGATGGATTTGGCGAGGAGGTTGGCGCGGCATTGGATCCGACCCTGTGCCAGGAGCCATCCAAAGAACTGAACCTTTGACGGCGCGCAGTTCTTCCAGATGAACTCAAAGTTCGCGGACAGCTCACCAGTGAAAGAGCATAGCCTGTACAGCTCGGAGGTCCGGAGCTGCCCGGCTGCGCCGCCGCAGAGGGGGAGCGATCTTCGGTCTTCGGAGCTGGACACTTGCACAGACGCAAGCATGGAGACGAGCACGCGTTTCTGTGCCTCCGCGGTGGGCGACAAGCGCGCAACTAAGATGGAATCGAGCCCGCGCTCGCGGACGTAGTGCACGGAGGCGAGGTTGTTTTTGCAGTGCGAGTGCAGCTCCGGCATAGCACCATCCAGCGCACCGATTGGCAGCCAGGAGTCGCGCCAGAACGACGTCTTCTTCCCGTCGCCGACACACACACGCGAGATGTGTCTGTAAAGCGGGAGCAGGCGACGCAGTGATTTCCAGTGCGCTCCGTACAGCGGCGCAGCTGCAGATTCCTCGTCAAGCGGCGAGAGGTTGAGGGAGCGCCAGACCCAGCGTGGCCACGATGCATCCACTGCGGTGAACAGCCGGTGTATGAGCTTGACCTGAAGACAAGTGTTCTGCGTGCGCAACTGTCTGATGCCGAGCCCACCGTCCTCGCGAGATCGGCAGGCCTGCGTCCAGGAGACGAGGCATTGAGCTCCATGGACGCGATCCGTACCCGTCCACAGGAACGCACGGCGCAGCCGGTCGATCGCGGTGATCACGCCCACAGGGAGACCAAGGGCGGCCATGGCGTAGGTGGGCAGGGCGTCAAGCACGGCGTTGATGAGCACCAGCCGCCCACCAGTCGACAGCAGAGAAGCGCGCCACCCAGCAAGGTACCTGTCTACCTTGGCGATGAGAGGGGCGAACGCAGCATTCTTCAGCTTGTCAGCAGAGAGCGGGAGTCCAAGGTATGTTTGAGGAAACCCCTCGACGGCGCACTCCAGAATGCCCTGTATGTCGTGGACGACGGTAGAGGCAACATGCATCGGGACAATGGTGCTCTTGCCGTAGTTGATGCACAGTCCTGTCGCAGCTTCAAAGCGTTGGAGGAGATGCCGTAGGCGGCGAGCGGACGCCCTGTCGGCGCGCAGGATGATCAACGTATCATCAGCGTATTGGATGACGGGGCACGGCTCGCCGTCGACCAACGGGTGCTGGAGGGCGTCGTCTTGCTGGATCAGACGCTGGAGGACGTCAGCCACGAGCAGGAAGAGATAGGGGGACAGCGGATCCCCCTGTCGCAGACCGCGCCCGCACGCGAACCACTTGCCCGGGACGCCATTAAGCAGGAGGGCAGAGCGAGAGGATGACAGGATATCCGCGATCCATTTGCACCAAAGGTCAGGGAACCCCCGCGCCTCCATAACAGCACGAAGTCCCGACCAGCTGACGGTGTCGAACGCCTTGGCGAAATCGAGCTTGAGCACAACGCACGGGGCGCGTCTGCGATGACAGGTTTGCACCAGCTCCGTCGCGTAGACGAAGTTTTCGGAGATGCTGCGCCCGGTGATGAACCCAGTCTGGTCGAGGTCGACGAGCGCGCCAATGTGACGCTGCAGCCTGGAGGTGAGCGTCTTGCAGACGAGCTTGACGGAGCAGTTCTGCAGGGCGATGGGCCGGAAGGAGGATGGGGTGGGCACGCCGCTCCCTTTGGGCAAGAGGACGACATGGTTCCTGTTGATCCTGGCGAGGTCGACAGAGCGCGAGTGGAAGCATGCGAACAAACGCTCCACGGAGTGCTTCGCCGTTGGCCAAGCTGCGCGATAGAAGCTGGGACCGAGCCCGTCTGGCCCAGGCGCGCTCGAACGGTCCATGGCGTCCAGTGCAGTTTTAATCTCCAGCGGCGTAAAGGGGGCGGTGAGCGCGGCGGCGTCCACGCGTGCGTGCGACGCGTAGAGGGCGCCGAGATCAATGCCCGAGTCCACATCAGGGACGGCGGCGAGCAGGTTGGAGTAGAAGGCTAGGAGCGCCGCCGCCTTGGGTTCGTGCGCCGCGAGGACACACCCGCCCACGTTGAGCTCGCGGATGGCATTCTTCCGCATGCGCTGCGATGCCCGCGCGTGGAAGAAGCGCGTGTTCGAGTCGCCTTCAGTGATGGCGCGGAATTTACCGCGTTGCTTCCAGCGGGCCGCGCGCTCGCCGATGAACAGCTGGAGCTGGGACCTGCACAACACACGAAGACCGTGTTCGTCCGAGGAGAGAGTACGGAATTCCTCGAACACATCAAGTAGCTCAAGCAGGAAAGTGCAGTCATTCTCGAATTTCTTGTGGAATTGGTGGGTGCGCTTCCATACCTTAGCAGCCGTGCGGAAGGCCTTGATGCGAGCAGCAAGATCACCGGCGGCGTCCGTGACAACCCGAGCCGAGGTCCAGGCGGGGAGAGTGGTGGGGAGGAAGGCATGGTTTAACAGCCAAGCGTTTTCGAAACGAAAACAGCTTGCTTTGGGAATGGAGGTGGCTGCTGTAACGAGCAGAGGCACCTGATCAGAGGTGGAGTGCGGGAGGGAGGTGAGGGCTGAGCGAGGAAGAACCGTATTCCAATCGATATTGAACAAGGCACGGTCTAGGCGCGCAAGAGTGGGATCCTCTCGCTTGTTAGACCACGTGTACATACGATCGAGCAGGGGGAGTTCAAAGAGGGAGAGCTGACGGACAGAGGCGTTGAAAGAATCCGCGAGAGCTGAGTTGAAGTTGCCATTGTTCTTGTCAGCGGGGTCACGCATAAGATTAAAGTCTCCAATTATCAGCCAGGGGCATTGGAAGAGAGGCCCGAGGCTCTCTAGTTCGAGGAGGAAGGCGGGCGTGAAAGCGTGGTCGGAGGGGGCGTAAACGTTTGTGACGGCGAGGGTGAGATCAGTGAGCGTGGATTTCAGCGTTGTTGTGAGAGTGTAGCAGGTGCGGTGAGTTGAGACGAGGAGAAGACTGATTGATCCCAGGCAGTCATGATCCCACCCGAAGAGCCGATGGCGTCGACGGTTTGAAAGCAGCAAAGATTTGGGGGGAGGAGGGTGGAAGCGGTGGCTCGATCCATCGCACTGATCTTCGTCTCCTGGAGACAGACGATGGCCGAGGGCGGGGAGGAGACAGTGTCGCGGATGAGAGGGCGTTTAAGGAGCGATCCAGCCCCCTGCACATTCCACGACTTAACTAAAATATCACGAACGCGGCGCGTCATGGATGAACATGGCAGCACCGCAGAAGTTACAGGGGGAGGGGGACGAAAGGTAACTGAGAAGGACAAGACACAGGGGGGGTACAATGGCTTTGGTGGCTGCAGCCCTGACAGCGAGCACTAGGTGAGACTCTAATCATCTGACGGTGGCGGCACCGTGGAGGGGCAGATGGTGGCGGCGAGGGCGTCAATGGCGCGCTTGTGGAGCGGCTTGGAGCTGGCGAGGACATTGTGCATCTTAACCTGTTTCTGCAGGGCTGCCGTGCACCCATCTAGGGTGTCCTTGAGCCCACGGAGCTTCATCGCACGGGTGGCGACTGGCTCGTAGAAGAGGTTGGCCTTGAGCGCAAGTCTGGTGCTTCTGCGGCCAGCATTCTCCTCGCCGGGCGCGTCGCCAGCGTCCACGACTTCAGTTTCAGAATCTGAAATTTCAGAGATAACGACGCCATGACGTCGAGTGGCTGAGAGGGGGGGCCCGAGCTCAGGGACCCCGAGTCCGCGCCGCGCGCCACGTCGGTGCACCACGACAGCGTCAATGACGAACGCGAGGATGCCGACGACGACACGCTTCGAGGGTGAGCGGGGGAGCTCGCCACACTGTCCAGTATGGCGAGGAGGGCAGTGTGTGCCATTGCGGCATCGTCGCGCCCACCACCAGCAGCATCCGCGTCGTGGACTCCCAGATCAGCGGGGGCGTGCGGCGCCGGCGCGAGAGTGAGGCGCCCATGGCGGCGCCGGTAGAGGGGAGGGGGTGGCTGCGCGAAGAAGGGAATGTATTCCCCGTCGTGGGTGAAAGACTCGGACGCACGCCAGAGGCAGATGCGCCGTAGCGTGACGAGGCGCGAACCCCACGGCGCCCGCGACACCGTGATGTCTCCGGGACGCAGTCTTCGTTCTTGAGCAGGACCACCGCGTGGATGAGGGAGAGATCCGTCCCCGTCAGGCAGTTGGGGTCCACCTCCAGCGTCTCGCCGAAAGGACTGAAGGCGGCGGCGACCCCCAGCTGGGAGATGTGCTCCGCTGGCATGCGTTTGGCGACGACGACGGCCACGAACGCCATGGGGCAGGGGATGCGATCGGCCACTTCCTCACGAACGAGGCGGAAAGTAGCCCCTTCATGAACAAACGGCTGATGGTCGATGGCGATCTCACGGTCTTCGTGGGAGAGGAACCGAGCATAGGAATCGCCGATGGAGGAGGGAACCATCGTGACGTGCAGCCCGGGGAGCGCTTCGCAGATGGCCTCCGCAAAGGAGGAAGATGGGGAGGAGAACAACGCGGGGCGGTCAATGTAGACCACCGCGAGCTTGCGCGCCGCCGCCATGTCGTCTGGGGGCATGAACACCTCCGTCTGGACGAAGGCCGACAGGTCGTCAGACTCAACGTCTTCTTCCTCGTCCGTGGTGTCCGGGTCAGAGGCAGCAACCACCATTGGCGGCACCTCCAGGATTGTGCGTTCGGGGGGGGGGGGGCTGGCATGTTGGAGCTCGCAGCACTGCCCAAGGGCGTGTCTTCCTGCGCCAACGGGGGAGGAGGGGAGAGAAGGCCTTCGTCAGCAGACGCAAGCGGTGGCGAGACGGTGTGCGAACGGGAGGTTGGGTATGGGGTGGCGAGGCGCGGAGGTGGCTGGAGGGCGGACGTGCGTGGCGGGGAGGTGGAGGTGGGCACAAACGTGGGGCGGGGGAACGGCATGGTGCAGCCGCGAGCACGATGGACGGAGTGACCACACCTGCGGCAGCGGATAGGGTTTCGGCAGTCGCGGACTTTGTGCTTGAGAGAGAGGCAACGATAACAACCGCGGAGGGCAAGGGTTTTGAAGAGGCGTCGAGGCGAGGGGAGGGGGGGGGCGGGGGGACAGTTGGCTGCGTCCAGGTACGAGCGCGTGGGCGAGGGCGGTGTGGCATTTATGGTGGCCGTACCCACAGAATCCGGGCAGGAGATCGCTCTATCGAGCGCAGCTCCGTTCGGCGCGGAAGGGCTACGGCTGTAGGGGGAGGGGGGAGCAGGCGGCGACGCGGTTTCCCCCGGGGGAGATGCGACACCTGAGGCGACAGCAGCAGAGGCAGTTAAGAGTTCTGAGCTGCCGCAAGGACGAGGGAGTAAACCGTTGCCTCGGGAACCGACGACGTCAGGTTGAGTGGACCAGGCGGGGACGCGTTTACCTTGCGCCCAGTGCCCTCTGCGACTGACAGCCGGCGGCGACGTGGTTAGGGCGGCCGCGGCGGACGACGCAGCAACGAGGGAGGCATGGAAGCGGAGCCCCAAGCGACGGCAGTGCTTGTGGCCAACGCGGACGACGAACGCCGCTAACGCAGGGGAGGAGATTGGGACGTGGAAGATGGCCGGAGCAACCTCCGTCGCCACCAAGCGCACGGGAGTTTCGCAGAAGAAGTAAGAGAGGGTGTGCTCGAGCACCCGTGCGGAGAAGCACGGGCAAAGGAAGGGGGGTGTCATCCATAGCTCGCCGGGCGCGTCAAGCACAGCGGCCGGGGCGACGACGGAGGAGAAATGGAGCAAAGCGTAAGCCTGAAAAGACGAACCGGGACCTCGGTGGAATGGCGGCGGCGCGCGCGGCGAAGGAGCCGTCACAACTCCCACCGGGGGAGGGCCTTCCGGGTGCGGGCTGCCAGCGGTTGTGGGTGGTGAGGTGAGGGTTGTCTGGTGGTCGCCGCCCGCCGGAGTGGGGGGCTGCGTTGGGTCGCCAGCAGGAGCGCCCACGGGAGCGTCCATCGCCAGCAGGAATATCACCTTCAAATAAAGGCTTCTGTTCTCTTAACCGAACTCATCATGGCTTTGATCTTGATGGGTGCCAAACAAGAATTCGTCGAATTTAGAGATGCGGGGAACATGTCGCGTCATTTTCCCTGCACTAAGTTTCTTATGGGAGTGTCGTAGAGGACGCCCATCTACCATGGCTATCACGACTTCGACCAGCTCTAGAACGTGAAGATGTTGAGCGCCTATACACACAAATAGTTAGCTTATGAAATGTTGACATGAATGCTTTGGTCCTAACATTTTTGGTCATTTGAGCTAGTTTGCAAGGAATTTTATGTTTTTCTATTTTGTAATCATGGAAGCATAACGGCGCAACTCTAGAGTGTGTTGTTAATTATAGAGTTATGGTTTTCTTCTGGCAATAAGTCCAAAAGTATGGTTTTCTATTTTCCTAGGAAATTGGGTACCGTGTGTTGTTGACTAACTCTAGAGTTATCGTTCTCTTATGACATTAAGCCCCAAAGTTATGGTTTTCCAAAGTAAGTGTATTTGTTTAATTAGGTTGATTTTGTAGAAGTGTATAGAATAATTGATCGATAACAATCTTGCCGAGTACAAGAGGTATATATGAGAGGCATAGGCCACCGACCTAGCCTAACACAAACCGAATAGGACTCTAAAACACAATTACAACTTGTATTCTAACATCCCCCGCAGTGTCAACGGTAGGCTCGACAACATTGAGACTGAAACAAATGTCTTGAAACGGAGTAGTCGCTAGGCCTTTAGTAAATATATCAGCTAACCGAGCTGAAGTGGGCACATGTAGAACACGAACTTGACCGAGAGACACCTTCTCCCGAACAAAATGAATGTCGATCTCAATATGCTTGGTGCGACAGTGTTGAACTGGATTTCCTGACATGTAAATAGCTGAAATATTATCACAGTAACAATCGTAGCTTTCTCAATAGGACGGTGCAGCTCCGACAACAACTGGCGCAGCCAAACCGTATCAGCAACCACATGAGCCACGGTGCGTTACTCAGCTTCGGCTGACGAGCGAGAGGCCGTGACCTGCCTTTTTGAAGACCAAGAAACCAAATTGTTACCAAGAAAAACACAAAATCCGGATGTGGACCGTTGAGTATCGGGACAACCAGCCCAGCCTGCATCACAGTAAGCTATCAACGAGGTGGGAGAGGATTTGTTTATATGAAGACCTAAATCTAATGTGCCTTTGAGAAACCAAGAATACTTTTGACATGGTTGAAGTGTGGAACACGAGGATCATGCTTGTATAAACAAGCTTGTTCGACAGAAAAAGAAATTTCAGGACGAGTAAGAGTAATATACTGGAGGGCGCCGGTGAGACTACGATAAAAAGAAGGGTTGGAAAAGGGATCACCGTCGGCAGAAAGTTTGGAACCTGTATTAGCAGGAGTACGAGACGGTTGATAATCAAGCATACCAGCACGAGAAAGAAGATCTAATGTGTATTGACGTTGAGACAAGAAAATACCAGAGAAAGCTGTGATGAAGAAGACCTAAATCGGACATAGAAAATTCTTTGCGAAGAAGAGAGATAATATGATCTAAAAATTGTTGTGAGGAAGCTGTGAGAATAATATCATCAATATAGAGGAGAAAATAAGCGGTGTCGGTATTGTGATGAAATGTGAAGAGGGAAGTGTTAGAACGGGAAGGAATGAAACCTATTGTTTGAGCATAGGTAGAAAAACGTTGAAACCAAGCCCATGGTGCTTGTTTGAGACCATAAATAGATTTTTTGAGAAGACAGACATGATTAGGATAAAGGAATTTTCAAAGCCAAGGGGTTGTTGACAATAGGCTGTTTCTTGAATAGAGCCATGAAGAAAAGCGTTTGTTGACATCGAGTTGATGAATAGGCCAAGAAGAATAGACATCGATGCCGAGAATAATACGAATAGTGCTGGGTTTGACAACCGGAGAGAAAGTCTCATCATAATCGATGCCGTGTTACTGAGAGTAACCACGACATACCCATCGAGCCTTATAACATGCAAGACTTCCATCGGAATTAAATTTGTGTCGAAAAACACCATTTGCCGGATACTATATTTTTGTTTCAGGGACGAGGAACTAATTGCCATGTGTTATTTTGAATGAGAGCATCATATTCATCTTTCATGGCTGAGACCCAATTGTATAGAACACAAAAATTCTTCTCTCTTTGGAGTTCGAAGCACGACCTACCGTTGATCCCGACCTTGCGCCCACAGGCCCTATTGCCGGTGTCGTTTCTTTGCCACCGCTGGACTTCGCCAAGGAGAAGGCGCCAGGTCGATCTTTTCCTGGATCTCTCCTCCCAGTATATTGAACCGAGACAATAAATCGATCTCGGAATTATGCCTTCTGCGTTTTTTCATGTGTTTTTTTCGGATAGGCCCGGACTAACCCTATATACAATGCTTTGATAAGTTATGTAATTTTCTCCAATTAAATTGATGCGATCACCATTTGTTTTTCTCTTGCATCGGTGTAATAGCCAAATCGCAGCTGCATGCAACCTAAGCTTTAACATGTTAACGGGAGGGCCGTTTTGGCTCCCGAGGTCACATGCTCTGGACTGAATAAAAAAAATAGTAATACATTTCATAAAACTCTGAAAGGTTTTGGTGATGACCCATACACCGGTAGAAAAAAGGCCTACAGTCCCGGTTCGCCAGGCCCATTAATCCCGTCCAGGCAACCGGGACTAGCTACGCGCGACTAAAGGCCCCCCCCTATAGTCCCGCTACTTACGGACCGGAACTAAAGGCCCGTCCACGTGGGCGGGTGGCGGAGCCTGGGGTCGGAGGACATTTAGTCCCGGTTGGCCACATGAACCGGGACTAGATTTATTTCGTAATTTTTTTAATTCATTTGGTTTCTAATTATTTTTCTCACCTTTTTTCACTCCCTTTTTTTTCACTCCCTCTCCCTTTTTTTTCACTCCCTTCTTTTTTTCACAATTTGTATTATTTGCTTTGCTTAGTGTCTAACTAAGATTATCCCTAGTCAAATTACTTACTCATGGTCATACTTCCCGCTCGGTCACCCATCCTCCCACTACTCTAGCACTAGCACGCTTAACTTCCGAGTTCCATCCCGTCCCGAATCCAAGTGTTTCTCACGCATGTATGTGATAGTAGTATCATATCAATCTTATTAACATGTTAGTCGAAGCCACATTTCTTAATTGTTTGAATTGCAAATAAATCTTTTAATAAACAAAAGTAATGATGTAATTAATAATTTTGAATAAATAAATAAACATTAACTTTTAATTTGTATTATTTCTAAAAATACAAATAATATATCCAAAAATTGAGAAAAATAGAACTAATTCATTTTAAAATCTTAAAATTACAAATAATATATCAAAAATGAAGAACAATAATACTAATTAATTTTAAAATCTTAAAATACAAATAGTATATCAAAAATTAAGAACAATAATACAAATTCATTTTAAAATCTTAAAAATACAAATAATATATCAAAAAATGAAGAAAAATAATACTAATTCATTTTAAAATCTTAAAATGAAAAAATATATAAAAAATAAAGAACAATAATACAAACAATATTAATTACATGCATAGAGTCGATCACACATAACACAAACATAGAGTCGATCACATTTCATAATTAACATATATATATAGAGTCGATCACAAAAGTTATCCATTACATATATATATACTACTAATTATAGATAACCATTACATGCGCAATATCGAACGCATACATCATCTATGGCCCCGCCGAGTAGATGCGGAACAACTCGTACGCAACATATGCATCTACGGCCGCATACTTGAGGTTCGTCATGCGCAATGGGGTCTCCTCCCAATAGTTGTGATTCTGCCGGGGGAAATCAGTCTTCATCCGGTGATAGCAGGGGTCGATTAAGTAGCTTGCCATGACAGCCATCCCGGTCTTTGGCCCGGTGAACTGGATAAGATTCTGAAGATCAATATAGTGATCTTCAGGTATCACAACACCGATGCGCGCCAACTTCACGCGGTCTTGCGTGATGTCAACGCTGCAAAAGTCGAACCCATTGTAGACAAGAAAATCAACAAGGTCCGGGCAATGCCTTGAGCTACTGTAACAACAAAAATAGGTGTCGCACCCTGACTTCTAGGGGATACTCACCGTACGAACTGGATAGCAGATGCTTGGATTATGGGGCATAACTGCTCCCACGTCCCAGCTTCCTGGTAGGCCTGCGCTTATGCGCGACAACACAAGCTCTGCTATTCCATCGTCGATGTAAACTATCCACTAGAGATCACAGGCACTTCCGTCGACGTACTTCAAACCATACACACATGGTACGTCAACGGCGTTTAACAAGTGATATCACAACAGATCTCTACGACACAAAAGATTGAAATAAGTTGCAAATGGCTCTCATTAGAGCAGAGATAGCAAATACAATCATTCAGAGGGCTCATGCCCCAACAATACATCATTACAATACAGCGGAAGCATTCAACATGTCTGAGTACAGACAAGAACCAAATAGGCCTAAGAGGCCGGAAACAAACAGACGGAGCCCATCCACGAAGTCTCGGATCCTGCCCGGGTCCGCTATCTACTCGTCAGCAGTCTCGTCAAACTTCACGTAGTAGCCACCATGTAGATCCTCGGAGACGTCGTCTGCGTAAACCACAGCCCCAAAGGGGTCAGTACATAAACGTACTGGCAAGCAAGACTCACAATTCACCAAAGTGTAACCCGTCAACACCAAGCACAGATGCTTTGGGTTCAACGGAAGGAAGGGGATATAAAAGATGCTGCAACTGGCTGCGCTAACCAACTACAGAGATTCTACCACTTCCGGCTAACAGAAAGGAGATAAGATCGAGGATTGTAACCAACTGAAAGGTAACTTCAAACAAACCCATCCTGGATCTCGCCCCTTATCCAAAGAAGCAATCCGAGGATAACTCACACAGTTGTAAAAAGGTGAATCAAGTTATTGTGTGAATAACCTATTACTAGTCAGGTTATTAAGCATGGGGTGAAACATGATTGATCATTATGTTGAAGTTGTCCTGAGTACTTGTTAGCCAGTACTTTCACCAAGTAATCCATAACCGCGGAAAACACGGCTTCTCGAGAAGATTATCCCTGCAGGGTTGCACCAATTTGGCCGTACACTCATGAATAACCTGCCAGATGGAAAGGCCCTTCCACCAAGCGGGGTACTCAACACAACCAACCATTCTCCGCATCAAGCCCAAAGAACCTTGGGCGCACGGCTAATCGAGCCCAGAAGAAAATGGACCCTCATAGCACTCTAAGAACGTGTCCCCCTATATGCCGACTACAAAAGTTCCACCCTGCGCTGGGCTCGCAAAAACATGCATGCGGCAAATGGAAAACACGAACTAAATGAGGCGATTTGGACGAGATGCGAATCAGGTCAAGTTGAGGGGGGCGCCCATACTCGATTCCCAAATGCGGGTAGTGCGCTCATCATGGATCAGTAGACAAGACCCTTTTCCTATTAGGGTCGACACTAGCAGGCTCCAAAACCTCTCATGGGCCTCCTGCCGGTGCCTTATCATCAAGTTTATTATTAATAGTAACATTAGCATGATTGATTGATTAAACATCGAGCCCCCACAACGTAATAGAAATATTAACAGAAAGTAACGGGTAACAGACTCGAGCAAAACAACCTAAGCATGCTAGTAAGACACGGGCTCGAACAATGGTTATAGGTATGGAGGTGAGGCAATATCAGGGTTAAAGGATACATGTGATAGGTTCGTAACAGAAACAATTACTACTAAGGCCAGCAGAAAAGAACAACGGAAAGTATCGGTAACCAATGTTGAAAGGAACACAGTGGTTCATGTGAGTGATAACTTGCCTGCAAAACCCAGTAGCCTGGTACTGAGCTAAAACCTTAGAAGGGATGTCGTAAGTATCGTCGGTCTCAACGTCGTCGTGTATCCGAGGAGAAGCAAACAAACATTGCAGAAAGATAAGCAATCATTATCATGGCATAGTGCACAATCAAACATGATGCATGACAAGTTTAATAGTTGCATCAAAGTAACTAGTTGACAAGGTAGAACAATTTAAATGGACCCATGTGCAAGGGTTGCACATGGAAAGATCCATTGAAAATAAGTAGAAACAATGATTCAACATTAGTTATTAGGTGAGAGTTGTTAGCATGATGCATGCATGATGATGATAACAAAATAACAACAAATAACAAGAGTGGAATCAATTGAAAAGGAATAGAACAAGTTTGGAAAACATTGATTAGGTTTGGAAGCTTTTGGTTACTTAAACATGGCACACAAGTAAAGGTTGTTATCACCAATTTAAAGTGTGCAAAACAATTTACAAATTTTATATTTGGAAAGGTTATCAAATTTTAGTTGGGTTACATGTTTCACAATTTGAAATTGGACTTTGGATTATTTAGTTATGAATTAAACAATATTAAACAATTTTTAATTGCATTAAACAAGATTTAAATGGTTTAGGCAATTTTAATTATTCAAAACAGAAAACAAAAGTTATATTTGAATAGGGTATGCAAAATGGTATGGAAAACATATTTTATTTGCATTATTTGGAATTAGTATGAATTAGTTAGTGATTTTAGCAAATTGCAATTGATTTATTTGAATTCCGAATTAGATTGCATTTTGGAATTTCAAAACAGAAAACAAATGATGTAGTTAGATAGAGTATTAAAATTGGGGCAGAAAACATACTAAAATTGTTGAATTTGGGGTTGGGATGAATTAATTATGCATTTTTCCAATTTGGGGTGCAAATCTGCCATTTTATCTACTATCCAGGGACTTAGAAATATTTTTACAGGGGCTAGAAAGAAATAGAAGGGACCTAGTTGTGATTTCCTGGAAGTTTTAGGGTCAAACAATGGTGAAAAAAAAAGTTTGGTTTTTTATGGGTGCAGGGGGGATCGAACCCTGCACCTCTCTGCTGCGCTAAGGGTGCTAACCAGATGGGCTATGCGGTTTTGGTGTGACAGAGAGGGAAACAGCGGGGGTTATTGTTTAGGGAAAGGGCTAGTGCAATTCGGAAAAATAAAGCAGTAAAAAGGTGGGGGATTGGAATCGAACTCGGGACCTCTGCCTTCGCTGCGCGCGCATCAACCAACTGGACTGCTGCGAACGTTTGATGGAAACAGGATTCGTTTGATTTTGTACCTAACTACTCGGCGTACTGAACCTGCAAGCGAACATATACAGCAGCGTACGTAACTGTAACGTAACAGAGCACCTCGAGGCGATCTTCCATGGAAGCAATCGATGGCCAAACCGCAGGGAAAGGAGGGGGAAAGTAGGGGAATGGAACGGTGGCCTCACCAGCTTCGCGTGGACGTGCTCGGCGCGGCCGGAGGGGGACGGATGCGGCGGCGCGGTGCTCCGGCGGGTGGTGGCCGTGGCACAGCAATGGAGGGATCTCCTCCTTGATGGTGGCGGCGGAAGGGGAGCCAGGAGGGAAGGAGGCCACCTAGGGTTAGGGTTTGGCCACGGGAGAGAGGAGAAGATAAATAGGAGGGGGAGGTGATCGAACGCATGGTCCAGGGAGGGTTGCCTGTCGCTATCTCCATGGCGGACGTCACGCACGTACGGAGCTAGGGGGAGACAGGTACCGGGCCAGGTTTTGGTGGGCTGGGCCTAACTGGCTGCACCACCCCTCTCTCCTTTGCTATTTTATTTTTTTCGGTTTTATTTTTTTTTGTAGATTGCTTTGGAAGAAAAAGTTAAGGTTTTAGTTAGTAAAGAATTACAGAAAAATTAGTTTAGCCTTGTTATGTAATTAGAAACCATATTGTAAGATTGGATTTCAAAAATTGAGTTTTAAAATAATAGTTTGTATTGAACCCAAATTTAGAGGAATTTTAATGTTAATAAACCATTAATAAAACATGCATTTGAATAAGGTTACCCCTAGGGTTTTTAGAATGGTTTAAAGAATTTCAATTAGTGGTGAATTGTTATGTTTTCAAAAGAGTGCTGATTTGAAACTTGGTTTGAATTGGAAAATGATTTAGTAGTTAATGATTTAATTAATTGATTTGATAATTGGTTTGATTAAAGCAACAATTTGAGAAGTGGAAAACAAGGAATAAAAGGGTTGTTTTCATTTGTTATTTTGGTTCCAAAAGTTGTAACAGCACAAGTATGAAAACATGGTATTTGAAATTGTTTGATTTTCAGTTGTGAAAACAGAGGATAACAGATGCAAAACAACAGAAACAAATGCAACAATAAGTAAACATGATGACATGATGCATTGCTTGAAATAAAACAAAGAACAAAGCATTCTAGGGGGTAGTTTTCATACTTGGGATGTTACAAAACGCCCCCCCTTGAAGGAATCGCGCCCCGAGATTCCTACTGAGAAAAGAAAAGATCCGGATACTTCTTGGGTAGACGTCAGGTAATTTGGAAACCACCGGAACATTTCCAAGTAAAAGGGGAGAGATTTTGCACCAAGGGTGTAAAGCTGAGTAGAGTGATTCATTTGGAGAATAGACTATCTGTAATAAGGGTGGAACAGAGTTATTGACATCAATGGAACAGCAAGAGTAATATCAATGTCAGAATCATCAACATGAGAGTAACGAGGAATATGTGGCCTCCCATTAGAATTGGATTGTTCTTACTTATGTTGGAAGTCAACACTTGAGATTCCGGAGAGTGAACGGTGATTTGATTGCTTAGTGGAACCAGAATTAGGTTGTATGTTGTTGAAAAGATTGTTGACACAAAGGAATGTGATGCTCCGGTCTAAAACAACACTTTTAGCTGGAAAGAGTTTAGCAGATGAACGGGGAAACTTTGATTAGACGCCGGTAGAAGATTTGGAGTGGAAAACAACAACAAGATTTGAACGGACGAAAAGGAAATGTTTAGAAGAACAGGACATTGAAGCAACACCGAGGAAAACGAGAACAAAACTCCTAAGGTACTATGGAAAACCCAAAACTCGTGAAATCCTAACTTGAAAGTTTAGATGAGAAGGGAAAAACAACGTTGCACTTCCTTACCAGAAAAGGGAGGGAGGGTGGGGAAAAGAAGAAAAAGAACAGAATTCCTACTCTCACGTTTCATTTTTCCTGTATAGCTACAAAATAGTTTCTAGACTCAACTGCGACCAGTAAAAGGGATCCTACGGGCAGACAGGCTCTGATACCATTTGTCGCACCCTGACTTCTAGGGGATACTCACCGTACGAACTGGATAGCAGATGCTTGGATTATGGGGCATAACTGCTCCCACGTCCCAGCTTCCTGGTAGGCCTGCGCTTATGCGCGACAACACAAGCTCTGCTATTCCATCGTCGATGTAAACTATCCACTAGAGATCACAGGCACTTCCGTCGACGTACTTCAAACCATACACACATGGTACGTCAACGGCGTTTAACAAGTGATATCACAACAGATCTCTACGACACAAAAGATTGAAATAAGTTGCAAATGGCTCTCATTAGAGCAGAGATAGCAAATACAATCATTCAGAGGGCTCATGCCCCAACAATACATCATTACAATACAGCGGAAGCATTCAACATGTCTGAGTACAGACAAGAACCAAATAGGCCTAAGAGGCCGGAAACAAACAGACGGAGCCCATCCACGAAGTCTCGGATCCTGCCCGGGTCCGCTATCTACTCGTCAGCAGTCTCGTCAAACTTCACGTAGTAGCCACCATGTAGATCCTCGGAGACGTCGTCTGCGTAAACCACAGCCCCAAAGGGGTCAGTACATAAACGTACTGGCAAGCAAGACTCACAATTCACCAAAGTGTAACCCGTCAACACCAAGCACAGATGCTTTGGGTTCAACGGAAGGAAGGGGATATAAAAGATGCTGCAACTGGCTGCGCTAACCAACTACAGAGATTCTACCACTTCCGGCTAACAGAAAGGAGATAAGATCGAGGATTGTAACCAACTGAAAGGTAACTTCAAACAAACCCATCCTGGATCTCGCCCCTTATCCAAAGAAGCAATCCGAGGATAACTCACACAGTTGTAAAAAGGTGAATCAAGTTATTGTGTGAATAACCTATTACTAGTCAGGTTATTAAGCATGGGGTGAAACATGATTGATCATTATGTTGAAGTTGTCCTGAGTACTTGTTAGCCAGTACTTTCACCAAGTAATCCATAACCGCGGAAAACACGGCTTCTCGAGAAGATTATCCCTGCAGGGTTGCACCAATTTGGCCGTACACTCATGAATAACCTGCCAGATGGAAAGGCCCTTCCACCAAGCGGGGTACTCAACACAACCAACCATTCTCCGCATCAAGCCCAAAGAACCTTGGGCGCACGGCTAATCGAGCCCAGAAGAAAATGGACCCTCATAGCACTCTAAGAACGTGTCCCCCTATATGCCGACTACAAAAGTTCCACCCTGCGCTGGGCTCGCAAAAACATGCATGCGGCAAATGGAAAACACGAACTAAATGAGGCGATTTGGACGAGATGCGAATCAGGTCAAGTTGAGGGGGGCGCCCATACTCGCTTCCCAAATGCGGGTAGTGCGCTCATCATGGATCAGTAGACAAGACCCTTTTCCTATTAGGGTCGACACTAGCAGGCTCCAAAACCTCTCATGGGCCTCCTGCCGGTGCCTTATCATCAAGTTTATTATTAATAGTAACATTAGCATGATTGATTGATTAAACATCGAGCCCCCACAACGTAATAGAAATATTAACAGAAAGTAACGGGTAACAGACTCGAGCAAAACAACCTAAGCATGCTAGTAAGACACGGGCTCGAACAATGGTTATAGGTATGGAGGTGAGGCAATATCAGGGTTAAAGGATACATGTGATAGGTTCGTAACAGAAACAATTACTACTAAGGCCAGCAGAAAAGAACAACGGAAAGTATCGGTAACCAATGTTGAAAGGAACACAGTGGTTCATGTGAGTGATAACTTGCCTGCAAAACCCAGTAGCCTGGTACTGAGCTAAAACCTTAGAAGGGATGTCGTAAGTATCGTCGGTCTCAACGTCGTCGTGTATCCGAGGAGAAGCA
The DNA here is from genome assembly GCA_028641055.1 of Alopecurus myosuroides. Lineage (NCBI taxonomy): Eukaryota > Viridiplantae > Streptophyta > Magnoliopsida > Poales > Poaceae > Alopecurus > Alopecurus myosuroides. Next base: position 107,372,225 of record CM054057.1, on the reverse strand, counting down.
AACAAACATTGCAGAAAGATAAGCAATCATTATCATGGCATAGTGCACAATCAAACATGATGCATGACAAGTTTAATAGTTGCATCAAAGTAACTAGTTGACAAGGTAGAACAATTTAAATGGACCCATGTGCAAGGGTTGCACATGGAAAGATCCATTGAAAATAAGTAGAAACAATGATTCAACATTAGTTATTAGGTGAGAGTTGTTAGCATGATGCATGCATGATGATGATAACAAAATAACAACAAATAACAAGAGTGGAATCAATTGAAAAGGAATAGAACAAGTTTGGAAAACATTGATTAGGTTTGGAAGCTTTTGGTTACTTAAACATGGCACACAAGTAAAGGTTGTTATCACCAATTTAAAGTGTGCAAAACAATTTACAAATTTTATATTTGGAAAGGTTATCAAATTTTAGTTGGGTTACATGTTTCACAATTTGAAATTGGACTTTGGATTATTTAGTTATGAATTAAACAATATTAAACAATTTTTAATTGCATTAAACAAGATTTAAATGGTTTAGGCAATTTTAATTATTCAAAACAGAAAACAAAAGTTATATTTGAATAGGGTATGCAAAATGGTATGGAAAACATATTTTATTTGCATTATTTGGAATTAGTATGAATTAGTTAGTGATTTTAGCAAATTGCAATTGATTTATTTGAATTCCGAATTAGATTGCATTTTGGAATTTCAAAACAGAAAACAAATGATGTAGTTAGATAGAGTATTAAAATTGGGGCAGAAAACATACTAAAATTGTTGAATTTGGGGTTGGGATGAATTAATTATGCATTTTTCCAATTTGGGGTGCAAATCTGCCATTTTATCTACTATCCAGGGACTTAGAAATATTTTTACAGGGGCTAGAAAGAAATAGAAGGGACCTAGTTGTGATTTCCTGGAAGTTTTAGGGTCAAACAATGGTGAAAAAAAAAGTTTGGTTTTTTATGGGTGCAGGGGGGATCGAACCCTGCACCTCTCTGCTGCGCTAAGGGTGCTAACCAGATGGGCTATGCGGTTTTGGTGTGACAGAGAGGGAAACAGCGGGGGTTATTGTTTAGGGAAAGGGCTAGTGCAATTCGGAAAAATAAAGCAGTAAAAAGGTGGGGGATTGGAATCGAACTCGGGACCTCTGCCTTCGCTGCGCGCGCATCAACCAACTGGACTGCTGCGAACGTTTGATGGAAACAGGATTCGTTTGATTTTGTACCTAACTACTCGGCGTACTGAACCTGCAAGCGAACATATACAGCAGCGTACGTAACTGTAACGTAACAGAGCACCTCGAGGCGATCTTCCATGGAAGCAATCGATGGCCAAACCGCAGGGAAAGGAGGGGGAAAGTAGGGGAATGGAACGGTGGCCTCACCAGCTTCGCGTGGACGTGCTCGGCGCGGCCGGAGGGGGACGGATGCGGCGGCGCGGTGCTCCGGCGGGTGGTGGCCGTGGCACAGCAATGGAGGGATCTCCTCCTTGATGGTGGCGGCGGAAGGGGAGCCAGGAGGGAAGGAGGCCACCTAGGGTTAGGGTTTGGCCACGGGAGAGAGGAGAAGATAAATAGGAGGGGGAGGTGATCGAACGCATGGTCCAGGGAGGGTTGCCTGTCGCTATCTCCATGGCGGACGTCACGCACGTACGGAGCTAGGGGGAGACAGGTACCGGGCCAGGTTTTGGTGGGCTGGGCCTAACTGGCTGCACCACCCCTCTCTCCTTTGCTATTTTATTTTTTTCGGTTTTATTTTTTTTTGTAGATTGCTTTGGAAGAAAAAGTTAAGGTTTTAGTTAGTAAAGAATTACAGAAAAATTAGTTTAGCCTTGTTATGTAATTAGAAACCATATTGTAAGATTGGATTTCAAAAATTGAGTTTTAAAATAATAGTTTGTATTGAACCCAAATTTAGAGGAATTTTAATGTTAATAAACCATTAATAAAACATGCATTTGAATAAGGTTACCCCTAGGGTTTTTAGAATGGTTTAAAGAATTTCAATTAGTGGTGAATTGTTATGTTTTCAAAAGAGTGCTGATTTGAAACTTGGTTTGAATTGGAAAATGATTTAGTAGTTAATGATTTAATTAATTGATTTGATAATTGGTTTGATTAAAGCAACAATTTGAGAAGTGGAAAACAAGGAATAAAAGGGTTGTTTTCATTTGTTATTTTGGTTCCAAAAGTTGTAACAGCACAAGTATGAAAACATGGTATTTGAAATTGTTTGATTTTCAGTTGTGAAAACAGAGGATAACAGATGCAAAACAACAGAAACAAATGCAACAATAAGTAAACATGATGACATGATGCATTGCTTGAAATAAAACAAAGAACAAAGCATTCTAGGGGGTAGTTTTCATACTTGGGATGTTACAATAGGCTATGTGTTAGATTAGTTGCAGCACATATGATCTTCACATGCAACCAAAAAACCCGAAATGCATGCATGCAAGATTTGTACGTGGACGTGTGCTAGCTTCTACGTACCTTGACCATTGGAAGACCAACACCGTCTCCTTGAACGAAATCTGGATGACGGCAACATCCTGCTGATTCGCCGTGTACTCCAGATCGAGCCCAAAGAACCGGTGTTCTTCGGGAGCTGCCCAATACAGATCGGCCAAACGACCTAGAGCTTCAGGCAGCCGCGCGCAACTGTTGCTGAAGAGCACGTCCAAATCCTTGCCGCATGGTGTCTTCCCATCGTATTCCGTCCATTCAGCCATTTTGCGTGCGTGTGCTTGAAATGGCGAGAGAGGAAGAACAGAGGAAGAACGAGGAAGAACAGAGGAAGAAGAGAGCGAGCAGTGGAAATGGCGCCCTCTGCCTCTTCGCGAAATAAAAACCGCCGCGGGAAGGCGAGAAGCCGATGTTTAGTCCCGGTTGGCCACGGGCACGGGGAATAAAGAGCCAATGGTCCCGGTTGGCCACGGGAACGGGGAATAAAGGACCAATAGTCCCGGGCGGCGAGGTCAACCGGAATTAATTCCCTCCACGCGCGGCAACGCGTTTCCCAAACCGCGACGTCTGATTGGTCTGTCGCGGGTCTCCTGGCGACCCGGGAATAAAGACTCATTAGTCACGGGGCGCGACGCTTGGGGACTGATGCTGGCATACCGAAGGCCATTTTTCTACCAGTGATATACAAGTGTTATAAATATGTACCAAGTTACTGAAATGACATGTGGTGCTTGGCGGAAAAAAAATAGGTGCTCTACAATAATATTTTTTTAGATCCTACTCCGGCCACTGATTTGTTTTTTTAGAAAGCATCACAAATGTCATTTCACCGTGAAATTTGAAATCTATGTAGAGCAGTTGAATATTTTCATCGCCAAAATTTTCAGAAATTTTTGAAATATTTCACTACTTTTCTGACTTTCTATATTCGGGAGGTAGCATGCGCTCGGCAGCCATTTTGAATTTCTGCGTGATAACCATACTCCTTCGCACAAAAGTATCATGAAGACCAACGGAAAATTCTGCCATGCCAAATAATTGAGAATATATGCATTTATTGAAATAATATTGTTCTAGCTGAAAAGAGAAAGAAAGTGACAAAAGTTACACATCAATACACGGCCAAACCATGTTATAGAAGTTGGATGGAGTAGCATACCTATGTATAGTTCTCACAAAGCGAAAGAGAAACCCCGCAGAAAAAGGCAGAAGAGGAAAAAAAATAGAGACCAAGCAATTTCCCCTCCATGTTTATTAACCAAAATCACCATGGATTCAATCTGGATGTCAGCCAAATAAAAGTTCATGGGACCGAGAGACGTGGGGAATCAGTCGCATACGATGTTTTTCGGGCAGTCGTTATACTGTATCACCGATGGCGTGAGCGACCCTGAGTTTCCTATGACAGTATGACAGAGCAGGCCATAGCGCAGGTTTCGTCGACAGTCCAACCTAAATATCGTCATGGATACTTAATACTCTAGGTGCAATACTCCATCTGGCTAGCGCTGAAAGATAATCTGATGCACACTAGTTAATTTCAGTTTCATAGTCTCTGAATAACCTGTAACCTGTCAAGTAGTGTGTTTATCGGTATCCACGCGTCGTCAGTCTAGTTTTCCGAACTTTCTTCAATAGAGTACCGACGCGCTGCGACGAGGTCATGTGGGACGGCACGAGAATGTGCTGGTCGTAGAGATTTGGATCACTCAGACATATCCAGCGCCATGCGAGCTGTTGAAATAAATAAATAAAGATCGCAACATAAATGCTGCAGTTCAGCACGGCACAAATCTCCCGTGTTCATACAGGGCGAAAATAAAGACACATATTCTCAGCCTAAAACAGAGTTTGTCATCGTCCTTCGCCGTGACAGGAGCTGTTGGCCGTGGCCCTCGCTGCAGCTGTTCTTCGCCAACGCCCATGATCTGATAGCGTCAGTACCGTCGCCAGGGCTGTGACCGGAGCTACTCGTCGTGGCCCTTTTACCGCGGCTTTGACCAGCTCGAGAACATGAACACGTTGAGTGCCTGTACAGCTAGCTTATGATGTGTTCACTAGTGGAAACAGGGCTTTAGTCCCGGTTCGTAGGCCCCCTTTTGTCCCGGTTGTGCAACCGGGACGTGGCATCCGGGACAAATACCCCTCCCCATTGGTCCCGAGTGTGGCAGGACCCGGGACAAATGGGGCTGACCACGTGGCCCGAGCGCTGGAACCTGGCCAGGGCTATTAGTCCCGGTTCTGAATACGACCCGGGATGCATGCCCCTTCTGCCGCGGCAGGGCTTTTGCCCTTTTCTCTGCCGCGGCAGGGCTTTACAATTTCCGTTTTTTTGGTCCCCGAGACCTCCTGGCGGCCCCTCCCCGGACCTCGAGAAGAGTACCCTCCACCGAGCCCCCGGATCGCACGAGTGAATAAGTATATAAAGCAGAATAAGAAACACTTATATTACAGAAGCAAAGTATATCGATCATATTACATGACCGATGGAGTGTATTACAAAATCAAACTTAGTTCCAACCGGAGGCATGGTACTCTCCATCTACGTTTATGACCTCTGCATCTAAGAAGCCCGCAATTTCCTCCTGAATTGCTCGTATGCGGTCCCTAGGTAGAAGACCGTCCCGAAGCCGTTCGATCTAATATAAAGAAGAGTGGTCACTAAAATATATGAAGCTAAGTAACTAAAATAGATAGTAATAAGAAGAATTGACCTTTTTACGTTGACGGCTTCTATCTGGGTATAACTTTTTGGTGGAGTCGAACGCAACACTCCACGGAGGAGTGCCTTTTGTGCCTCGTGTACGCCCTCCGTGTTCCTTATTCCCTAGGGCTCGTGTGAGCTCGTCGTTCTCTCTATCTGGCACGAACTTCCCATCTTTAACGTCCTTTATTGCGTCTCTCAGCTTCTCTATGGGTAGAGGATGACTCTTTTTATGCCTTAGGTTATATATTGCTTTTCCTTCGGCGTCCAACCTGCCCCCATGCCCGTAGAACCATGACCTTGTCCGCTCGACCCACAAGAACGGCTCGGGAGTGATCCCCTGCTGAATCAGGTTGTTCTCCCATGTCTCCCACTTGGGACTAGAACCCTTGTAGCCACCTTGCCCCATAACATGGTGATATACCTTTTTGCCGGCGTTTTTCTCATTTGTTTTCGTCCTTTCCAGTTCATTCTCTGCCAGCTTGTACTTCACGAAGTCTGCCAATACGGGTTTTATTTTCTCATACCCTTGAGTGAAATCAGGAGTCTTGTCCTTCTTAACATAATCAAGGTTCAATCTTTTCTTCCAGTTTTTGAATTGCTCGGCCATCTTTTTTAGGGTCCACGCTTTGACCTTTTCCCGTATCTCATTTTCATTCTAGTAACATCGGCCTCAGTCACATCCGCTTCATTCTCGTCCACCTCCGGCACGGGTAAGTTGAAATTAGCCAAAATCTTTGAGAAAAGATGATCTTTGGCTATTTTGCCGACATATGAAATTCCTTGTTTCCGCGGATCTTTTGGCTCATTCCACTCATTAACAGTGATCGGGATGTGATCTCTAACTAGCACTCCGCATTGCTTCACAAATTTTTGGGCAACATCAGCGGGAAGCTCGGGTGCGCCGTCTGCTGTGATCGTGTCGATCCTGTATCTTTCTGTATCTTTCAACTTCTTTGTTGCGCCTCGTTTAGTCTTTTTTCCGGTTGATATATTTGAACCGGATGGCTAAAAATATAAAGACTGTTAATACATGTATATAGACAACGGATGCTTCATTAATTAACATATATATATATGCACCTCGGAGCCGGTGTTTGTAATTTGTATGGTTCCACCGGAGCCGTCGGCTGCTCCCATATCGGAGCCGTCGGCTTCTTTCCTCATCGGAGTCGTCTCCCTGGGTGAGCACCGGATCTCCCTCACCGGAGTCGTTCATCCACTGGCTCACATCGGGCTCTACGTCGGGCCCGCGGATTAAACCCTCGATCATATTTTCGGCATCTTCGTCTCTTGGCTCCATACTATACAAAAAGAGTAAGTATATATTTCAGATCCAATTTATTAAAATTGCACATGCATAATAATATTTAAACATACGATAACATTTCTAGCATTCTTAAATTTCTAAGAGCATGTCTAACGGACCCCTTATATGTTTTCGCCCCCTAAGAGCATGTCTAACAGACCCCTTATGTTTTCGCCCCCCTAAAACGCGTGTACAGGGTTTTGGACATTTTCATGCATAGCCTGGTGAGTTACTATAAAATCTTCTTTTTTGGGGTTTCCTCAAGTTTGTCCGAGTATTTTCACTGCCTCATTCTCTTTTGTTTTTCACCTGTTCCTGCGTGCTACAGGTCATACCAGAGTGGTTTCTGAACTATTTTGGAGGAAAGATACCAGGAACTGTCAAATTACAAGCCCCTAATGGTATTGCATTTGATGTTGGAGTTATGGAGAACATGAACAGAACAATCCTCAAGTATGGGTGGGCGGAACCCATACTTGAGGATTATTCTGTTCATGTTCTCCATAACTCTCCAACATCAAATGCAATACCATTAGGGGCTTGTAATTTGACAGTTCCTGGTATCTTTCCTCCAAAATAGTTCAGAAACCACTCTGGTATGACCTGTATAGCAGGCAGGAACATGCGAAAAATAAAAGAGAATGAGGCAGTGAAAATACTCGGACAAACTTGAGGAAACCCCAAAAAAGAAGATTTTTTAGTAACTCACCAGACTAATGCCCGTGTTAGAGGAGAGCAAAGCAACACTAAAACGAAGAAAACAGATATTGCTGCTGTATGAATGTGTTGAAGAAGCAAAGACGGGACCAAAGGTTACCAGCAAATTTGGTAACCTTTGGTCCTGTCTTTGCTTCTTCAACACATTCATACAACAGCAATATCTGTTTTCTTCATTTTAGTGTTGATTTGCTCTCTTCTAACAGGGGCATCAGGGATGCCTCTTCATATCTGAATTTTAATTGATGTTGTTATTTCTAGACAAACTAAACTCTGTCCATACTCTCAAAAGATCTTCAGCGCGCCCTAGCTCGCACGAGCTAGAGGGTTGGCCCTCTATATCCCCTCCCGACCCGCACATGTAGGGGTCGACGGGCCGCCCCCTACCCAAACTTGTAAAAAATCGTTCGGGGTGGTCCATTTACGGGGTCTGCTAGATGGCCGGGTATAGCCCAAACCCGTATATCAGCGGTTATTATACGGGTTTTGGGCCATATATATAGGGGTCTGTTAGACATGCTCTAACATTCTTAAATTTTTTATATCAATTCTAAACAAATTTAAAGTAAATAAGTCTAATATAAAATTTCTAACATTCATAAACTAAAATTTCTAACATTTGTAAACTAATAATTCTAACAATAATAAAAAACAGTAATTAAGTAAAAAAAAGAAAGAAAAACAAAAAAGGCCCCAGATTAGGGCGAGATGGAGGCAGGCCTTTTACCTCCTCTTGGGGCAGCGGCGGGCCGGCGGCGCGGGGCAGCGGCGGCGCGGGGCAGCGACGGGGATCGAGGGGCGGCGCGGGGCAGCGACGGGATCGAGGGGCGGCGCGGGGCAGCGACGGGATCGAGGGGCGGCGCGGGGCAGCGGCGCGGGGCAGCGACGGGACCTAGAGGGGCGGCGCGCGGCCGAGGCGAACGGGAGAGGGCTCTAGGGGGGTGGGTGCGCTCGACGGAGTCGGGAGCGGCGCAACAGAGGAGGATGCCGGCGGGGCGAGGGGGCGGCGCGGATGCCGACGGGGCGAGGGGGCGGCGCGGGGGGACGGAAAAATTGGGCAGCCTGGCGGCGTCGATTTGGTCCCTGCGCGCGGTCTGGAACTGAAAGGAGCGGGGACGTGTTTATATCCTATGACCCTTTCGTCCCGGTTGGTGGCAACACCCGGGACGAAAGACCCTTCCGTCCCGGTTGGTGCCACCAACCGGGACGAAAGACCCTTCGTCCCGGTTGGTGGCACCAACCGGGACGGAAGGGCCCGGCTGGTCGCCCGCGCCAGAACCAGCTGGCCGGCGCGCCAATTGTTTTAGCGCCAAATTTTGAATATCTTAAATATGTAAGTGAATAACTTCTACATACTTTCAAATTACGAAAAAATTACAACATTAAAATTGTTTGAAATTGCGTAAATAATTCAAATCCGTTTTGGGCAAACATACTGGCTGATCCTCTTGATTGGCCTCCATCTACTATTCCTCTTCCTAGCCAGGTAATAATAAGAAATATAAAACTATTACCATTTTTCTTTCTTGATCAACTATCTCCCTTATGCTGGTAGCCACCATGCATTTACAAACCGGTGTATTAGGATCTGTAATGCACGAAACTCCTATAAACCATCCAACCATCTGCACAATCGTCATCAGAAACATAATATCAACCGATACTTCATTTGTATTCTACAGGTCGAAAATTACCACTTCATGGAAGAGCCCAAGCCATGGCGATACTTACAGAATGTGCCTTCGGCAGGGAGGTCAATATAGGAAAGATGACAAGCACTGGACATAGGACGAAGTGATTAAGCTAGCCAAGGGTGTTGAGAAATATGGCGCTGGGCAATGGAAAAAGATCGAGCTTCATTACTTCTCACTACCTGACGGAGAACCAGTCCGATCAAACGAAAATCTGAATGTATATATAGAAGTCTACTCCAAAAAAAAAAGTGGTTATTGGCAAATATGGAAGTTGTTTTATCTAGCAGATGAATAATAAAGTGGGTGTAGAACAAAACAAACGGTATCGCCATCACACAGCCCAACCGTGGCTACTGGGTGCATATATATATGCATACCAAATGCACGGTTGGACGTATGATGGCGAATCCGGATGTTTTGTATTTGAGAGATGAACTGACCGGGGTGTATGAAGCTGGGCTATATATAGGGTCCTCTGGCTCAAAAAGTGTTGAGCTAGGGTTTTGATCCAACGGTTAAGAAACACCTCATCCAACGGCTCACAGCAGCTCGAAAGAAACACACCGTAGCCCTGATCGAACGGCTCACAACAGCTCGAAAAAAACACACCCGGATCCAACGACTCACGAGCGCTTGAAAGAAACACACGATCCGTGTGATTCTATCTGATTGGTCCAAACGAAACCCTAATTCCCATTTAGTCCCGGTTGGTTTCCCCAACCGGGACTAAAGGGATGATCCGTTTCCCAATGAAACCCTAACCCATTCAGTCCCGGTTGGTGTCCCCAACCGGGACTAAAGGGATCGATGTTTTCTTCTCGCTATATATATGTATGCATTGCCACACCATTGGCATAAACACATACAAACTCACCACTCTCTCATGGCTTCTACCGTACCCACTCTAACATTCATCCAGGCGGAGGCACTTTCCGCCTCGAACTACCCTTGCCCGTGCGGCTACAACGTTCCCGCCGGTTGGATGCTGAGCGCCGGAGGAGTGCCGGTCCCTCCTCTTCCTCAAGGTGTGGCGCGTCGGGCGGCCATCACGAACCACTACTACCACGAGCTCACGCCGGAGCAGCGGAGGAATCCCAGTTGGCATCCCGATAACCAGCATACTTGGGATGCCTTCTTCATCAATCGGCGTGAGAGGGCGCTCGCCAGGTATGAGGAGGACGGTCTGCCTCCTGGGAACTTTCACGAGGCCGGTCGTCGGCTATGGTGGTCCGGCCGGACTCTACAGAGCGTCATGGACTACATCAGGGCCGGCGATATCCCCCGCCTGCGCTACCCTAAGGCCCGGTCCTGGAGTCGTGATCCTCCGAGGGAGTGCAGAGCACCGTCAGACGATAGTGACGACGACGGCGGCGGCGACTACGACGACTACGAGTACATGTACTATAGGCCTAGGCAGGAGTATGACTAGTAGATCGATGCACTTTTGCCATTATGTACTGCTTTGTTTATTTAGATCTATGCTCTCCGTTTAGATTTAGATCCAATCTTGCCATTATGTGTACCGTGCCTTGTTTATCTATTGAAATACATGTCCCCCTCTTTTTAACGTCTATCGAAATGCCATTAGATCTGAATCCAACAAATCAGGAAAAACCACACGGAAAACAGAAAACAGACGAGCTAGAGGGCCACTGTTTGCCGGAATACAACAAATTATTTTATTAAACAGCCAACAGAAAACAGACGCGCTAGCGCGCTACTCTTCGTCCTCGTCGTCGTCGGTGACCTCCTCGTCGTCGGAGGAGGTGCATGATGGTATTTCCGAGATAGGCCCCCACCTCGGATCGTCGGAGGCCCAGACTTCGCCGGCGTGGTCGGCCCGACGGAGCGCTTGCAGCGCCTTCGTCCTCGCCTCCCGAGCGGCATCTAACTCGAGGTGGCGTTCGAGGCGCCGCTCCGCCCGCTCAGCCGCGCGGGTCTGCCATAGCTCCTCGTCGGCGCTCTCCTCACCCGGATTGTTCCGGTAGTACTCGCGGACCACGCGGTCGTCCCTGGCGTCGACTAGGCCCTGAAACGCGCGGTGCCTGAGGTGGCGGTGGTCGGCGGCAGTGACGATCTGCGGCGTCGGCGCCCTGGCCTCCGCTTCCCAGAGGGTGTGGCAGTCGCTAAAATTCATCAACGACCGCGGGCGGCCGAGGCGCCAGGCCGCCGCGTCCCAAGCGCGGGCGGCCTCCGAGGCCGTCGCAAAGGAGCCGAGGGGGATGCGGTCGTCCCCGAAGCGGATAGTCGCGGTGAACATTCCGTTCTGCCGCGATCGAACTCCGCGGAAACCGGTAGTGTTGTTCCTCCTCGGAGGCATGGTGGTGGCACGACGGTGCGTGGAGTGGAGGTGCGGCAGTTTATAACGCGCATTCATGGCCACACGTTACAACTCCCGCGCCACGCGGACAGACAATACCACCCACGCGCCACGCGGACAGACAATACAACCCTTGCTTAAAAAAAAAAGGGACGGGGCTGTGGCCGCATTTGTAGGGGAAGGGACATTGGTCCCGGTTAGGGGTATGATCCGGGACCAATGCCCATGCGCGCGCCACGTGGCCTGTGGCTAGGGATTCGTCCCGGGTCGTGCCACGAACCGGGACCATTGGCTCCCCACGAACCGGGACAGATGCCCCCAGGTGGTTTCTGCTGCCTCGGGCACACGAACCGGGACCAATGCATGGCACTTGTCCCGGTTTTTGGTGCAACCGAGACAGATGCCCCCTGCCCCCCTGGACGAAAGGGGTTGTTTCCACTAGTGGTTGGCATGGGATACTTTGGTCCTACATACGCTTTTTTGGTCATTCCAGCTAGCTTGCAAAGAATTGTATTTTTCATACTTTGTTATTACTAGTAGCGGTGCACGTGCAACGCACGTATCATATTTATGTGGTATCTGTGCTGATTTTGTCATTCTTCAAGTCTTGACTTCTTATATCGTCGTCATTTGAGTTCTAGAAGAATTATTTTTCTCCTTAAACTAAACTTGTAACCATTATGTATTTTCTTTCAAAAAAATATACAGTAATATCCATTTAATACAAACTAAAACCACAAGGTTGATATCTAGTAAATACCATACTTAAATTTGGATGGACAAAATTTCAGAAAATTGATCATGGATTGTTGGCTAAAAGTCAGGAGTTTTGTAGCTAATCATTCTGACCCTTGGTGTGGTTTGATACTCTAATTAGAAAACCATATGTTGGACGCATGGTGTAGTCGCTACTTCATTTCTGTTGTAAAGGTGCACATAAGAGTATCTCTAACATCTGCCCTAGATAGGGAAGCCATTTTGTAATCATAGACCAGCCGTATTGCAGTTTTTTGGCAGCAAAACGGCCACCGGTTTACCAACTGCCCAAGATAGAGCGACTATGTCCCAGCTGCTGCCTTACAATAGGGTTGTTTATATCCTTATTTTTAAATTCACAATTAATAAAGTAACATAAAAATCATCTAAATAAAAATTAAAACTTTAAAAGATCATCAAACAATACATTAATACAATAGAGGCACCGACACAGGGCATCTTATTTGTGAAGCTTGACGTCTATCTGCCTTAACCTGCAACTACAAGTATGATTTTCCTTGACCTGCACTTGAAGATAAGGAGCTCACGACAAGAACAGAAGCACATCGTCCACTTCTCTTGCTACTGCTGCTACCTGCTGTTGCGGACACACACTGTGTGCACATCTCCGTTGACATCCAGGGAGCTAAACGCGAATCTGCTACTGCTGCTGCGGACGCGGCGACGCGCACACTGTGTGTCGGGACGAGTGTTGCTGGAGGTGCGTCATCCTTGAGACGCACTCGCTGACGGGACGAGCGCTGCTGGCCCCAATCTTCAAACACACCACACCCAAGAGCGTCTGGCCCCAACCTTCCGCTCGCAGGCCACAGAGCGCGCAGCCCGTAGCGCCGCCGCCGTTCGCGGCCCGTAGATCTGACGCCACGGGCAGCAGTCCGGAGCGCCGCCGTCACTCGCAGCCTGGAGCTCCGCCGCCACGGGCTCCGCCGCTCGGGCCACCCCCACCTGGACCCCTTCCCCCTCTAGCTCCCTTCCTATCTGACCGCGCGACGCCGCCATGTCCGCCATGGCCGGAGGAGATGTGTGGGTGCGAGAGGAATTGAGGAAGACGGACCGGCGCAGAATTTTCTCTCTCTACGTGAATAAAGACGGTGCTATGGGGCTATCTAGCCGGAGACGCTCGTCTCTGCGGGGCGGCCGGTGTCGACTGTCGAGCTTGGAGGCGAGGTCGTGCTCTCGGGCGGCGGCGAGCTTGAAGGCAAGGGCGCGGCGCAGCGTCAAGCGCTCCTGGACGCCGGCCATAGGAGCGTAGGCGTTGGATGGATCGGTAGAAGATCGAGTTCGACGGCCGTGCGTGATTTCTGATTAGGTGTTTTGTCGTCGGTAGGAAGCCGTTTTTTTTTCGGTTATTTCACGTCCATACCGCTTCGCTAACTTAGGGGTGGCAGATTCTCGTAATTTAAGTTGTATCAAATAGCTCAACATTGCAACAATATTGTCCGTTTGATTTTAGCCCGTTTGACGGCTGAGATTTAACGTATCTACGAAGTTTGCTCTTTTATAAGTAGTTTAGATGGAGCCAGAACTGGACCAATTCTGTTTGTACATGCTTATTTTGGCCAAGTCAGTACTGACAGGTGGGCCATATATGTCAGTTTTGCTGTTAAATGAACAGAAATGCATTTGGGTACTATATATGTCGGTGATTAATTCTAAAGTTGTGTTTTTTTACATTAAGTCCAAAATTGTGATTTTCGGTAATAAATGTCCTTTTTAACTGCAATAAGTTACTTTAAAGTTATGGTTTTATATAATTAGCTTGATTTAATTTGGCAACTCTTCTCTCTTATGTTTGACCAAGTTGAAAGCACGAGCTACTCCGGACCCCGACCTCTGCGCCCTAGGCCCTATAGCCGGGCCAAGGAGAATGCGTTAGGTTGAACTCTGCCATGATCTTGCCTCGATCCCGGAATCATACCTTCCCGCGGCTGTTCTTGTGTTTTCCATTTTAAACCGGACTAACCCTATCTACGAAACTCTTAGGCCATGTACAACGCCCAGCCTCTAAGTGGGGCGCTTACTTAGTCGGTTATAGCATGCAAGAAGCGTCCGTCGCTAGGAGTGGTAAATAACACGCAAAAATCAAGCGTCCGTCGCCTACATATGCGTCGACGCTAACAAAACGGCTGGGAATCATCGAAAACTGCTGGGATATTTTTCCTGGCGCCCAGCTAAGCGTCGCGCGCTGTACTTGCCCTTACTTGAATCTCTACTCTACTCCTATATAGTAAAGCTTGGCAACCTTATGTACGCCATGTTCTTTTTACATATTAGTCCCCTCCCCCCCCCCCCCCCCCCCCCCCCCCAAAAAACAAGTAAATCAACCCGAAGTCCACTAACAGGCTGAATTGTAAAACGGCCGAAGGAATCTATTCCCCGTTGCCGGCGGGAGGCTACGCTGCGCCAAGCCTCCCCCGAGCGCGCACAGGATGAGAGGCAACGCTACCCTAGCTCCTCCCCCACCTAACGCCTCGCCTTCTGACTTACTCCCTCTGTTCTGAATTATAAGACGTTTTAGCAAACCTAGTTGATTTTTTGGTAGTTCAATTTTTACTACAAATTTTCCATACTTTCCGATTTCACCCCCGGTCGGAATGGAGACGAACTGTATCACTCGTTCACTTTCCCCAATCCCTGTCCACTCGCTGGCTGGCTCTCGTACAGGAACTCCGGCACCACGGCTTGAGCCGCCTCGCCTGACGACAAGGACGCCCGCAGTTGGATCAGCTCGGCGAGAAAATGATGACGCCGCGGCGCTGTACTCGCTGGCGGCCATCCAGTTCAATGGAAGCGATGGCGCCAAATCTGACCGCGATCTCCAAGCTGGTGCGGCCCCGTGCGCTCGCTCCGCCGCGATCGGTCACGTCGACGCTCTCCGCGAGCTCGGGCACTGCCTCCAGGACGGGTACAGCGTGCGGCACGAACCAGCTGAGGGACGACGCCTCCTCGTTGCCGCCAACGCCCACCAGCTTTCCCTCGCTCTCGCCGCCGCCAGCGCCACCCACTCCTTCGCCTCCCTTCCCCTGGCGCCGTCCCGACGGGCATCGGTGCAGAAGGCTGCCCTCTGCTCTCGGACTTTGGGTAGAGCCTCCCGGAGGCCGAGCCCCACACGGCGAACCAGTTCATGTTAGACTCGTGGGCCTCATGCGGCGCACAGGCGAGCTCCGCCTCGGACGCCAGGTGAAGCCCGCCCCGGATGCCGTGGCAACCGGCGATAGCGACGCCGACCTCAGGCTCTGCTCCCACATGCGGTGCGGGCGCAAGGAGACGCGGCGGCACGAGTTCCGGCGCTGCTCCGTGTGCGGCGCGGCCAACTACTGCTCCCGCGCGTGCCAGCGCGCCCACAAGGCGCAGTGCATGCCCACGGACCGTTGGCTCCTCGCCGTCGCCAGCGACGCGGACGCGGCCCAGCGAACCTCCCCAACCCCAACGGGCAACGACAAACATAGTAGCAGCAGCAGCACTACCTGTTCTGCTGGGCAAACCGATCTGTGCAGGAAAATGATGACGCCGCTGATTGATTGTTAGAATATCAGCTCGGCGAGATCTTCTGCTGATGGTGCCGCTGATGGCACCTGGGCGAGGAGATCTGGGCGAGGGTGGGCGCTAGAAGGAAGACGAACTGTAACCAGGGGTTGGGGGAGGGGTGACACGACTTTTGTACGAACACGGATTAGGTAACCTTACGTGTAGGTACCTTTCTATCACAGCCATCTATTCTCATGCATGTGCTTAGAGATATGAGCCAGATTGTCCTAAGCTACACAGTAATAAGATTCCAGGAATAGTACCTTTTGTTTGCTAGCAAATGCATCCGCATGCTTAGAAAGTGGCGGGCCCATCTACGTTTGTACAGGAAAATCAAAGCCCCAAGCCGAGTGATTAGCAGAGAAGACACACATATACATGCTTTGTAAAAACATATTCATGTTGAAATATATGTGCGCCATAAAAATTTAGGCGTGAATATTTTTATTTGAAAGCAGATTCAAGTTTTAAACATATGTGCAAAGCAAAATTTTAGACAACACATATTTTTATAGGATATGTTTCCACGAGCGGACGATGAAAATCTACCTATGTTTTTTGAAAATGCATTTTAAAAGATTTTAAACTCCCAAAAAATTCGAAACAAATTTTTACGTGTACATCTTAACAAAATATGTTTGGGGCACAAGATTTTGTGAAAACATAACTGTTTTATTATGCCTCCACAAATAAGTAAAATTTTGTTGCTACAAAAAATATTTTCACTGACATATTTTTTTATCTTTTTGATACAAATCAAAAAAAAAAATCCTTTTTACGTCAAATATTTGCGCTTAGAATATAGATATCTATACCCGCAATTTTTTTCCAGGTTTTCTTGATAGTTAAAAATTATGTTTTAAAAAAGCGTTGCAGATGCCCCTATGTTCACATATATATATTTCATTACTATTTCTTCCAATTCTTTTGATGTTTTCCGACTAGTTTTCTCGATTTTTTTTTCCTACTGTTCTCTACTTGCTTCCATAATGTTTTTAGTTGTTTAAGATATCAAAGAATAGTCAACCAGAGAAAGAACTCTCATGTGGGTCACAGTTGTTTTCTTATATTTGTCATCTAGGAAAAAGCTAGCAGTGCATGCTCTGAAATCTGCCAGCGTGTGAATAGTGCTAGAAGGAATCTTTCTTCTAATCAGAGATGATTACTTATATAAATGACTTTGTCCGGCTCATATCTCGAAAGCTTTGTACAGTGAAGATAGCAGGGTAGGTACGCGTAGGCCTACTCAAACATTAGCCACTTTTGTACCTATTTTCACCTGGTCAGAACGGAACCTTAAACGTCTTATAATTTGGAACGGAGGTAGTAAAAAAGAAGCGACGCCGCGTGCTGTGCTCGACCCGACCCTCTCGCCATGGTCGGGCTGCGGTCAGTAGTGGTGGCACCGGGCTGCTTGCCGTTCAAGGTGTACCGCGCGTGGCCTCCCTCCGCCGCTGGGTCACGGATGCAGGACCAGTGCGTGAGATGGAGGTGGGCAGCAACAGCAACGCCTGAGCCAGATCTGAGTGACACCGACGAGAGAGCTCTATGAAATTGGGAAAAGGCTACGGCCCGTAATAATTCTTGGATTCAACTGTGACGGATCCTTCATCAAGGAAACGGAAAACTGGATGTGCTAGGGCTCTGGCGCGCCTCAGGCCCTCAGCGATGGCTCGGTTGT
This sequence comes from Alopecurus myosuroides, assembly GCA_028641055.1. Taxonomy (NCBI): domain Eukaryota; kingdom Viridiplantae; phylum Streptophyta; class Magnoliopsida; order Poales; family Poaceae; genus Alopecurus; species Alopecurus myosuroides. Next base: position 107,355,028 of record CM054057.1, on the reverse strand, counting down.
CCTCTCTGCTGGCTGGACTTTGAGTAACTGCCTCGACGCTCAAAGAAGCTGAAGCAAAATAGATCCTAGAGTCACGGACAGCTATGTGGCCTTCTCAGCTTCAAGCCTTCAACCACACACACACGCACACACACAGCAAAATAGATCCGAAATTCCGAATGGCGTGCTGTTTATTTTTGTAAAGCTGATGGCATGGCGTACTGGTACCACTGCTGGGTTTTTTTTAGCGGTTTGCTTTTTATTCTGAAGCATTTCAATCTGAAACGTTCAAAAGATCAAAAGAGAGAGCAATTTTTATCATTCATTGGGCTTTTCGCAGTCAGCTTATTTTTACCATTCATATCATGTTCCTCGTCTTGATTATCGTCGGAGCGATTTATGGTGGCAAACTACTTCTTTTGCATTTCAAAGTGTATACAACAAAAATCGTCATATAAAATATGATGTTTGAGTGGTATAAATATAGTTTTTGTTCTTTCAGCTTTGCAAGACTATTTTTCTATCTATTTAGCCTCGTTTCAATGCACGGGTTTTTTTGCTAGTTAATAAGATCTGTGTATCCAGAGCTGCTCTTGCCTAGGTGAAATAGATACCATGTATTTTGTTGGACAGTGTTTGCGGTTCCATGTAATAGGAGCTACAGTCAACCTAAGCTTTATAATACTCCCTTGCACAAAAGCACCAAACTTCTCGAGAGTAACTAAATGCTGTTCTAGATAGGAACCACATGCCCCCTGCTCATGGCCATACCATATAATTATTAGCATACATTTAGTGAAAATTATTGTACTAGTGAAAAGGATAAAAAAGGTGAGTAATGTTCCTCATCAACAGACGGCCAAACGGTATTATAAACTACAGATCATAGAGGAAATACTACCTATGTATAATTCCTAGAAAGCGGAAAAAGAAATATGAGAGAGAGAGCAAGTTAGCCGCCATGTTTCTTAATCGAAATCGCCATGCATGGCTTCGATCTGGATGGGAGCCAAATAACAATTCATGGGATTGAGAGACGTGGGGAGCTATTGATGTGATGCTGTATAGAAAACCTCCTCCTATATTGTTGATGTGATCAGCTACGCTGAGTTGCCTCTGGCACAGTAGCGGAGGAGCCCATAGCGCGGGTTTTGGCAACCGCATGATCAAAATGTTGTCATGGGTACATACTGCACGACTGGTACTTGTCCATCCAGCAAAGCTGAATTACAATGTAGGATTTTTTTTTAGGTTGATGATAGTCTGACTCTCACTATTGTATGGAGACCAATATGGCAGCACAAGTTTTAGCTACATTTAGTGAGATTGCCGGTAGTGTTTGGCATGGCAATCCGTCTCTTTGTGTGCCTTCTGTAATTACCTAAGCTAAAGCTGTAACTATTATGCCTACTTAATTATCCACTATGATATGTTTCCTTAAAAACTAACTAAAACTAGACAGGGATATTTGGGCGCGCAAGTTTGAAAACTGTTGGGTTAGGCTTGAGATTAAAGAATTGGGTCACAGTTATTGTTGGATATTACCAATGGATAGATTAAAAAACCACAAGTTGAAGGTACAGTGTTGAGTTTCTTCAAGAATTGAGGGTAATATGCATGTGCGGAACAAAAACGATATGCCAACTCCTAAGCACACAATGCATTTGAAAATTAAGTGTATTTTAGATAATTTAAATACATAAACGACACAAAGAAATTATGACTGCCCCATTATGATTTCTGAGACAATTATCTAAGTTTCTAGGTTTGGAGAAGCTATTATAGCGCCGTATCGAGCTATTATTTTTAACACTTTTATTTTGCAATTATACTTTTAGCTATCAAAAACTTATTTTGTCCACACCAAAATTTTAGTTCGTTGTACTTCCCTGGCATGGATATGGTATGTTTTGGTCTTTTGCGAGGCTTGTCCACTCTTGAGGGTCTTCTATCTTCTTACTGTCTCCCCGCAAAAAATATCTTCTTACTGTCTCCAAACAGCTCATATTATTCATACACCACCATATGTACGGTTTTCAAGTAGTTGCGACTCTCGATCCACCATAGTACCGGGTAGTATCCTTGTATCCATGAGTCATTTCTTTGTACCGTATTAGACCACACATTATAAATTAGTATGTCCTTTTCTACATGTCATATTCAGGCATAACCAATACTTTCAAACTTAACAATTGTCAATCATTGTAGTATTTTCGGAGGAAGATCTATGAATATGAGCTTGGCACATCCAATGAAGATATTTTTTTTTGTTTGACCAAAGATGCACAGGGACTAGCAAAATGGTGGTGTTGCGGTGGGACCATCATTAGTTTTGTTTGACCGAGAGAGAGGGATGTGCGGGCGAGCGGTTGGGGGCATGAGCATTAGGGAGACCTCACAAGGACAAATAAGACCTAGAGAGAGGGAGAGAACACACATTTTTAAATAAATGAGCCAAAGAGATTATATAGTCCAAATGTTGGTGATGTATTGCCACCGGATTGAAGAACTCTCAAGGCCTTAGAGTTTGTAGAGATAAAGTTTTAGCACAATTGGTGGTGCAATATCTTTGATAGATCGGAGTCTAAATTTCACTTCGTATCACACATTGTATTGCCAAGCGCATTTTAGTTGGGAGCATGCATTCAGATCAAACTCTATTGTTAATTCCGTTGATTATTACTTGTTGATTGGATCACTTTCTGAAAGTCGTATTGCAAACTTATTCTTTCGGGAAGTAAGTTAATAGGAGTGCCTTATGTAAATTAGTCTTTAATTTGATGCATCTGTTTGTTGCTATTCATCCCTTGTGTCCGTGGAATCGGTGACACTTCTCTGATTTCTCTTTCTTTCGAGCCTTTCAATAAAAAGGACGCTCTAAAGAATCGGTGACACTTCTTAATTTCTCATCTCTTTCCAACATGAAGCCCGCATCTCGCAAGTGCACTTGGGTGAGGATTTGCTACTGCGCTTTAGAAGGACGTTTGGGGATGATGAACTGCAGCAATGGCTGCAGCTAACGCAGGAAATTGAGGATTTTTGCCCCGGGGAGGACCCAGACAGTGTCTTAGTCCTTAGACCCCTCGAGCCCTATTTTGGTTGCTTCCATTTACAAGAAAATTGTCCACTGCATTGATCACCCGGTCACTAAATTCTTTTGGGCTGAGAAAATCCCTTAGAATTAAAATTTCCTTTGGCAGCTGGCGGGGGGAAGACTTCCACCTAGTGATCAACTTGTCATTCACCGTGACCCCTCGGATGGATCTTGTGCGATTTGCGGAAACCCTGAAAACATGGATCACATTTTCTTCTCTTGTGTTCTTGCTAATTTTATGTGGAGCGTCTTTCGTCAAATTCTTGGGGTCTTCTGGGATCCCAATTCTTTCGACCGACTTTGGGCTTTTATGCTCAACTTGCATCATAAAGACTGGAAACCAGTGTGGTTGCTTTTGGCGGCACAATGTTGGGCACTTTGGAACACTAAAAAAAACATTCTCCACTGAAGCTATTTCTCCTATGCAACCCGGTGATGCCATATTCAAAACTGCTATTATTTTGAAGCAATGGAGGCCTATGTCCAAACCCAAGGAGCATGAGGCGGTCGACAAGATGATCATGTGAGATGCATAACATTTACCGCATGTCTTCCACATCTCCTAGAGCGGCTCCTGCACCTACCTAAAGCCAGACCCGAGACCTGCGCCTTGCCTAGCCCAATGTAGTGTTCCTTGTTTTTTCGCTTTCGCCAAATGCAAATTTTGTTAATATTGTATATATAGCCAGTTCAAGGTGAACTGCCCTGGCCTCCTGTTTGTCTCTGTGGGTACCTAATTCGTACTACTCGTGGTGTCGGGTATGTGAACCTGTGAGCTTCATTAATTTAAAGCTGAACATTTATAGCCTTTTTATCTAAAAAAAGACGACTAGAAGCTTGGCACTGAACCGCTCTCGAAGCACGAGCCAACCCCACCCCGGACCTTTAGACTAGCCACAATAGGAGTAACATGGGTGGTATCATAAGTGCCAGATCGTTTCTCCGCCGGACTTGGTCAGGCGAGGTTCAGTGTCATGTCGATCTCCACGAGGATCTCTCTTCTAGATAACTCCATGTGAGACAGGACAGAGGAAGCGGAATCATTCCTTCCCTGCCTGTTCGTGTGTGCTTTTGCAGCTTGAACCGGACTAATCGTATCTATGATCCCCTTGTTAGGTTCCGTAATTTCCTACTACATCTTTTTGTTGAATCTGGGCAGACACACCATACGTCTATGCCGGCGATGCTGTCGGCGATCTTGACTTTGCTGTTCCGGTTATGGGATTATCGTTTTCTCATTATTCTTGCATCTGGGTAACAGCCAATGGTTCATATATCTTTTGTTGGACTGAGATTGATTTTGATTCAGCCAAAAGAGCATTTTCCGGGATAATTTATCGTGTGGCCTGTGTGGGATTTTGGATATGCTGGAATTTTTTGACCGAGATTGTTGGCTGTTGGCCGCGGCCGTCGCCGTGGCTATTCTTCACCAACCAGAACGTGAAGAATCTGAGCACGCGTACATAACAATAGCAAGCTTTTGCCGTGTTGGCACGGATGGTTTGGTCCTACAATTTTTGGTCACTTGACCTAGCTTGCAAGTTTTTTTTTTGTTTGCTTTCTAATCATGGAACCAGAACATGGCTAATTCTTTTTGTACATGCTTACTTCGGCCAAGTCAGCAACAAAGATGGACGGGCCACATATGTCTGTTTTGATGTTAAATGGACAGAAACGGGGTATTTGGGTACTCTAGAATTGTGTGAATCTGAAGACAAAACTCTAGAGTTTTCGTTCGTTTTACAATAAGTTCAAAAATTGTGTTTTTCTTTAATAAAAGTGTCCTTAAAGTTGTATGTAACCAGCTTGATTTTCTATGATTAATCAGGCAACTCATCTCTCTTTTGTTTAACCGGTTTCGAAGCATGCATGGCTGCGGCCCGTCACTAATCTCTGCGCGTATAGGCCCTATGGCTGGTGTCGTTTCTCCACCACCGGATTTGGCCAAGGAGAAGGCGTCTGTCCGATCTCCGCGAGGACCTCTCTTCCCGGTAAGTCAAACTGAGACATACATCGATATTAGAATCATACCTTTCCTGTTTGTTCATGTTTTTTCTAGCTTAACCGGACTAATCCCGTATACGATCACCTCGATCACCTCTGTATTTTACCCCAATTTTTTGCTTGAATTAATGGGACCAGCGGGGTGAAACAGCCATATGGTTCGTGTCTTTTGTATGTTAATTAGCGGTTGCACTTCAAGTAATAGGAACCTTTTTGATAAAGAAGTAATAGGAACTACGGGCAACCTATGCTTTATAATAACGTGACAGCCATACTCCCTTGCCCAGAAGCCTCATAAAGACCAAACACCAACTTTTTGAGATTAACTAAATGTGGTTATAGATAGGAACCGCATGAACATTCCCCTTGCTTGTGGCCATGTCAAATAATTAATATCATACATTACGGATACATTATTGTACTAGTTATAAAGAGAGAGAGAGAGAAAAAGTTAGTAAAGTCCACATTAATACACGGCCAAAACATGATATAAAATCTAGATGGAGCAGCGTACCTAGGTATAGTTCTCACAAAGAGAAAGAGGAACCCCACGAAAGAAAGCAGAGGAAAGATGAGAGACAAAGCAAGTTGCCCGTCATGTTTTCTAACCGATATTCACCCTGGCTTCGATCTGGATGGGAGCCAAATAACAATTCACGGGATTGAGAGACGTGGGAAATCTGTCACATGCAGAGCTCTTCAGAAACCGTCGTCCTTTATTGATGGTGTGAGCGACGATGAGTTAGTTGTGGCGCTATGTCATATGAGAGTGCGGCGCTATGGCAGAGAAGGCCATGTCGTAGGTTTGGGCAACGGCCCGACCAGGGGTACCTACTACTCTCCGGGAACTAATCCTTCTGGCTAACTTTGATAGATAATCCTGTTCTACACCGGTTAGTTTCAGTTTTAGACATTCTGAATAACCAGTCTGAGTAGCGTGCTTGACCGCACCTCGTCGGTCTACTTTTCGGAATGTCTTTAGAAGAGTAGCAACGCGCTGCGATCAGGTCTTGTGGAATGACACGAGCATGCATGTGCTGGTCGTGGCATGATTAGTGGATCGAGCGCCAGGGGATGCCATGGCCGGCAAGCTCGGATGTTATGGCTGTTTTCAGTTAGATTTTTACGAATAAGAGGATCTGGTAATAAAGATCGCAACACAAAAGCTGAAGTTGAGCGTGGCACAAATCTCCATGTGTTCATCTCTCTTGCGTAGAAGCCCTCGTGCAGTCCAACACTAATCTTTTAGAGAGAACTAAATTCATTTATAGATTATGTTCAAAAAAATATCTAACTAACTACACCTATCCTCTGCACCAACTAAATAACCTAATGACATTACGGATGAACACATCCGAAAAAAAGAAGAAGAAACTAAAAAAAGAAAAGTCCCGCTACAGTTCCAGTTATTGGAGCACCAACACAACCACCACCAAGAAGATATCCGATATCCAATTTCTTTAAAAGCAATGCCTGCAAAAAGGAAACAATGCACAAGCGTCATCATTGCCCGATCGAAGATTCCGAGTTTTCACCCCGGAGATAGTCCATGCTCTCAAAACAATGCCTTTAGCAAGACCATTGCCACGCATTATCAATCAATCAAGGCCAGACAATGGATTTTCACCCTGAAAGGTAAAACTTTGAACTTCACCGATATTGCCTCGCCAACATCCATACTGATGCCACAATTCCTGAAACTCCAAACCAGGTCCTCCTCGACGCAAAGACTTCAATAAGCATTGCTAGTCCTCCAATCTCAGGTTTCATGATATTCTTCGCCTCTGGCTTCACCGTGGATTTGCCAATGGTGGCAACAGAACCAGAGCTTCACGTCGCTCCACGACCGAATCCCACCTAACCCAACAATCTCCAGGCATTAACGCTCGTGGGAGGTCATGGGCAGTGCCTACCGGAACCAACGCTTTGGCCAGATCAAAGAGGACATGCGTGAGGCAGTTCTTCGTCTTGGCGCAAGAGGAAACCTAGGACCGCCGCGTTTATTTGAGTACGCCAGCAGGCCCCTCGCCACTGGACAGCTTCCAGCAAACAGATCGATCGGATCAGGCACACGTGACAACGACAGGACAAAGGCTCCAGCGTACCCTAGGCATGCGCAGTAGTGTCATCGCCGTAGGGTCCGCACCGTCGTCTCTGGCCGTCACCGCACGCTCGCCACTCTCAGCCCCATCCACGCCTCCCTGTAGCGCGATGACAGACGTAATGCCAGACCTCCACCTGTCACGCCAAAGAACCCCCCTCCCCCCCCCCCCCCCCCCCCCCCCCCCCCGCACATGAAGGGAATCAAGCGGGCTTCGTCAGCACCGTCCGCCGTCTGACAGCCATGGCGTGGCCGCCACCGGAGGCGGCAGCGGCCAGTGGGAGAAAATCAGACATCGGCCTTCTAGATTTGATCGGGGTTCCTTCGGAGAGGCCCTCGTTCGGGGCGACCCGGTAGTCAATCTTTTGGGGATGGATGGAGAGGGGACGTCTTGAGCTTTCCGGATGTATGCTTGGCTTGGGAGTAGCGTGCCTATGTCTTCACAAAGAGAAAGAGGAACCCCGCAATAATTGAGAATATATACATTTATTGAAATAATATTGTTCTAGCTAAAAAGAGAAAGAAAGTGACAATGGTTACACATCAATACACGGCCAAACATGTTATAGAAGTTTGATGGAGTAGCATACCTATGTATAGTTCTCACAAAGCGAAAGAGAAACCCCGCAGAAAAAGGAAGAAGAGAAAAAAAAATAGAGAGCAAGCAAGTTACCCGCCATGTTTATTAGCCGATATCACCATAGCTTCAATCTGGATGGCAGCCAAATAACAGCTCATGGGACCGAGAGACGTGGGGAATCTATCGCATACGATGTTCTTCAGAAAGTCGTTATACTTTATCACCGATGGCATGAGTGGCCCTGAGTTTCCTACGACGCTATGCCAGAGCAGGCCATAGCGCAGGTTTCGTCGACTGTCCAACCTAAATATCGTCAAGGATACTTAATACTCTACGTGCAATACTCCATCTGGCTAGCGCTGAAAGATGATCTCCTGCACACTAGTTAATTTCATTTTCATAGTTTTTGAATAACCTGTCAAGTAGCGTGTTTGTCCACACCTCGTCAGTTTAGTTTTCTGAACTTTCTTCAATAGAGTACCGACGCGCTGTGATGAGGTCTTGTGGGACGGCACGAGAATGTGCTGGTACAAATCCAGCGCCATCGGATGGTATGGCCGATAAGCTCAGGATGTAGTGACCGTTTTGTGACGAATCAGAGGATCTGGTAGAAATAAATAAAGATCGCCACATAAATGCTGCAGTTGAGCACGGCACAAATCTCCCGTGTTCATACAGGGCGAAAATAAAGGCACATATTCTCAGCCTAAAACAGAGTTTGTCGTCGTCCTTCGCCGTGCCAGGAGCTGTTGGCCGTGGCCTTCGCTGCAGCTGTTCTTCGCCAACGCCCATGATCTGATAGCGTCAGTACCGTCGCCAGGGCTGTGACCGGAGCTGCTGGATGTATACTCTACTCGTCGTTGCCCATTTACCACGGCTTTGACCAGCTCCAGAACATGAACATGTTGAGTGTCTGTACAGCTAGCTTATGATGTGTTGGCATGGGATGCTTTGGTCATACATACGCTTTTTTGGTCATTCCAGCTAGCTTGCAAAGAATTGTATTTTTCATACTTTGTTATTATGGAGCCAGAACTGGACCAGTTCTGTTTGTGCATGCTTATTTTCGCCAAGTCGGTACTGATGGGTGGGCCACATATGTCAATTTTGCTATTAAATGAACAAAAATGCATTTGGGGTACTATGTTGGTGATTAATTCTAAATTTGTGTTTTTTCATTAAGTCCAAAATTGTTCCCTTCACTAAATAGGAGATAAGAAAGGCGGTCTTTTCGATGGAGCATAATAAGGCACCCGGTCCAGACGGGTGTCCTGCAGAGTTTTACCAGCATTTATGGAACGTTATTAAAACAGACCTCCTAGATCTGTTTGGATCTTTGCATTCGGGATATCTTGATCTATACCGTCTTAATTTTGGAATAACCATTTTGCTACCTAAGATTTTGGAGGCAGAAAGGACTTTGCATTCATGACCTTCATGTTAAGAATTCAGTCCTCATAGGTAAATGTCTCTTTAAGCGGTTTACCGAAGATGGTGTCTGGCGCTCATTAGAAGAAAATACATCGGCACAAAAGCTTTATCACAGCTTATCTGGAAACCAGGTGGTTCTCACTTTTGGGCTGGTCTGATGGCGACGAAGAAACACTTCTTTCGCTTCAGGGTATTTAGCATAAAAAATGGATCAGAGATACGATTCTGGGAGGACAGATGGTTAGGAAATACCACCCTTCGAGAACATTATCCAGCCTTATACAATATTGTACGTCATAAAGGTGAAACGCTAGCTATGGTTATGCAAACATCTACTCCTAATGTGACGTTCAGACGAGATATCATTGGACCGGGACTTCAGTCTTGGCAATGCCTTGTTGGATAGATTGGTTTTGGTCCAGCTGTCTGAAGGTTCGGATGAGTTTTGTTGGAATCTAACTGGAAACGGTAATTTTTCGGTGGATTCAATGTATAGGGCGATGGTCCATTCTGAAATCCCAGTTGATAATAATAATAATAAAATGGCAAATGAAGGTTCCATTGAAAATGAAAATTTTCGCGTGGTACATTCGTAAAGGTGTCATATTAACAAAGGATAATCTTGTCAAGTGGAATTGGCATGAGAGTATGAAGTGTGTCTCTTGTCACGAGGACGAGACAATTAGGCACTTGTTCTACGAGTGTAATTTCACGAGTTCTATTTGGTTAGCTATCCAAATGGGTTCGAACTTGTATCCACCCACATCCGTTGCTAACGTATTTGGCAATTGGTTAAACGGGATAGATAAACGGTTTTAAACTATTTTAGGGTAGGAGCGTTAGTCGTTATATGATCGCTCTGGCTAAGTAGGAATGACAAAAATTTTGATGATAAAAATTTCTCTCGTTTGCAAGTTCTATTTCGATGCACATGTATTCTCCGTTTGTGATCCATATTACAACAGACGGAATATCGAGACCTTTTTACGGAGCCTTGTGTGCGACTGGAAAAAATAGCGAGGGATATTTTTATCCCACATGGATGGCCCCATGATCTTCGGATTGGTCCTCCTTAGGCGACGACATTAGACGTCTTTATGACTGTACTGAGTCTGTTGCTACCACTACTAGGGAAAAGGCTACCGCAGGCGCACCAAAATAGGCTACCGCAGGCGAATTCCTGTTCGCCTGGGACCACATCGCCAGCGGTTATGACTTACCGCAGGCGAACTGAAAAATTCGCCTGTGGTAACTTGACATACCCTAGGCGAATTGGCCCTGTGCGCCTGGGGTAAGCCTTTTACCTGAGGTGAACAGGCACTGTGCGCATGGTGTACAGATTCACCTGGGGTATAATTTCCTATTCGCCTGGGGTATGGTTTTGCTGTGTCAAAAAATAAAAGAAACGAAAATAACAGAATTACAGCAAATTGACAGAAATAAGTATGAAAATGACAGCAAAATGACAGAATAGTCGTCTCCGTCGGCAGCCTCTTCGTCCCCTCCATTGCCATGTTCAGACTCCTCCTGATCATCTTCACATGTCGCCGCCCAATTGGTCTCGACGTGATCATCGTCTTCATCATCATCCATCCACTTAGTGTGGCCCTCCATGAAACTATACCTGAGCAGGTGCTTCTCCACATTACCAGAATCTGGTTTGAACAAGGACCCCAGCTTGCATTTCCGACACGGAAACTCTATCTCGGTGCGATTGTTTCGATGCATCTCGGCCGTCGCGCGTCGCACGTACCTATGCACCACGCTTGTCCTCATCGCAATGACCATTGCTACAAAATACAAGAGAGAGAGGTTTCATTAACTAGATCCGGTTTTCACGGAAAATTTCGGCATGACCTTCCTACAAAAGGTGTAACGCGGAGCGCCAGAAATTTGCCGAAAAGGAAATCAATCAACATTTCGGCAAAACATTGGCAACTCATCCTCATGGCAACACAATAAAATGAAAAAGAGACCGAATTCTCATCCACCGACCAATCCCACGCACCTATTAAGATGACACACAATGCAAAATATATAGACGCGATGACGACGTCGAAGATCACCGGAGAGACGACCGATAAGAGAGTGATAGATCTAGAAGTAGCTAGTGGTGCATTTGTGGTGAGATCTAGTGTCTGGTTAGTAGATCTAGTGGAGAGATTTGGAAGAGGAAAAGTGGGATAGCATACTAGCTAAAATATAACAAACATGATTGGTTAAATTAGCTAAAAATGGTGGAGGGGTGTGGGGGATTGAGCTGGGAGTAATAATGGGTCGAGTTTGGACTAGTGAGTGAGTGAGTGGGGTGGATAGGGGTGGTGGTGGGTGGCTGGCCGCACTTATTGAGGACAAATGTTACCCCAGGCGAATAGGGCATGAAATGCGACTGCGCTAAGGGGAGCTACCCTAGTCCACTTTTTACCCCAGGCGGTTCTGTGGAAATTCGCCTGGGGTATGTCTTATACCACAGGCGAACAGATATGTTATTCGCCTGGGGTAAAGGAAGAGTGTCAGGGGTGGTGGTGGTGGCCCTGCCACACTTTACCCCAGGCGCTTCTGGAAGTGGTTCGCCTGGGGTAACAGACTTACCCTAGGCGCACCGTGCAATGGTTCGCCTGCGCTAGTTATCCCAGGTGCATCAAATTGTGTGTTCGCCTATGGTAGGTTATGCTGCTATAAGCAAATCTCTAGTAGTGTACATTTTATCTTAATTTTTTTTGGTTGGCGGTTGTGTGCATCTCAGTTATGCAGAGACCAGCTGTAATGCTTAACCTTTAAGTAATCAAAGCCCTTTATCAAATAAAAATCCAAAATTGTGATTTTCTGTAATAAATGTCCTTTTTAACTGTAATAAGTTACTTTAAAGTTATGGTTGTATATAATTAGCTTGATTTAATTTGGCAACTCTTCTCTCTTATGTTTAACCAAGTTGAAAGCACGAGCTACCCGACCCCGACCTCTGCGCCCTAGGCCTATAGCCGGTTCTGCTTCTCCACCGCCGCCGGACTTGGCCAAGGAGAAGGTGTTAGGCTGAACTCTGCCATGATCTTTCCTCGATCCCGGAATCATACCCTCCCGGTTGTTCTTGTGTTTTCCGTTTTAAACCGGACTAACCCTATCTGCGAACCTCTTACTTGAATTACTGAGATTTGTGTATCCAGAGTTGCTCTTGCCTATGTGAAATAGTACCCTGTATTTTGTTGGATAGTGTTTGCGCTTCAAGTAATAGAAGCTACAGTCAACCTAAGCTTTATAATATTCCCTTACAAAAGCTTCATGCGGATCGGCACCAAACTTCTTGAGAGTAACTAAATGCAGTTCTACATAGGAACCACATGCCCCTGCTCATGGCCATGCATGCCATATAATTATTAGCATACATTTAGTGAAAATTTATTGTACTAGTGAAAAAGATAAAAGGTGAGTAATGTTCCTCATGAACAGACGGCCAAACCATATTATAAACTACAGATCATAGTGGTTCCTAGAAAAAGGAAAAGGAAATATGAGAGAGAGAAAGAGAGAGAGAGAGAGAGAGAGAGAGACCATGTTTCTTAATCGAAATCGCCATGGCTTCGATCTGGATGGGAGCCAAATAATAAGTCATGGGATTGAGAGACGTGGGGAGCTGTTGATGTGATGCTGTATAGAAAACCTCCTCCAATATTGTTGATGTGACCTACGCTGAGTTGCCTCTGGCATAGTAGCGGAGGAGCCCATAGCGCAGGTTTCGGCAACTGCATGATCAAAATGTCGTCATGGGTACATACTTCACAAGTGGTACTTGACCTTCCAGCAAGGGCTGCATTACAATGTAGGATTTTTTTTAGGTTGATGATAGTTTGACTCCCACTATTGTATGGAGACCAATATGGCAGCACAAGTTTTAGCTACTTTTAGTGATATTGCCAGTAAGTGTTTGGCATGGAATCCTTCTCTTTATGTGCGTGTTGTAATTACTTAAGCTAAAGTTGTAACTATTTTGCCCAATTAATTGGCACACAATTCATTTGAAAATTAAGGGTATTTTAGATAATTTAAATACATAAACGACACAAAAACTTACGACTGCCCCATTATGATTCCTGAGACAATTATCTAAGTTTCTAGGTTTGGAGAAGCTATTATAGCGCCGTATCGAGCATTTTTTTAACACTTTTATTTTGCTATTGTACTTTTATCCATCGAAAACTTATTTTATCCACACCAAAATTTTAGTTAGTTGTACTTCCCTGGCATGGATATGGTATTTTTGGTCTTTTGCGAGACATGTCCACTCTTGAGGGTCTTCTATCTTCTTATTGTCTCCCCGCAAAAAAAATCTTCTTACTGTCTCCAAACTGTTATTTTTGGGTGATCCAAATTCATATGAAGATAAAGGAAAGTTCGACCTCCACTATGCGAGGCCCGTCCCATCCTGGTTCCCACCTGTTGCATGGCGTGCACGGCGGGGGGGCGGCGCCCCCCCGCGGTACGGTACGAGTTGTTACCGAGTTCGAGTTGGATTCACCGTCACCGACCTAGTTAGGTCAGCACCGCCTTTATATACCTCTTGTAAACCGCGCACGGGATAAGCCACACATTGTAAATCCCGGCGCGTTTGTAACCTCACCTGAAATAGTGAAGTATTGCTGGCTGACGCCCGTGGTTTTTTCTCTTCCTTGTTGGAAGGGTTTTCCACGTTAAAATCTCGTGTCCCTGTTGGTTTGATCTTACTTAATTTCATCGTTGTTTTGCTACTGCGTGTAACAAGTGGTATCAGAGCCCTGTTTCAGATTAGCGATTCGCGATGGCATCGATGAAGTTTGATCTACCGTTGCTGGACTACAAGACAAGATTTTCTCTGTGGCAAGTAAAGATGCGCGCGGTTCGGTCGCAAGCATCGGATCTTGATGAGGCGCTGGATTCTTTCGGGAATAAGGAAGCGAGGGAGTGGACTCCTGAGGAGAAGCGCAAAGATCGTAAGGCTTTGTCGTTGATTCAACTTCATCTATCTAATGATATCTTGCAAAAAGTACTGCAGGAGAAATCCGCAGCAGCGTTGTGGATCAAGCTGGAATCGATCTGCATGTCAAAGGATCTAACCAGCAAGATGCATATTAAGATGAAGTTGTTCTCGCTCAAGATGCAAGATGGTGGTTCTGTGATGAATCCCTTGTCGATCTTGAAGGAGATCGTGTCCGACCTAGTGTCGATGGAGGTAAAATATGAGGATGAAGATTTAGCTCTTCTGTTGTTATGTTCGCTGCCTAGTTCTTTTACAAACCAGCGGGATACCATACTATTAAGCCGCGATGAACTAACCCTCGCGGAAGTTTGTGAGGCCCTGTAGACCAGGGAAAAGATGAAAGTTGTGGTGCAGTCTAACGCATCGTCCTCCAAAGGCGATGCATTGCAGGTACGAGGCAGACCTGAGCAGCGAGATAACAACTACAACAACAACAACAGAGATAAGAGCAGGGACCGTTCCAAGTCCAAAGGACGAGACAAGTTCTGCAGGTACTGTAAGAAAACCAATCACACCATTGAGGATTGCTGGAAGGTGCGGAACACGGAGAAAAGGAACGGCACATACCAACCGAAAAATAAATCTGACGGTAATGGTAATAGTACTGGTAATGTTGCTGTTGTTGCTGGTGATAATAGTTCGGATGGTGAATGCTTAGCTGTTTTTGATGCATGTGTTATCCGTGATGATGAGTGTATTCTTGATACTGCTTGTTCGTTTCATATTTGCTGTAACAAAGATTGGTTTAGTTGTTATGAGGCTGTGCAGGCTGGAGATTTTGTGCATGTGGGGAACGACAACAAATGTCACATTGTTGGCGTTGGATCTGTTCGGGTCAAGACCCATGGTAGGATGACACGTACATTGACGGGAGTGAAACACATACAATCAATGGCAAGAATTTTGATCTCGCTGAGTACCCTTGATTGTGACAGGTACAAGTACGCCGGAGGGGATAAACGCTTGAAGGTATCAAAAGGTTCTCTCATTGTTATGATTGGTGATATGAATTCTGCCAAGTTATATATCCTTAGAGGTAGTACTTTGTCTGGTACTGCTGCTGTTATTACTAATGATGATCCAAGTACAACTAACCTCTGGCATAAGCGACTTGGACACATGAGTGAACATGGTATGGCAGAATTGGTGAAGAGAGAACTTCTGAAGAACTGCAATATGAGTAAGTTGCCGTTCTGTGAACACTGCGTGTTTGGTAAGCATAAGAGAGTTAAGTTTAATGCTTCCGTTCATACCACTAAAGGTACATTGGATTATGTACATGCTGATTTGTGGGGGCCTTCACGTAAGCCCTCTTATGGTGGTGCTCGTTATATGCTTACTATCATTGATGATTACTCTAGAAGAGTTTGGCCTTATTTCCTGAAAACTAAGGATGATACTTTTGCTGTTTTTAAAGAGTGGAAAGTTATGATTGAAAAGCAAACTGAGAGAAAGGTGAAGTTGCTTCGAACTGAAATTGGTGGCGAATTTTGTTCGCATGCTTTTGATGATTATTGTGTGCAGGAAGGTATTGCCAGGCATCACACCATCCCATACACACCTCAGCAGAATGGTGTAGCTGAGCGGATGAACATGACGATCATCTCCAAAGCTCGTTGCATGTTCTCTAACGCCCGCATGAATAGGCGTTTTTGGGCTGAGGCTGCCAAAACTGCCTGCTACTTGATCAACAGGTCACCATCCATCCCTCTTGACAAGAAAACTCTTATTGAGGTACGGTCCGGTGAGTCAGCTGATTATTCACAACTGAAAGTTTTTGGTTGCACTGCCTATGCTCATGTTGATAATGGAAAGTTAGAGGCTAGAGCTGTTATGTGCTTATTTCTTGGTTATGATTCTGGAGTAAAAGGATATAAGTTGTGGAACCCGGAAACCAAAAAGACTTTCTTTAGCAGGAGTGTTGTGTTTAATGAATCTGTTAAGTATGAGGACAGGTTGTCGACTGATGTTGTGCCAGATTCTTCTGATGAGGACGAACCACGAGTTCGTTTGCAGGTGGAGCTTGAACACCTGGATGAGGAGGAAACTGAAATTGACGGGGAGGATATTGTGCCACCCTCACCTCCTATTGTGCAGCAAGAAAATTTGCCTATTGCAAAGTGCAGAGAGAAGAGCAATAAAGGACCTCGTACTCGTTTAATTGAGGAATGTGATGTTGTTTATTTTGCTCTAATTTGTGCAGAACAGGTGGAGAATGATGCTGAAGGGGATACATAAAATGAAGCTATTGCTTTGGTTGATCGTGACAAGTGGATTGGTGCAATGCACGAGGAGATGCAATCACTTGAAAAGAATGGCACATGGGATGTTGTGCGCTTGCCTAAACAAAAGAAAGCCGCCCGCTGTAAGTGGATATTCAAAAGAAAGGAGGGTTTATCTCATAGTGAGCCTCCACGGTTTAAGGCAAGGTTAGTAGAAAAAGGTTTCAGCCAGATTCCAGGAGTGGATTATAATGATGTGTTCTCCCCTGTTGTCAAGCATAGTTCTATTCGTACTTTCTTTAGTATTGTTGCTATGCATAATCTTGAGCTTGAGCAGTTAGATGTGAAGACTGCGTTTTTGCATGGAGAACTTGAGTAGGAGATATACATGGACCAACCTGAAGGGTTCATAGTGCCTGGTAAAGAGGATTTCGTGTGCAAGCTAAAGAAGTCCCTTTACGGTTTGAAACAGTCTCCTAGACAATGGTATAAAAGGTTTGATTCTTTTATGATGTTACATGGCTTTAAGAGGTCTAAATATGATAGATGTGTGTACATTAAATTTGTTGATGAATCACCTATATACTTGTTGCTATATGTTGATGATATGTTAATTTCTTCCAAGAGCATGAAAGAAATCAGTACATTGAAGAAACAGTTGAGTAGTGAGTTTGAGATGAATGATCTTGGTCCTGCTAAGAAAATTCTAGGTATCGAAATTTCAAGAGACAGAAAATCTAGATTGCGATTTCTTAGTTAGGAGAATTACATTAAGAAAGTCCTTCATCGTTTTAATATGCATGATGCAAAGTCTGTTAGTGCTCCAATTGCTTCACACTTCAAGTTGTCAGCATTGCAATGTCCTACTACTAACAAAGATATTGAGTACATGTCACGAGTTCCCTATGCTAGTGTTGTTGGTTCCTTAATGTATGCCATAGTGTGTTCTCGGCCTGATTTATCTTATGCTATGAGTTTGGTCAGTCGATACATGGCTAATCCTGGTAAAGAACATTGGAGAGCTGTTTAGTGGATTTTCAGGTACCTTCGCGGCACATCCAAAGCTTGCTTAAAGTTTGGCAAGGCTGGTGAGGGACTCGCAGGCTATGTGGATTCAGATTTTGCTGCCGACTTGGATAAGAGGAGATCCCTCACAGGTTATGTGTTTACAGTTAGTGGATGTGTTGTTAGCTGGAAGCCTACCTTGCAGGGTGTTGTTGCACAATCTACTACCGAAGTTGAGTATATGGCTATTGCTGAAGCATGCAGAGAGTCAGTATGGTTGAAAGGTCTGTTTACTGAGCTTTATGGAGATGATACTTGCATTAACCTATTTTGTGACAGTCAGAGTGCTATTTACCTTACTTAGGATCATATGTTCCATGAGAGAACAAAGCATATTGATGTCAAGTACCATGTGTGTGATGTTGTTGCGCAAGGTAAGCTGAAGGTATGCAAGATTAGTACTCATGATAATCCTGCTGATATGATGACAAAGCCAGTTCATGTTGCTAAGTTTGAGCTTTGCTCAAGCTTAGTTGGTACCACTACTTAGCCCAAGAGGCTATTTGGCGCCGAAGGTGTTCTCTTTGTGTGTTTCAGGTGAAGGTTCTTGTTCATGCTACAAGAGGGAATTTGTCTCAAGGTGGAGTGTTATTTTTGGGTGATCCAAATTCATATGAAGATAAAGGAAAGTTCGGCCTCCGCTACGCGAGGCCCGTCCCATCCTGGTTCCCACCTTTCGCGTGGCGTGCACGGCGGGGGTGTGGGGGCGGCAGCCCCCCTTGGCACGGTACGAGTTGTTACCGAGTTCGAGTTGGATTCATCGTCACCAACCTAGTTAGGTCAGAACCGCCTTTATATACCTCTTGTAACCGGCCGCACGGGATAAGCCACACATTGTAAATCCCGGCGCGTTTGTAACCTCACCCGAAATAGTGAAGTATTGCTGGTTGGCGCCCGTGGTTTTTTCTCTTCCTTGTTGGAAGGGTTTTCCACGTTAAAATCTTGTATCCCCGTTGGTTTGATCTTGCTTAATTTCATCGTTGTTTTGCTATTGCGTGTAACACAAACAGCTCATATTATTCATACACCACCATATGTCCGGTTTTCAAGTAGTTGGGACTCTCGATCCACCAAAGTACCGGGTAGTATCCTTGTATCCATGAGTCATTTCTTTGTACCGTATTAGACCACACATTATAGATTAGTATGTCCTTTTCTACATGTCATATTCAGGCATAACCAATAGTTTCAAATTTAACAATTGTCAACCATGGTAGTATTTTCCGAGGAAGTTCTATTGATATGAGCTTGGCACATCCAATGAAGATACTTTTTATTTGACCAATGATGCATATGGACTAGCAAAACTGTGGTGTTGCGGTGGGACCATCGTTAGTTTGGTTTGACCGAGAGAGGGATGTGCGGGCGAGCGGTTGGGGCGTGAGCGTTAGGGAGACCCCACAAGGACAAAAGAGACATAGAGAGAGGGAGAGACCACACATTTTGAAAGAAATGAGCCAGGGAGATTATATAGTCCAAATGTTGGTGATGTATTGCCACTGGATTGAAGAACTCTCAAGGCCTTAGAGTTTGTAGAGATAAAGTGTTAACACAATTGGTGGTGCAATATCTTTGATAGATCGGAGTCTAAATTTCACTTCATATAACACACTGTATTGCCAAGCGCATTTTATTTGGGAGCATGCATTCACATCAAACCTAATTTTCCAAACTCTATTGTTGATTCCGCTGATTATTACTTGTTGATTGGAGCACTTTCTAAAAGTCGTATTCAAAACTTATTTTTTTCGGGAAGTAAGTTAATAGGATTGCCTTATGTAAATTAATCTTTTAATTGATGCATCTGTTTGTTGCTATTCATCCCTTGTGTCCGTGGAATCGGTGACACTTCTCTGATTTCTCTTTCTTTCGAGTCTTTCAATAAAAAGGACGCTCTAAAGAATCGGTGAGACTTCTTAATTTCTCATCTCTTCCCAACATGAAGCCCTCATCTCGCAAGTGCACACGGTGAGGGTCTGCGCTTTAGAAGGACGTTTGGGGATGATGAACTGCAGCAATGGCTGCAGCTAACGCAGGAAATTGAGGACTTTTTCCCCGAGGACGACCCAGACAGTGTCTTGGGCCTTGGACCCCTCCAGCACTATTTGGGTTGCTTCCATTTACAAGAAAATTCTCCACTGCATTGATCACCCAGTCACTAAATTCTTTTGGGCTGAGAAAATCCCTTAGAAAATAAAATCTTTCATTGCGAGCTGGCCGGGGGGAAGACTTCCACCTAGTGATCAGCTTGTCATTCACCATGGCCCCTCTAATGGATCTTGTGCGCTTTGCAGAAACCCTGAAAACACGGATCACATTTTCTTCTCTTGTGTTCTTGCTAATTTTATGTGGAGCGTCTTTCGTCAAATTCTTTGGGTCTTCTGGGATCCTAATTCTTTCGACCGGCTTTGGGCTTTTATGATCAACTTGCATCATAAAGACTGGAAACCGGTGTGGCTGCTTTTTGCGGCACAATGTTGGGCACTCTGGAACACTAAAAACAAATTCTCCATTGAAGCTATTTCTCCTAGGCAACCTGGCGATGCCATAGTCAAAACTGCTATTCTTTTGCAGCAATGGAGGCCTATGTCCAAACCCAAGGAACATGAGGCGGTCGACAAGATGATCATGTGAGAGGCATAACATCTACCGCATGTCTTCCACATCTCCTAGAGCGGCTCCTGCACCTACCTAAAGCCAGACCTGAGACATGCGCCTTGCCTAGCCTAATGTAGTGTTCCTTGTTTTTTCCGCTTCGGCCAAATGCAAACTTTGTTAAGCTTGTATATATAGCCGGTTCAAGGTGAACTGCCTCCCAGTTTGTCTGTGGGTATGTAATTCGTACTACTCATGGTGTCGGGTATGTGAACCTGTGAGCTTCATTAATTTAAAGCTGGACATTTATTGCTTTTTTTATCTAAAAAAGTCGACTAGAGCTTGGCACTAACCGATCACGAAGCACGAGCTAACCCCACCCCCACCTTTAGGCCAGCAGCCCCCATTTCTTGCTGGACCTTTGGCCCGATCTTTTGGGCCCGGACCGAGTTTGACCGAGCCTAGCCTGAACCGTAGGCTGGCTCAGCTCGGTCTGGCCTTAAAGCTGGCCTTTCCGACTGGCCCATACAAGCAGAGCACACCATTAGGCCTTAGGTCTTCTCCCAGCGAGAAGACACCAGCCAGGGAGACGCCATGCAGCGGCCCCTCTGCCCTGCTCTGCCCGTCCTGCGCCTTCTTCCCCCACCTCGCACCTCGGCCTCCGGCCACAATCTTTTCTTTACATGGGTCCTTCAACAAGCAAGTAGTCAATTGATGGTGGACGTAGTAGTATACACTTATCAAAAAATTTCATAAAAATGGGTTCATCTATAAGTTAACTTCATGTTGTTAATTTCTTGACATTTATTTTGGATGATTTGTTGCTCAATTTCTATGAAAAAAAAGGCTGAAAATCTTAGGCTCAGCTCCACGCTCGCGAGCCGGCTTGTTTTGAACCGAGCCTGGCCTTGGCTCCGTCCGATCCAGTTAGAGGGGCTCGTGGGGAGTGACGAGCTGGCTCGCCGGAAAAGCTCGAGCTTTTCCCCATCGCCGTTTCCGTTTCTCCGCCGGACTTGGCCAGGCGAGGTTCAGCGTCATGTCGATCTCCACGAGGATCTCTCCTCTCGATAACTCCATCTGAGACATGACAGAGGAAGCGGAATCATTCCTTCCTGTTCGTGTGTGCTTTTGCAGCTTGAACCGGACTAATCCTATCTACGATCCCCTTGTTAGGTTCCGTAATTTCCTACTACATCTTTATGTTGAATTCGAGCAGACACACCATATGTCTATGCCGGCGATGCTGTCGGCGATCTTGACTTTGCTGTTACGGTTATGAGATTATCGGTTCCTCATTGTTCTTGCATCTGGGTAACAGCCAATGGTTCATATCTTTTGTTGGACTGAGATTGATTTTGATTCAGCCAAAAGAGCATTTTCCAGGATAATTTATCGTGTGGCCTGTGTGGGATTTTGGATATGCCGGAATTTTTTGACCGAGATTGTTGGCTGTTGGCCGCGGCCGTCGCCGTGGCTATTCTTCACCAGCTAGAACGTGAAGAAGCTGAGCACGCGTACATACAAATAGCAAGCTTTTGCCGTGTTGGCACGGATGGTTTGGTCCTACACTTTTTGGTCACTTGACCTAGCTTGCAAGTTTTTTTTTGTTTGGTTTCTAATCATGGAACCAGAACATGGCTAATTCTTTTTGTACATGCTTACTTCGGCCAAGTGAGCAACAAAGATGGACGGGCCACACATATGTCTGTTTTGATGTTAAATGGACAGAAACGTGTTTATTTATTTATTATTTATCAACTGGGTCCTTCCATTTTCATTATAACGAAATAATGTAAATACAAAATTCGAAAGAGAATAAAAAGGGCCGGGAACCAGAAGAAACTACCGGTAGTAAAACCCACGATCCAACCCTCAGCATCAAAGATTGAATTACGGGGCAAAAAACCTACCACCCTACAAGTCTCAGGAACTCACACGCCGACATCGGGGGAGTCACAGGTACAATTAACAAGCACAGCCCACCAAACTCCAGCAACACAACTGGGCAACGTAATCAAAACAGCTCAAAGGCCCGAACGACCTAGCACAACATCCACACACCGCAAGAACTCCCAGGGAATCAATCACCATAAGTGATCCTCATCAACTTGCTTGAATCTGCAGCTGTGGGTACGCCTCTAGCAAACGAAGCCATCTGCGCCGCCCTTGTCATCAACTCATCTGCCGCCCTCCCCCCCCCCCCCCCCACCAATCAACTTCTTCTCTTCCTCTCGTATAGACCTGACCAATAACGCAACAAAGAACACATGTAGAATAGAGCAACCAAAGGAGATTTAACCACCAGCTTGTCAAAGGTGATTCTTTTTCTGATGATCCAAATAGCCCAGCAAATCAAAGCCAAAACTAGCATATGAAACTTCTTTCCTGAAGAAAAAAAAGCATACAACCAAACATTGCTTTGCCAAAGAGTTCTTGGACCCAAAGTAGTCCCCAGGACAGAGCCCAGCACACTCCAGATGACTTTACCATGAGTACATTCAAAAAACAAATGCCTACTGCTTTCCCAATACTCACAGAAAGAACAGCAAGGGTTCCCCTCCCACTTTCTCTTCCGCAAGTTAGCCCTAGTAAGAATCGCATCACGGTGAAGTTGCCACACGAAAATCTTAATCTTCAAAGGCAGTTTCGATTTCCAAATCCACTTATTGTTCGCACCATACAGCCCCCCTCTCCAGATGTTGATACATGGATTTAGTTGAAAACTTCCCATTAGGAGACAACGACCACCGAATCTCATCGGGATCAGTACTAAGATTAGTGTTTCTAGCTTTATCAATAATATCTAACCAGCTAGTTTCTAATTCCGAGGTGAATCTACTTCTAAAAGGAAGTTCAAAATCCAAATCACAAGCTTGCCTAAAAGTGCAATCCTGCAACTTGCAAATGTCTAATAAATTTGGATGAGATACTTCAAGGAGCAATTATTTAACCAGGTATCTTTCCAGAACCTGATGAGGTTGCCCTTTTTCAACACAAGATTTCTTCCCAGGAAATAGTACTCCTTTACTTTCAGTAGAGCTTTCCAGATAGGTGAATCAGTTACCCTTGGCTTAACCAAAGCAACCGTCTTATTTCTCAGGTATTTATATTTCACAATATTATGCCACACACACCATCTTGCGTTTCTAATTTCCACCACCACTTACAGAGGAGGCTAATATTCTGCCTCCTGAGGTTCTTGACCCCTAGGCCACCCTTAGATTTGGACCTGCACAACCTAGTCCACTTCACAAGATGATATTTACGTTTATTCCTTCTCCCATACCAAAAGAAACTCCTTCTATATTTATCAATTTTCTCAATGAAACCTTTACTAAGCAAAAACATCGACATATCGTACGAAGGAACTCCAGTCAAGCTGGAATCTAATAAGGTCAGTCTCCCCCCCCCCCACCCCCTCCCCCCAAGGAAGCCCCCCTCGAGGAAGCAGAATCCCCAATCCACGCATCTAATTTTTTAATCATTTTTGCATCCAAAAAATTACAGTCCACTTGTTTCAAATTAGCAAAGGAAACTGGAACCCCCCAAATATTTCATAGGTAACTGCCCCACCTGACAATTAAAAAAATCAGAATAGAAACTAGCAATAATATTGTCGCCCCCTATTACATAAATCTCACTTTTACTGAAATTAATCTTAAGCCCTAACATGCTCTCAAAGATATAAAGGAGAAGTTTCAGGTTGACAGCTTTCTCAAAGTCATGCCCAATGCAAAGCACTGTATCATCGGCATACTGTAAAATAGTCACTCCTTTATCTACTAAATTAGGAGCAAATCCCTCAAATAAGCCATTGTTTTGAGCCTGTAGCGCCATTTTAGTTAAAACCTCGCCAGCCATATTGAAAAGAGTAGGGGACAAAGGATCACCCTGTCTGACCCCTTTAGCACTCTGAAAATAATCCCCAACTTCATCATTAAGTTTAACATTAACAGTTCCACTATGCAAAATTTGATGAATCTAGGAACACCAAGTATCACTAAAACCCCTCACCTTATGACAATCAAGGAAAAATTCCAATTGACTTTGTCATAGGCTTTCTCAAAGTCAAGTTTAATAACGATTCCAGTTTGCTTTTTAACATGAACATGATGCATAATTTCATGCAAGGAGAAGATACCATCCATAATATTCATATTCTTAATGGAAGCATTCTGTTGAATACTAAACAATTTGCTCGCAAAAGGTTCCAACCGAAGAGTCAAAGTCTTAGTAATCAACTTATAGATATGTCAGTGATTAACTCTAGAATTGTGTGAATCTGAAGACAAAACTCTAGAGTGTTCGTTCGTTTTACATTAAGTTCAAAAGTTGTGGGTTTCTTTAATAAAAGTGTCCTTAACCGGTTTCGAAGCATGCATGGGCTGCGGCCCAACACTCGCCTATAGGCCCTATCGCTGGTGTCGTTTCTCCACCAACGGATTTGGCCAAGGAGAAGGCGTCTGCCCGATCTCCGCGCGAGGACACGGTAAGTCAAATTGAGACATACATCGATATTAGAATCATAACTTTCCTGTTTGTTCATGTTTTTTCTAACTTAACCGGACTAATCCCGTATATGATCACCTCGATCAGCTCTGTAATTTACCCCAATTTTTTTTTCTTGCATTAATGGGACCAGCGGGGTGAAACAGCCAAATGGTTCGTGTCTTTTGTTGGTTAATTAGCGGTTGCACTTCAAGTAATAGGAACTTTTTTGATAAAGAAGTAATAGGAACTACGGGCAACCTATGCTTTATAATAACGTGACAGCCATACTCCCTTGCCCAGAAGCCTCATAAAGACCAAACACCAAACTTTTTGAGAGTAACTAAATGTGGTTATAGATAGGAACCGCATGAACAATCCCCTTGCTTGTGCCCATGCCAAAAAATTAATATCATACATTACCGATACATTATTAATTGTACTAATTAGAAAGAGAGAAAACGTTAGTAAAGTCCACATCAATACACGGCCAAAACATGATATAAAATCTAGATGGAGTAGCGTACCTACGTATAGTTCTCACAAAGAGAAAGAGGAACCCCACGAAAGAAAGCAGAGGAAAGATGAGAGACAAAGCAAGCTCCCCGCCATGTTTTTTAACCGAAATCGCCATGGCTTCGATCTGGATGGGAGCCAAATAACAATTCACGGGATTGAGAGACGTGGGAAATCTGTCACATGCAGATCTGTTCAGAAACCGTCGTCCTTTATTGATGGTGTGAGCGACGATGAGTTAGTTGTGGCGCTATGTCAAATGAGACTGCGGCGCTATGGCAGAGAAGGCCACGTCGCAGGTTTGGGCGACGGCCCGGCCAGGGGTACCTACTACTCTCCGGGAACCAATCCTTCCGGCTAACCTTGATAGATAATCCTGTTGTACACCAGTTAGTTTCAGTTTTAGACATTCTGAATAACCAGTCTGAGTAGCGTGCTTGTCCGCACCTCGTCGGTCTACTTTTCAGAATATCTTCAGAAGAGTAGCAACGCGCTGCGATCAGGTCTTGTGGAATGACACGAGCATGCATGTGCTGGTCGTCGCATGATTAGTGGATCGAGCGCCATGGGATGCCATGGCCGGCAAGCTCGGATGTTGTGGCGGTTTTCAGTTAGATTTTTACGAATAAGAGGATCTGGTAATAAAGATCGCAACAAAAAAGCTGAAGTTGAGCGTGGCACAAATCTCCCTGTGTTCATCTCTCTTGCGTACAAGCCCTCATGAAGTCCAAGACTAATCAGTTCAAGCAGTTCGAGGGATACAGGAGATGTTGGCCTTGATGGAACTCCCTTGTAGCTCGAAGAAAATTGTGAGTGGCCAATGTTGGAGACCACCAGATGTCGGGTGGGTGAAGATTTACACAGATGCGGCGATTTGCAGTGAGTTGGCTAAAGGCGGATCGGGTGGAGTGGCTCGTTCTCATTTAGCTTTTCTCGGAGCTTGGTGTAAGCCTTTGGAAGGGGTGACAGATCCGTTGATTGCGGAGCTGTTAGCAGTTCGAGAGGGGGTCATCATTACTCAACTACGAGGTTACTCGCATGTGATAATGGAGACAGATAGTTTGGAGGTAGTAAACCTCTGGTCCTTGCGCAGGATACATCGCTCAGTGGCTGCGCCTATTCTACAAGAATTGGGGAGTTATCAAGTGTTTTTGTTTCGTTTTCCATCCAGCATACTAGGAGACTTGCTAATGTACCAGCACATGTTTGTGCTAAGCGTGCGTGTACGCTTGCTGGTACTGATAGCTGGCTTGATGCAAGCCCGAGCTTTCTTAGTTCTAGTTTGTTGGGGGATTATAAGAACATGTTAATTTCATAATAAAGCTCCAGAGTTTCAGTGAAAAAAAAAATAGAGAGAGAGAACTAAATTCATTTATAGTTTATGTTCAAAAAAAAAAAATCGTTTACAGATAGGAACCACACCAACATGCCCCTTGCTCATGACCACGCCAAATAATCAATATCATACATTATTATACTAGTTTTTTCTAAATGAGCATATATTAATACCGTAGACATACCAATTACACCTATCCTTTGTACCAACGAAATAGCCTAATAGCACCACCACCAAGACAATATGTTATATCCAATTTTTTCAAAAGCAACGCCTGCAAAAAGGAAACAGTGCACAAGCGTCGTCGTTGCCCGATCGAAAATCCTGAGTTTTCACCCTGGAGACAGCCCATGCTCTCAAAACAATACCTTCAGCGAGACCATTGTCACGCTTTCACCCTGAAAGGTAAAACTTTGAACTTCACCGATACTGCCGCCCCCACTTCCATACTGATGCCACAATACCTGAAACTCCAAACCAAGTCCTCCTCGGCACAAAGACTTCAATAAGCATTGCTAGCCTCCTATCTCAGGTTTCATGATATTCTCTGCCTCTGTCTTCACCGTGGATTTGCCCATGGTGGCAACGCAACCAGAGCTTCGCGTCGCTCATTGCGTTGCGACCGAATCCCACCTAATCCAACAATCTACAGGCATTAACGCTCGTGGGAGGTCGCCGCCAGTGCCTACCGGAACCCGACACTCTGGCCAGATCAAAGAGAGCAGGCGTGAGGCAGTTCTTCGTCTTGGTGCAGGAGGAAACCTAGGACCGTTGCCTTTATTCGAGCATGCCAGCAGGCCCCACGCCGCTGGACAGCTTCCGGCAAACAGATAGATCGGATCAGGGACACGTGACAACGACAGGAGAAAGGCTCCAGCGCATCCTAGGCATGTGCAGTAGTGCCATCGTCGTAGGGTCCGTGTCGTCGTCTCCGGCCGACACCACACGCTCGCCCCTCTCAGCCCCATCCATTCCTCCCTGCAGCGCGACGACAAACGTCGCGCACGGCGGAGCGCCATCGTCTCGCTTCCAGACCTCCACCTGCCCCGCCAAGGAACCGACCCCGCCCCCCCCCCCCCCCCCCCCCCCCCCCCCCCCGCGCACGAAGGGAATCCGGCGGGCTTCGTCAGCCCCGCCCGCCGTCTTCGACAACCATGGTGTGGCCGCCACCGGAGGCGGCAGCGGCCAGTGGGAGAAAATCAGACATCGACTATCTAGATTGGATCGGGGTTCCTCCGGAGACGCCCTCGTACGGGGCGACCCAGGAGTAAATCTTTTGGAGAAGGATGGAGAGGGGACGTCGTGAGCTTTCCGGATGTATGCTTGGCTTGGGAGTAGCGTGCCTACGTATATTTCTCACAAAACGAAAGAGGAACCCCACAAAAGAAAGCAGAAGAGGAAAGATGGGAGACAATCCAAGTTGCCCGCCATGTTTTTTAACCAATAACACCATCGCTTCGATGTGGATGGGAACCAAATAACAATTCATGGGGTTGATAGATGTGGGAAATTTGTCACATGCACCCATATGCAGGGTTGTTCAGAAACGGTTCTCTTTTATTGTTGATGGATTGAGCGGCGCTGAGTCGGTTGTGGGGAAATGTCAGATGAGATTGTGGCACTATGGTAAAGAAGACCACATCGCAGGTTTGGGCGCCACCGGCCCGACCTAAGGGCATACCCAACAACCTCCCCCATAAAACGGATAATATGGTCCACTTTTGTACGTGCAGACCAATTTGCAGCAAAATAACACCCCGACGGGCCACTCCAAGTGGACCGAAGGGGGGGGACTAGTCGGGTTTTCCCCAAACCTGGCCTAGACACGACACGCATTCTCCCTAGCCCAGCTGGCAGCTGCACACGCCCCCTCACCTCCCCTTGCCCCACCGGGCAACGACCGAACGGGCCTCTTGCCTACTTTGACCGGTCCAAATTAATAGTACCACGTTGTCTCCACTCCACACCACTCCCCGTCCGCACTCCACCGACCAAATCCTAACTCGTCGGGGAAAAAACCTAGCTCGGACGGGCGATGGTGAAAAGGAGAACCAGCCGTTCGTGCCCGGCCGCAACGACCACGAGGCGCCATCGGAGGCGAGTGGGCATTGATTTCGCCTAGTGGCTCTGGGAGCAGACGAGCTAGTGCCATGGCCGGATGTCAAGCTCCCGAATCACTCGCACCTTAATTGTCTGTGGCCCCTATGACGCGCGTGCCAGCTTACAGCCTGGCGTGGATCCGCACCTTCCTGACGCCCGATCTGTGGGTTGACCACATGTTCGTCTTCGATAGCGGTCTTTGGGACCTTTGGTTCGTCGCCATCATCGTTCCTGACGTGTGTCGCCGCATGTTCTTCACCTCGCATGGGTCACGCTCCGAGGAGCCGGAGTAGGCGATGGACAAGGTCGATGGCCAACTCGCGACGCTGCATGAGCCCGCGCCATAAAAGAACACGGAGGACGTGGAGCAACTGCGCCTCAACATTGAAGCGTACAAGCTGCACGGACGTCCATGCTCACTCCGGCGCTCTAAGGAGGCAGGTGTCGCCCGCCAGCGCAGCAGCTGCAACAGGAGCACCAGGGCCCGCCATGGTCGCTCTAGCAATTGTGCAAGGCACCGTAGGCGTGGGAGCCGACTTCGGCGTGGGCGCAGACGCCATCCCCGCCGCAGATGCCGCTGCCGGGGCCACCGTCGCACCTCTACAAGCTCCCGATGTGTGTCATCCTCGACGTCCACGAGGAGGAGTAGGCGGGACGACCATGGCGACGTCCTAGGCCGCAAGGCGGCGAAGGCCACGGCGAAACCTACATAGTTTTTTTTTGTTTATATTTTTATTTTCCTTATGTATGAACTTGGCTGTTAAATTAAGTTATTTTTTGTTCAATTTGAACCCAAAAGCAATGTCCGGTGCAAATTTGGTACACGAACCACTCCAAACTTAGCAAAAGCGGATGGATTTGTGTATTCGGGGTGGCCCGCTGGGTATGCCCTAAATCTTATCATGGTACCTATTACTCTATGGGGTACTAATCCATCAGTTGAGCTTTGATGGATAATTATGCTGTACACACTAGTAGTTTTTTGCGAGGTTGGGTGCAAAACATGTGCGGGGAATATAAGAAGTTAAAGCAGAAGATGCTACTTCTTATAAATGAGTTAGATATAAAAGCGGAAACCATCCCACTCTCACATGATGAGAGAAAAGCTAAAGAGGAAGCGGATCATTTTCTTGCTAAACTTAGACGAGATGAGGAGTCCAAGTGGGCTCAACGGGCTAAGGTTAGGTATGTTCAAGAAGGTGGAAATAATACTCGGTATTTTCACCTTATGGCCAATGGTAGGCATAGAAAGAAGAAGATTTTCCAGCTAGAACAAGATGAAGGCACGATTGTGGGTCAATCGAATTTAAATGTTTTCATTTCTGAATATTATAAGAAATTATTTGGATAACTGGTTCCTAATACTTTCTCATTGGACGAAACAAGGATTGGGGATATGCCCCAAGTTTCGCCTGAAGAGAATAGATTATTAACCATGCCTTTTTTCGGAAGAAAAGGTTTTTGATGCTATTGACCAGATGGAACCGAGCAAAGCACCGGGACCGGATGGGTTTCCTGCGGAGTTCTACAAGAAGTTCTGGGATGTAATCAAGATGGATCTTATGGCATTGTTTGCAAAATTACATACAGGGGAATTACAGTTGTTCAAGTTGAACTTTGGTGTAATTACTCTGTTACCCAAGAAAGAAGATGCATCTAGAATTGAGCAGTTCAGGCCTATTTGTTTGCTTAATGTGAGCTTCAAAATTTTCACGAAGGTGGGAACTAACAGAGTTACCTCTATTGCTCAACGAGTGATTAGACCAACTCAATCAGCTTTTCTCCCGGGGAGAAATATTTTAGAGGGGGTAGTGGTTTTGCATGAAACTATTCATGAGTTGAAGCAAAAGAAGTTGAATGGGGTTCTATTAAAAATTGATTTTGAGAAGGTATATGACAAAGTTAGTTGGTCCTTTCTGCAACAAACACTTCGTATGAAGGGATTTACGCCTTTGTGGTGTGAATGGGTTGCGAGGTTTGTCCAAGGGGGAAGCGTTGGGATCAAGGTTAATAATGATATTGGTCATTATTTTCAAGCTTTGAAAGGATTGAGACAGGGTGATCCGTTGTCACCTATACTCTTTAATCTTGTAGCTGATATGTTGGCGGTCCTTATTGCTAGAGCAAAGGAGGATGAACAAGTAGGGAGTTTAGTTTCTCACTTAGTGGAAGGTGGGGTGTCAATTCTTCAATATGTTGATGATACTATTCTGTTTATGGAACATGATATAAAGAAAGCAGTAAATATGAAACTGTTGTTATCATTGTTCGAACAGTTGTCGGGGTTAAAAATTAATTTTCATAAGAGCGAGATCTTCTGTTTTGGGGATGCGGTGGCACATGAACACGAGTATAGACTTATCTTTGGGTGTGAGATTGGTCAGCTTCCGTTCAAGTACTTGGGTATTCCCATTCATTACCGTAAGCTGTTGAATAAGGAGTGGAAACCGATAGAAGATCGGTTTGAACAAATGCTGAGTTCTTGGGTTGGGAAAATGCTTTCGTATGGAGATCGTTTAATCCTAATCAATTCAGTGTTATCCAGCTTACCTATGTTCTTTTTGTCATTCTTTGAGGTACCTATAGGGGTTCGTAAAAGACTTGACTTCTTTAGATCTCGATTTTTTTGGCAAAGTGATAGGCTAAAAAAGAAATATCGTCTAACGAAATAGGAACAATTGTTGAGGAAGCGCTCGACATTGCCATCGAATTCCAGGCTCGTGCTGCCGATTCCGGCAAGTATCCCCGCTTGAAACGTGACTCCCAACGCCGCTAGCCCCACGGTGGGCGCAAACTGTCGAGTCTTCTTAGTTAGAATCATGGACGGGGGTGCCATAAGTCCACTAGTAGAACTGTGAGTGGAAGCGTAGAAGTACTAGAAACGAGGACACGATTTACCCAGGTTCGATCCGACGCAACTTTGGTGACGTTCCTACTCCTGCAATCTCACTAAATAAGGGATGAAGCCGGAAGTATACAAAGTACAGTTGTGAGTATGGTTTCCCTAACTCGGCTAGGGTAAACTTCCCGGCGAGTTAGCTTCTAGCTATTAGAACTTCTCCTCTCCCTTTTGCTCCTGTCCGGCTTTATATAGATAGTTGGACTAGGCCTTACAGGAAGAAAACCTAAAAGATTATGGAAAGTATCATAATCTTGGAAAGTAAGACATCCAGCTTCTTCTCCAATCCGTACCACGTAATGGGCCATGGTTCGGGTTTTTCTTGAATCTGGCTTTCTGCGCGTCAGCTTACTGGGCCGCCCAATGAATTTTGTTCCATTGCCTACGAGCCACCTGGTAATCCGGCCTTCTACCAATTCCAGATATACCCCTATTTAGCATATATATATACGAGTGTTGGGACAGGAATAATCTGAGGATGTGTGACCAATCGGGAAGTGTTAGTAGAAGCGAGCGATTAAAATTAATTTTAAGAATAATTAGAGAAAAAATAAATATGTCTCTAAAGCGATTAACTGGTTATACAATTCAAATAAAAAATTAAAAAAATGATTTTTTTTATGAAAAAGAAATTAAGAAAAAAATTGTCAGATTCATACGCCGATGGCTTTTCTACGCCGACGGGACCAAGCCAACGCAGACAGGGCAAGACGCCGACGGCTTTTCTATGCTAATGGGATCAAACCAACTCACACAGGGCAAGACGCTGACGGCGATATGCCGACGGTCACCGTCGACCTATCCATACACCGACGGGGATAGGCCATACACCGATGGGGTGGGGCCGTCGGCGTATCAGCTGTTTCCCGTAGTGTTGACTTCATGGCGCCCCTTTTTTCGGATTGAGTGAAACCGCCAAGCGATCCAGCACTCCTCTCTGTTTGTCCAGGACGTCGACTTCATGATCAAGGACGATGTCAGAATATTCATAGAAATACAATGAGAGTAGTTGTTGATTGTTGTTGATTTTTCGAAGCGTTTCTCAGGCTCCTTCTTTTCTTTCCGGTTTGACTTTTCCATTTTATAAACAATAGTTGTTTGTTTCCTTCTTCTTAATGAAAAGGAAGATCACGTGCCATGTTCGCTAAAAAAAATGATAGAAGAATTGTATTTTCTTTGAGAAGAATAGAGGGTTAATTACATATATTGATAATTTTTTTTAAAGCGGCGCACTCACAAAAAACCCGTGACCAAAAATAAACTTATATTAACCTCAACCGTGATACCGAGAGATCTGGTACCAAAATAAATAAGACGCTGCAAACGTTTCTTCACAAGCAGGTTTGTACAAATCTTGTCGGTAGAATTGGTTGGCAATTTTAGGAATATAATCGTTCTCCTACAACACCATGCGCTCCCCTTATGTTAGAAATATCTTTCTTTTGGTCGGGTCGACAGGATGTCCGAAGGATGGGCTATGTCTCTATCATTGTTGTTTCTCTCCATAATCCACCCAATAGTTGTTATGTTCCCTTTTGTCGTCTGTTTTGAGGTTCAAAATTTTCCTTCCAGTTGGGAAGCTACTTGCAATTACCTTAACTATGTAATCCTTACACTCCACCTAACGAAATGAAACACATTGTTTATTGTTTAATCAAAATAGATGCCCGAGATATGATGCCTCCATTGTCTTTGAACTAGTGACATATATGCCACTCGGCTCTTTGTGCCTTTCTCGACCCGAATGAGATTTTCTGCATTTGTGGGGGTCGTTTCGCTTTTTTGTTCTGCCACGCTCGATCACAATAAAATGAAGTAAATGAGTTTCTAGCAATAGAAGACAATGGTAATTGGGTGGTGGCTAGCAACTTGTTTCGGCGTGACGGTCAGTTTGACCACGATGATGGTTGTGAGTGAAGCAGGGTTATGGCAAGGGTTTTCGTAGTCGATATTTCTGGCTTGCCGGGTGGGTCTTGTCGTGTTACCATTCAGAGTCGGTGCTGCAATGGACCTACATGGTGATGGCGACATGTGGAGCATTTTTTCCCCTTTGTGAAGCTTATTGAAGTTAGAGATGTTGGTCGTTGGCTCCATGATAAACTATTATAGCACGAGCGGGCGAGGACTTCATGATGCAGTGGAGAAGCTAGCGTATGAACAACGGATAAACATAGTATACTAAAAGTACGGTTTTACTCATGTTTCTCTACTCCCTCTGATCAGTTTTATGTGTTGCAGAAAATCAACTACGGTGGTACAAATCCTAAGCTAACTGGCGACACTTTTTTTGGTTCAGAGCGAGTAATATATTTCACGTAATAATGGGTGTACATTTGAACACCCATGTAATCTGGCTGCGCCCATGTCGTGATGTAGCTTAGAGGGTTGTGTCATTGACAGTCCTCTATGGCAATAACGGAGTCATGATTGAAAAGAAAAATAAAAAAAATAACGGAGTCATGATTCGGAAACAATGGGTTATGCAACCTTGACGGTTCTTTCCTCTCTATGGTACGTGTGGCTTTTTCGTCCGTATGCAGATTAACTGAGATGCCTTATTAGCGACGGACGTAGTAGATTTTCGATCTTTAGGATTTGAATATGTGTTTTTTCCAAAAAAAAATCTAGAGCTAATTAGACAAAACCACAACTCTCTATGCTCATTTCTGTCACAAAATCGCAACTTCTAGAATTAGTTTGGGACAACCACAACTCTGGAGGTAATAACCAACACAATACTCAAATATCCCGTGTGTCCTTTTATTAACACCAAAACCGATATATCTCGCGTGGTGGCGCCTCTCATCCAACTCATACAGTGCGAAAAAAGGTATTTATCACCAAAACAGAGCTCGACGTTATCCTTCACTCACTGTGGTTGTCGTCGTAGTAGTTCTTGATTAACCGTTTTAAACGGTTAGCATCGGCATTGTCCCCATGGCCGTGATCAGAGCTGTTCGATGTCTTTTCGATGTGGCCTTTGTACCCCGGCTTCGACCAGCTCTAAAACGTGAAGATGTTGGACGGCCTGTACAGAGAAATAGTTTTTTTCTAGAATGTACACACAAATAGTTAGCTTGTGACATGTTGACATGGATTCTGTCACTACAGGAAAGACATGACACGCCAACGGCCTCCTTGCCGTCAGGGAAAGCTGGAATCCCGTCGGCGTAGTGGTAGGCCGACGGGGGCCGTCGGTGTATGCCTCATCGGCGTTTTGTCCTGTCGGCGTAGCCTCGGGGCCGTCGGCGTAAACTGGGCTACGCCGACGACAAAATGATGCAAGACCTTCGTGTGGTGTCATTATATATGTCCAAGTATCTACCAAAAATAATAAATTTGGAATACGAAATTTGGGTTGAAATGGTGTTCACAGAAATGAGCTATCTCCTCCGAAAATTCTAGGGTTCCGGGCCAAATGACGAGTGTTGGAATGTGCCCATATTACACAAAAATATTCATTTTGGAAGCACGGACAATGTTGACAGAGAAATTTTTCCTTTTCATAGAATAAAAAACCATTTTTCATTTTCCGGGAGTGAAAATTGAGATTTTTTGTGAAGGACCAACCACAAATATGTTGCAAAACTTAGGATATGAATTTTTTGAAAATACAAGACCATGTTATATGCACAAATAACCAAATTTTTGCATATGAAAAGGTTTTGATCCACCTCTTTTGAAAAACACAAGTTTCTACCGATTCAGTTGGAAACGGGTCAAATTTGAACTACAGGTGCCTCGTAGTTTGCTCATGATTTTTGGCAAAAATCATTTTTAGGTACACAACTACCTATTTAATCACAGATACACCAAGATTTTCTCAATATTCAACTCCTCGCTACAAACGGTCATGCCGTCGTCTTCACATTTTCATGAAATCGACATAGAAAATTCTAGAAAATTCGAAAAAACTCAAAATGATGCAAGACCTTCTCGTATTGCCAATATATATTCTCTATTATCCACCAAAAATAATAAATTTAGAATACGAGAGTTGGGTAGAAAAGGTGTTCATAGAAATGAGCTGTCTTCTCGACAGATTCTAGGGATTCGGGCCAAATGATGAGTGTTATGGCCAAATCCATGGCATAGTTTGTTGAAATATGCCCATATTTCACAAAAACATGCATCTTGGAAGAACGGACAATGTTGACGGAGAAAATTTTCATTTCTCACTGAATAAAAAAACTATTTTTCATTTTTCGAGTGCGAAACGATTTTTTTTGTGAAGGACCAACCACAAATATGTTTCAAAACTTGGGAGATGCATTTTTTGAAAATACTAGACCATGTTATATGCATAAATAACAAAAAAAATGCATGTGAAAATGTTTCCATCCACCTCCTTTAAAAAACACAAGTTTCTGCCAATTCATGTGGAAACGGGTCAAATTGGAACTACACGTGCCTCGTAGTTTGCTCATGATTTTTGGTAAAAAAAAATTTAGCTAGACAACTACCTATTTCATCATAGATACACCAATATTTTCTTAATATTCAACCCCTTTCCGACGAAACTGTTGACACTTTATTGTTAATTCTATTCTTACTCATGATTTTTTTAAGAAAGTAGCTTAAAAAATATGCCTGATGATGTAGATATATTTCTCTTTTTCGAGACGAGCTAAAGAACGTCAAAATCCGAATTTCGATGCAAAAGTTATTCTCAAAACGGTGAATAGCTCAAAAAAAACTTAGGCCGACTGCTTGTCGTCGGCGTAGTCCAAAAAAAAAATATGTATAGGCCGACGGCATTGCCGTCGGCGTAGGTAATTTTTCGTTTCATTTTGGATTAGCATGAATGCCGTCGGCGTAGGTAATTTTTCGTTTCATTTTGGATTAGCATGTCTTGGTCTACGCCGACGGCCGAGACCTTTCTCTGTCGGCGCAGTTTTCGCCGTCGGCGTATTTCGGCTCTCCCGTACTGTTTGGGCCTACGCTTTTTGGTCATTTAAGCTAGTTTGCAAGGAATTTTGTGTTTTTTTTACTTTGTAATCATGGAAGCATAACATGAATAATTCTTTTTTTGTTTGCAAATGGAGGTCCTACCCTCAGCCTCTGCATCAAAATAATGCACACATATAGTTTTTTATTAATGAAAAGAGAAACTACAACGCCTTACAAAGAGTTAGAAAGATCAAGCGGAAGCCACCTGCCTGACCATAAATTTGTCACACATACAAACCTCAACTCTATGAATGGGTAGTCAAAATCAGAGCCAATACCCTGACCTGACACACCAACTCACATCATCTAAACCAAAGGCTTCAACCAAGCCGCCCGCTAGCGAGCCGGTAGCACAATCCAGTCCAGCATAGACCAGACGCACGTCGACACGCATGCCGATGCTCCGTTACCGCCATCTTCCACCGAACCATCTTTACGGGTAATCAGTGCAGCGACCTTTCAAGGCTAACCGTCGACATCGCCACGACGCGAGACAATGCCTCCGCCCTGCACGTATCCATCATCAAGCTTCCATCATCGAGACCCGTTGCGCCACGCCGCTGAGACTCGCTGTCATGAAGCTATAGATGCAACACCGCTCCTCCATTGCAGACCACCAACACAAACCTCAGGACCCCCCGCTGGCTCGGCCATACTCCAAACGAAGCCCTCAAGAAGGAACAGCTCAAGGCCGACATCGTCCGATCTAGAAACCCAGATCTAGAGTTCCCCCTGGAGGACTGGGATGTGAAGACGATAGAACCACAATGACGCCTTCCACAACGTAACGGCGCCCGTCGTAAGCCACAAATGGCCCGGGCTTCGCCGGCGCTGCCGCTTCAAGATCCACAGGCCGGCCATCCTGCCTGACCATGACCACCACCAAGCGCCCAATGTGACGTGCACGACCAGGCCAGTCGGCCCAGGGCACAATATCTGGCTTGACATGGACTACAGGAGCCGCCGCCACGGCCTGACCGTCCCGCCGGGAGTGTCTTTGTGAGCCCCGCCAAGAGCAGCAGCCACGCCATCACGTCGCCCAAGCCGCTGCACCGACGAAGTAGAGGGCACCGTTGCCGGCGAGGCCGCTCGATCCGTCTTGAATCTTGGGAGAAACTGCCGTTGCGCGAGGATTTGCCCCGCCGCCGCCATTCACGGTGCGGGCTTAGCCCGGCCGCATCCTCCGGCGACCGCGAAGGGGGTGGAGGAGGAGGCGGGTGTGGCTGGGGACTGGGGTGGCGGCTAGGTTCCCCCGAGCCGCCCCTGGGAGCGGAAGCGGGGGTCGTGAAGGCAAATGATGTTGCACATGTATATTTTGGTCGAGTCCGTTCCAACGGGTGGGCCACATACATCAGTTTTGTCGTTAAATGGACAGACATAGGATATTCGGGTAACGTCTGTTGTTGATTAACTCTAGAGTCATGGTATTCTGTAACAAGTGTCCTTGTGTAATTAGCTTGAGTTATTAACCGAGCAATTGTTCTCTCTTGTATCGAGTTCGAAGCACAAGCTATCCTTGACCCAGCCCTGCGCCCCCAGGACCTATTGTAGGTGTCGTTTCTCCGTTGTCGCTGATCTTGGCCAAGGAAAAAGCGGCAAGTTGATCTTTGCCACGATCTCTCCTCCCAGTATGTTGAATCGAGACAATAAATCGTTCTCAGAATCATGCCTTCCCCAATTTTGTTAGTTTTCTAGCTTGAGTCAGACTAACGCTATCTACGCTAAGTTCTGTAATTTTCTCCATTTTTTCTGAAATTGATGCGATCGCGGTTTTCTGAGAAATAGCCAATGTTTCAAGTTTTTTTTGTTGGAATGTTTGCACTTCAAGTAATAGGAGCTGCAGGCAACCTAAGCTTTAACCTGATAACGGGAGGGCCGTTTTGGCTCCTGAGGTCACATACTCCGTACAGGAAAAAAAACATTTCAGAAAATTCTGAAAGTTTTTGGTGAAGACCCATATACAAGTATATATTATAATTATGTACCAAGTTTAAGAATTGACATGTGGTGCTCTATACGGAATGAAAAAGAAAATCAGTGCTCTACAAAAAACAAATTAGATCTGATTTTGGCCACAGATTTTTTTTACATAGCTTCACAAATATCATTTTACTATGAAATTTGGCATATACATAGAACACTTGAATATTTTCATCGCCATTTTTTCAGATTTTTTTTCAATATTTCACTATTATTCTAATTTTTTATTCGGACGAGAGCATATGAGCTCGGCTGCCATTTTGAATTTTTGTGTGATAACCATACTCCCTTGCACAAAACTATCATGAAGACCAACGGTAAACTTCTCGAGGGTCACTAAATGTAGTCCTAGCTGGATAGGAACCACATGCCCCCGCTCATGGCCATGCCAAATAATTAATAGTAATACATTTACCCAAATATTATTGTACTAGCTGAAGAGAGAAAGAAAATGACTAAAGTTCCACATCAATACATGGCCAAACAATGTTATAAAAGTGCTACTCCGTCCAACTTTTATAAGTACATATAGTTCTCACAAAGCGAAAGAGAAACCCCGCAAAAAGAAGCAGAAGAGAAAAAAAAAAGACAAACCAAGTTGCTCGTCATGTTTATTAACCGATATCAGCATGGCTTCGATATGAATGGGAGCCAAATAACAGTTCATGGGACCGAGAGACATGGGGAATCTTTCGCATGGGGTATTTTTCAGGGACCAATCTAGTTTATTATTAATGGCGTGAGCGACACTGAGGGTGACTTCTTTTAAGTTTCTGCTTATGCAGAAGCAAGTTTTTGGGTTTTGGTGGGCAGAATCTGCTGTGGGAAGAAACTCCTAGAAACTCCCTGAGAGACTTTTTTTTGACTTCTATTGTTTTGCTTACTTGCTAGGATGAGTTGTGATATGTCTCTTATGCCCCCGAATTTTGATATGTGCACAATTATTCACTAATTTAATATGTCTCAACATATTAACAGTACATGATTTCATTATAACACAATATGCACAACATACATCTACTTTAACATTAATAGTACATAATTTTTGGAGTACTAGAAAGCAACATCTAGTACCAATCTGACCACATAAACACATCAAAAATCATCTTCACAACAACCTCATGCGGCGTCGACATCATGGACGTGTCGTTGAGGACGAGCTCGATCGGCGGAGATCGAGGGGCGGAGATTGGTGGAGTGGGGACGACCTCGAGCGGCAGAGCTTCTCGCCGGCATAACTCCTGTGGACCAGCACCTGCGAATCACCGGCCGACGACCTTGACGACCAGCGAATCACCAGGCGGGGCGGGGCGGGTCGGGGATGACCTAGAGAAGCAGAGTTGCTCGCCGGCCGGGGCGGAGCGGGGTCGGGGCGGGGCGGGGACGACCTCGAGCGTCACAGCTGCTCACCGGCCGGCCGAGGCAGAGCATGGTCGGGGCGGGGTGGGGCGGAGCCACCCAGCACCCGATTCGGCGGAGGCCCGCCGAGATCTGGAGCTAGCGGCTCGGGGCGAGGCATCGGCCATCCTCCCTACCGGCGGCGTGGACGGGAGCCTCGACAGGAGGAGTCGGGGCAGGACCTGGGGGTGTCGTGGTCTGGATAGGAAGTTGTGTTCTATTTTTTCCCCTCCTGGTGGACTGGATTCGGATGTGGAGTGGCAATTGCCCGTAATAAATCAGAACGACGTGTCTATTTTCCAATACCCATTCGGGATCTCCCTCAGAAACTCGGTAATTTCTGGTTTCGTGTACAAAACGAGATTCTCAGTAGGGAGAAGCTAGGTAGAAACTGGACTCTTCTTTTCAGGTTTTGCTTATTTGGACCTAGAAGCAAAGTAGAAACTGAAAAATAAGTCACCCTGAGTCTCCTATGGCACAATGGCAGAGGAGGTCATAGTGCAGGTTTCTGCGATAGCCCAACCTAAATGTCATCATGGATACCTTGTACTCTTCGTGCAATAATGCATCTGGCTAGCGCTGATAGATAATCCTGCTGCACACTAGTTAGTTTCAGTTTCATAGTTTCTGAATAACCTGTTAACTTTCTTCAATAGAGTACCAACGAGCTGCCACAAGGTCTTGTGGGACGGCACATCCAGCGGCATGGGGATGGTATATACGGTTAGCTCAGGATGTAGTGACCGTTTTCTGACGAGATCAGAGGATCTGGTACAAATAAATAAAGATCGCAACATAAATGCTGCAGTTGAGCACGACACAAATTTCTTGTGTTCATATAGCGCGAAAACGAAAGGATTCTCAGCCTAAAACAAAGTCTGTCATCGTCCTTCGCCGTGGCTGTCGCCGTGACAGGAGCTGTTTGGCCGTGGCCATCGCGGTAACTGTTCTTTGGCATCGCACATGATCTGTTAGCGTCAGCACCGTCGCCACGGCTGTGACCGGAGCTGTTCGTTGTCTTCTCGCCGTGGTCTTTTAACCAGGGCTTTGACCAGCTCCAGAACGTGAACATGCTGAGTGCATGTACAGCTAGCTTATGACGTGGTGTCACGGCATGCTTTGGTAGAGGTTATTTTATTCTAGGTAATGGGGAAACAATAAGATTTTGGGAGGATACTTGGTTAGGTTTGACACCGCTTATGATTCGGTATCCTATGTTATACAACATTGTGCAACGTAAGAATGTTTCCGTACATGATGTGTTTCACAATGGCCCCTCTCTTAACATTGGTTTTAGGAGGAACCTCTATGGTGTTTCTTGGGATCTGTGGTCTAATCTTTGTATACAATTGATGTATGTTTCCCTTAACTCCAACCCTGACAGGTTTAGGTGGAATCTAAATCAGGATGGGGTTTTTTCAGTTAAGTCTATGTATGAGGACCTTATAAATGCTCACACTGTCTTTCTGAAAACGTATCGGTGGAAACTAAAGATACCTCTCAAAATAAAAATATTTATGTGGTTCTTAGATAAGAAGATGTTGCTTACGAGGGATAATCTTGCTAAGCGCAATTGGGTAGGTGATACACATTGTTCCTTTTGTGGGTATGAGGAGACGGTAGATCATCTATTTATTCACTGCCCTTTTGCCAAACTTGTTTTGCGGGTAGTATTTTGTGCTTATAATATACCTCCCTCCTCTAATGTTACAAATATGTTTAGGAACTGGTTAAATGACATTGACAAGACGACAAAAAATGGAATTCGTATTGGCGTCTCGGCTATTTGTTGGTCCATTTGAAATTCTAGGAATAATCTTGTTTTTAACAGGAAAGATAATTTTTATGTCTTACAGGTTATACATATGGCGGTGCATTGGATCCAATTATGGGCGTTCATTTTACCTTCGGACCAGAGGGAGCTCATGCTGGATGGATGCAAACACCTGCTTACGGTGGCACATGATTTTTTCTCCCGGCATACGTGGCCGCATATCAGTAGACTTTCGTAGTTTGCCTTTAATCTGTTGCTTTTTGTACGGGAGGCATGTCTCTTTGTGTTTGTGAAATTTATAGCTACTCTGAATTTTTAATTAATAAAAGCTGCGTGCATCACTCGATGCAGAGGCTGGGGCTTCTCCCCTTTTCGAAAAAACGGCATGCTTTGGTCATACACTTTTTTTGGTCATTCAAGCTAAGCTTGGAAAGTATTGTATTTTTTCTACTTTGCTATTATGGAACCAGAGCAGCAACGGCCCAGTTCTGTTTGTACATGCTTACATTTGCCAAGCCGCATATGTCAATGTCAATTCTGTTGTTGAATGAACAAAAGTGCACTGGGGTACATTGTTGGTGATTAACAATAAAGTTGTGTTTTTTTACATTAATTCCAAAATTGTGGTTTATGTAGTGAATGCCGTTTTAACTATAATATAAGTGTCTCTAAAGCTGTGTTTTTTATGTAATTAGTTTGATTTTCTATGATTAATTGGGCAACTCATTTTATGTTTATCCGAGTTCAAAGCACGAGCTACCCCCCGATCCCGGCCTTTGCGCCTCCAGGCCCTATCGCCGGTTCCCTTCCCTGCCACCGTCGGACTTGGCCAAGGAGAATGCAATGGGTTGATTTTCGCCAGGATCCTTTCTCTCGTTAGGTCGAACTACGACAATACATCGTTCTCGGAATCATACCTTCCCCCTTTGTTCGTGTTTTTTTCCATTTTGAACCGAACTAACCCCATCTACTATCTCCTCACTAAGTTCCATAATTTACTCTAGGTTTTTTTTGAATTGATGAGTCGGTACTTTCTGAGTTGCTCTTGCATCGGTGAAACAACTAAATGGTTCATGTCTATTGGTGGAAAGCGTTTGCACTTCAAGTAATAGGAGTTGCATGC
Organism: Alopecurus myosuroides; assembly: GCA_028641055.1. Classification (NCBI taxonomy): domain Eukaryota; kingdom Viridiplantae; phylum Streptophyta; class Magnoliopsida; order Poales; family Poaceae; genus Alopecurus; species Alopecurus myosuroides. Next base: position 107,312,382 of record CM054057.1, on the reverse strand, counting down.
AACCTAAGCGTTATAATAATGTTAACCATACTACCTTGCACAAAAGTTTCATGAAGACATCTCAAAAAAAATCACGAAGACCAACACCAGCCTTCTTGAGAATAGCCGTTCGTGACCAACATACATTTAGTGACAAAGTATTGTGCTAGTTAAAAAGAAAAGGGTGAATAAAATTATATATCAAGCCACACCCAAACCATGTTATAAAAGTTTGATGTAGTAGCATTGAGGAAATACTAACTACATATAGTTCTCACACAGTGGGAGAGGAAATATGAGAGACAAATAAAGTTGTCCGCCATATTTTTTAACCAAAATTACCATGGTTTAGTTTGGATGGGAGCCAAATATCAGTTCAAGGGATTGAGAGATGTGGGGAATCTTTTGTATGCAGTTATGTGGAGAAGCCCTTCTCCTTTATCGTTGATGGTGTGAGCTATGCTAATTGGCTCTGGTACTCTGGAAGAGGAGGCCATAGGGCAGGTTTCTGACCGCCATACCTACATCCTTTTACTCTAGACCTTCGAGAAAAGGTCGATGGAAACTTCAGTGAAGCAAGCCTTTGTAGATTCTCGTGCATCTTCTTGAGGTATGAGAAGCATTGTGTGTTTATTCCGTACCAGCTTTTCAATAAGGCCAACGTGACGAATGATATTTTAGCTTAAGTTTAGTGAGATTGACCATAGTGTTTGGCATGACGATCATATTTTTTGTGTGTTCTGTAATTACGTAACTATTATGCTCATTTGATATAATTCGATGGAATATGTTTCCTACAAAAAAAAACTAAGTTTGGGTAAAGATATTTGGACGCAAAATTTTGCAAACTGTTTGGATGGGCTCGAGATTATAGAATTGGGCCACCATTATTGTTGGTGATGTTCTAATTCGATTGACTAAAAATTTATAAGGAGAAGGTCTTGAGTTTCTTTGGGTATGAGTGCCAAACAAATAAGCGATAACAACTTCTATGGGTGTAATGCATTTAAAATTTAAGGTTATTTTTTTAGATAATATAAATACATAAACGATACTGATTTTGTTTTAGCAATCCACTATGATTTATAAGACAATGATCAAAATTCTACTCCCTCCATCTCAAATTATTTGCCACAAAGATGGACAAAATTAGATGTATATAGACATAATTTATTGTTGGTTACAGCTTGTTCACTTATTTCGGTGTCTTTTGTTGGCCAATAATTGGAGTTGCTGGCAACCTAAGATTTATAATAATATGATAAGCATACCACCCTGCAGAAAAACTTTATGGAGACCAGCACCAGACTTCTCAGAGTAACTAAATGTTGCCTTAGATAGGAACTACATCACTCCCACCCCCTCTGCATCGGCCATGTCCATGACAAATAATTAATATCATACATGTACTAAAACATTATTGTACATAGTGGTTAAAAACATAAACGAAGCGAGTAAGTTCCACAACTGTACACGGCCAAACCATGTTATAAAAGCTAGATAGAGTATCATAGAGGAACTACTACCTATATGCAGTTCTGAATAAGAGGAAAATAATAGATGTGAGACAAAGGAAGTCGGCCGACATGTTTTTAACCAAAATCACTAAGGCTTTGATCTGGCTGGGTGCCAAACAACAATTCATGGGATTGAGAGATGTGGGGAACATGTCGCATGCATTTCCTTTCCGACGAACTTATCATTTATTGTTGATGTTGTGATATACTACGCTGAGTTTCTTATGGCATTGTGGTGGAGGAAGCTCATCTACCAGCTCCAGAACTGGAAGATACTCAGCGGCTGTACACACAAATAGTTAGCTTATGACGTGTTGACATGGACGCTTTGGTCTACGTTTTTTTGGTCATTTGAGCTAGTTTGCAAGGAATTTTATGTTTTCTAGTTTGTAATCATGGAGGCATAAGATACAAACTCTAGAGTGTGTTGTCAATTAACTCTAGAGTTATGGTTTTCTTCCGACATTAAGTCCAAAAGTCCGGTTTTACTTTTCCTAGGAAATTCGGGTACTGTGTGTTGATGATTAACTCTAGATTTATGGTTCTCTTCTGACATTAAGCCCAAAAGTTATGGCTTTTGCGGTAACTGTCCTTGTATAATTTGGCTAATTTCTATGATTAATTGGGCAACTCTTCTCTCGTCGGTCGAGTTCTAAGCAGGAGCTATACTTGAACCCTACCTTTGCGCCCACAGGCCCAATTGGCGGTGATGTTTCTCTGACGCTGCCGGACTTGGCCAAGGAGACGGTGCCAGGTCGATCTTTGTCGAGATCTCTCCTCCCAGTGTTGAACCGAGACAAGAAATCAATCTCGAAAGCATACCTTCCCTGATTGTTCGTTTGTTTTTCTAGCTTGAGTCTGACTACCTATCTACGATCCCCTTGCTAAGTTATGTAATTTTCTCATTTTTATCCTAAATTGATGCGATCACCATTTTTTGAGTTGCTCTTGCATTAGTGAAATAGCCAATGCTTCATGTTTTTTGTTGGAATGTTTGCACTTCAAGTTAGGAGCTGCAATCAACTAAGTTTTAACATCATAACGGGAGGGCCGTTTTTTTTAGCTCCCGACACATGCTCCGGACTGAATAAAAATAATAATAATACAATGTCAGAAAATTCTGAAAGTTTTTGGTGATGGCCGATATACAAGTGCTGTAAATATGTACCAAGTTTATGAAATGACATCTGGTGCTCTATGCGGATAAAAAAATCAGTACTCTAGAAAATATTTTTTAAATCCTATTTCGGCCACTGGTTTGTTTTTTTACAAAGCATCACAAATGTCATTCAGGTGAAATTTGGCATGTATGTTGAACACTTAAATAATTTCATCCCAAAAAAATCAACTTTTTTTTTGAAATATTTCACTATTTTTCTGAATTTGTTTATTCGGACGGGAGTATATGAGCTCGGCAGCCATTTTGAATTTTTGTGTGATACCAATACTCCCTTACACAAAAGTATCATGAAAACCAACGGCAAACTTCTTGAGAGTAACTAAATGCGGTCCTAGGTAGATAGTAACCACATCCTCAAGTAAAAGTATACATTTACCGAAATATTATTGAACTAGCTAAAAAGAGAAAGACATGGACTAAACTTCCACATCAAAACACGAACAAACCATGTTATAAAAGTTCGATGGAGTAGCATACCTACGTAGGGTTCTCACAAAGCGAAAGAGAAACCCCGAAAAAAGGCAGAAGAGAACAAATGAGAGACAAAGCAAGTTGCCCGCCATGTTTATTAACTGATATCACCATGGCTTCGATCTGGATGGGAGCCAAATAACGGTTCACGGAACCGAGAGACGTGGGGAATCTATCGCATGTGGTATTTTTCAGAAGTTCTACTTTATCACCGATGGCGTGAGCGACGCTGACTCTCCTATGGCAGTATGGCAGAGGAGGCCATAGGGCAGGCTTCGGCGACAGCCCAACCTAAATGTCATCATGGATACCTAGTACTTTACGTGCAATACTCCGTCTGTCTAGCGCTGATAGATAATCCTGCTGCACGCTAATTAGTTTCAGCTTCATAGCTCCTGAATAACCTGTCAAGTATAGTGTGTTTGTCCACACCTCGTCAGTCTAGTTTTCTGAGTTTTCTTCAATAGAGTAGCAACGCGCTGCGACAAGGTCCTGTGGGATCACTCACATATCCAGCGGGGGTATGGACGGTAAGGTCAGGAGTCAAGCCAGAAAAGCAAATAATCATCGAAAATTTCGACTATGTTTGAAAAAATCTAAGATGGAATGATAATACAGTACATAATTGTAACGACGTATGCATTACTCTGTTGGTAAAGTGTCCAGTCATTGTTCTGCTTGGTTGCGAGTTGGAAACTCTATCCTCTGATTTAATTTTGCTAAATATTTTTATGGAATATAAATTTGAATCTTGCCGAAATATTTGAAAAATATCTTCGAAATTTCGAATCTCGGACATGGGCGAAAGAAAAACAAAAAACGAAATTTAGAACACTGGTCAGGACCGGATGTAGTGGCCGTTTTCTTAAGAATCAGAGGATTTCATACAGATAAATAGATCGCAACATAAATACTGCAGTTGAGCACGGCACATATCTCCCGTCTTCATATAGCGTGAAAGCAAAGGCATTCTCAGCCTAAACAGAGTTTGTCTTCGTCCTTCGCTGCGGCCGTGACCACGGCTATTACCACGGCTATTACCAGCTTCAGAACGTGAACATGCTGAGTGCCTTTACAGCTACATTATTATGACGTGTTGTCAGGAGGCCTTAGCTTGCAAAGAATTGTATTTTTTTTACTTTATTATTATGGAAACAGAGTAGGATCGATCGGACCAGTTCTGTTTGGACATGCTTATATTTGCCAAGTCAGCACCGACGGGTGCACACCACATATGTCAGTTTTGCTGTTGAATGAACAAAAGTGCATTGGGGTACTGTGTTGGAGATTAACACCAAAGTTGTGTTTTTTTTACATTAATTCAAAATTGTGGTTTTATTAATGAATGTCTTTTTTAACTTTAATATAAGTGTCTCCAAAGTTGTGGTTTTTATGTAATTACTTTGATTTTCTTTGATTAATTGGGGAACTCATCTTATGTTTAACCAAGTTCAAAGCACGAGCTACCCGCGATCGAGACTTCTGTGCCTCTAGGCCCTATCTCTGGTTCCCTTCTCCGCCGTCATCGCACTTGGCCAAGGAGAAGGCACTGTGTCGATTTCCGCCAGGATCTTTCCTCTCAGCAAGTCGAACTACGACAAGACAACAATCTCGGAATCATACCTTCCACATATGTTCGTGTGTTTTTCCATTTTGAACGGAATTAACCCTATCTACAATCCCCTCACTAAGTTTTGTAATTTGCTCTAGTTTTTTTTCTTGAATTAATGAGATCGACATTTCCTGAGTTCCTCTTGCATCGCTGAAACAACTCAATGGTTCATGTCTTTTGTTGGAAAGCGTTTGCACTTCAAGTAATAGGAGTTGGGGGCAACATAAGCATTATAATAATGTGAAACATAATCCCTTGCACAAAAGTTTCATGAAGACATCTATAGAAATAAGGTTTCATGAAGACCAACACCAGCCTTCTTGAGAGTAGCCGCTTGTGACCATGCAAATAACTAATAGCATACATTTGGTGAAAACATATTGTGCTAGTTAAAAAGAAAAACATGAGTAAAATTCAATGCACAGCCAAACCATGTTATAAAAGTGTGATGAATCAATATAGAGGAAATACTATTTACATATAGTTCTCACACAACGGGATAGGAAATATGAGAGAGAAAGAAAGTTGTCCGCCATATTTTTTTAACCAGAATTACCATGGTTTCGTTTGGATAGGAGTCAAATATCAGTTCATCAGATTGAGAGATGTGGGGAATCTATTGTATGCAATTCTGTAGACAACGGCTTCTCCTTTATCTTTGATGGTGTGAGCTACGCTAATTTAGCTCAAGTACTACATGCTCTTACTCTAGAGCATGGGAAAAAGGCCGATGGAACTTTCAATAAAGCGAGCCTATGTAGATTCTCGTGCATCTTCTTCCGGTATAAGAAGCGTCGTGTGTTTACTCGATACCAGCTTTTCAATAAGGCCAATATGACGAATGATGTTTTAGTTTAAGTTTCGTGAGATTGACCATAGTGTTTGGGATGGCAATCATATTATCCGTGTGTGCTGTAATTACATAACTATTATGCCCATTTAATGTAATTCGCTAGCATAATTTTCCTACAGGAAAACTAAGACAGACAAACATATATGGACGGACAAATTTGCAAACTGTTTGGCTGGGCCCGAGATTATAGAATTGGGCCACCGTTATGGTTGGATGTTGTAAGTCGATCCACTACAAAAACACAAGCATTAAATGTTGAATTTATTTCAGAACCGAGGGTATGCGTGCCAAGCAAATATGAGATACCTACTTCTAAGCGCACAATTCATCTAAAATTTAAGGTTATTTTTTAGATAATTTAAATACAGAAACCACACTAGATTTTTTTAGCAATCCATCATGATTTATGAGACAATGATCTACATTCTACGTTTTAAGAAGTTATTTTAGCGCCCCCCAAGCAAGAGCTTCGTCTTGGAGGCCAAACTACATGTAGCTCCGTACTCCAGAAAATCTGAATCTGCATTTTTGTATCTCGAAAAATTCGAAAAAAAATCCTAGATGTAGGTACAGTCGAGATCTTCAACTATGTAAATTTTTAAGGAAAATTTAGAATTACTCTATGCTACACAAAAATGAAAAATACGGCAAGATTTCAAAAAAAAATTGCCCATGCACTATTGATAAGATCTAGATCTTCAAATTTTTTAGGCCAAAATACAACATATTCTTTATTGAAAGTTTACATGTGATGATTTTGATATTATCTCCATGTCAGAAATCTTTTCAATTTTTTTAAAACAAAAAATATAGATTAAGTATATTTTTTAGTACTGTGCTACATGTGTAGCTCGACATCCATCTTGACTTTCCGCAATGCGAGTTATTATGTTTAACAATTCTATTTTTGAATAGTGTTTTTAGCCATCAATACAATTTTTTAGCCATGTTTCTTAACCGAAATCACCATGGCTTTGATCTTGATGGGTACCAAACAACAATTCATGGCATTGAGAGAGGTGGGTAACATGTCGCGTGCATTTCCCTGCATAGGGACTTATCATTTATTGTTGATGTTGTGAGATACTACAATGAGTTTCTTATGGAAACGTGGCTGAGGACGCCCATCTACCATGGCTACCACGGGTTCGACCAGCTCTAGAACGTGAAGATGATGAGCGCATGTACACACAAATAGTTAACTTATGAAATATTGACATGGATGATTTGGTCCTACGCTTTTTGGTCATTTGAGCTAGTTTGCAAGGAATATTATGTTTTTCTACTTCGTAATCATGGAAGCATAACAGCGCTACTCTAGATTGTGTTGTGAATTAAATATAGAGTTATGGTTTTCCTCTAGCATTAAGTCCAAAAGTCTTGCTTTCCGTTTTCCTTGGAAATTTGGGTACTGTGTTGTTGATTAACTCTAGAATTATGGTTCTCTTATGACATTAAGCCTAGAAGTTATGGTTTTCTGTATTAAGTGTCTTTGTTTAATTAGGTTGATTTCTATTGTTAACCAGACAATTATTCTCTTCGATCGAGTTCGAAGCACGAGCTATCCTTGATCCCGACCTTTGTGCCCGCAGGCCCTATTGCCGGTGCCGTTTCTCCGCCACTGTTGGACTTGGCCAAGAAAAAGGGGCAAGGTCGATCTTTGTCGGGATCTCTCCTCCCAGCATGTTGAACCGACACAAGAAATCGATCTCGGAATTATGCCTTCACTGTTTTTTCGTCTGTTTTTTCTAGCTTGGGCTGGACTAACCCTATCTACAATCCCGTTGATAGGTTCCGTAATTTTCTCCATTATATACGTTCTCCTACAACACTATGCGCTCGTCTTATGTTAGAGTATATTTGTTTTGTTCGGGTCGGCAGGATGCCCGAAGGATGGGCTATGTCTCTATCATTGTTATTTCTCTCCTTAATCCTCCCAATAGTTGTTATGTTCACTTTTATCTATTTGGAAGTTCAAAATTTTCACTCCACCTAACGAAATGAAACACATTTTTTTTTGCTTAATCAAAATAGGTGCCCGCATGTTACAGAAAAGGAAACGATAAAAAACAATCTCTCTTTCCCCTAGTTCGTAGAAGGTGGCAATTGTGAGATAGTAAGAGAGAGAAATGAGGTCCCCACATGACCTAGAGCGGAGAAGGGAGGAGGGGAGATTATGTCTACATTGATAACTACGTGTTGATATTCATAAAGATTGCACATTGAAGACTCAAACATGGTTAAATTGACTCCAAATTTGGCGATTTCAGCACACTTAGAATACTTCATCTTGGTTAGCTTCGAGGATTAGTTCACTATAAAACCGTGCGAGAAAGTGACTTAGATAGTTGCTAACAAAGGTGAACACTTTGATAACACACCATACTGAATTTCTGTCACATGTCTTGCAATTTGGGTCATTGATCACGAAGAGTCGCATGAAAGCTGAATATTCCACAAACCACATTTTTTACCAGATTTTAGCCACCACTTGTTTCCTCGTGTTTTTTATTTTGTAGGTAACATGATGTAGTCTGTGTTGTTATTATGACCTTCTAGAGATTATAGAGAAAAGTATATTGTTAAATTTCGTTTCTTATTATTGATTGAAACAATATTTTGGATTCTTATAAATTAAGAGGTTTTTCTCTGAACTGAAGTAAGAGGTTTTTTCTATAAAGTAAATTATGAGGGTTCTGTTGTGTTTGAATTGACGATTCCGTGCTTTTATATTCACCCCTTAGACTCCCATGATGATATGATGCCTCCATTGTCTTTGAACTAGTGACATATGCCACTCAGCTCTTCGTCCCTCTCTCGAGCCGAATGATATTTCTGAATTTCTGAGGGTCGTTTCGCCTTTTTGCTCTGCCACACGGGATCACAATCATATGACGTAAATGAGTTTGTAGCAATAGAAAACAATAATAATAATCGGGTGATGGCTAGGAACTTGTTTCAGTGTGACGGCCAGTTTGACCATGATGATGGTTGTGAGTAAAGTACGGTTATGGAAAGGGTTTTAGTAGTTGATATTTCCGGCTTGCCCGGTGGGTCTTGTGTGTTACCATTCGGAGTCTGTGCTGCAATGGACCTACATGGTGATGGTGAAATGTGGTCGTTCATGAGGGAGGCCCTACATTTTTTCCTTGTTAAGAATTAGAGGTGTTGGTCGTTGGCACCATGATCAACTTTTATAGCACGAACAGGTGAGGACCTCGTTATGGAGTGGTGAAGCTAGAGTATGAACAATGAATAAACATACCGTACTAAAAGTACGGTTTTACTCATGTTTCTCTAATATATTTGATGTAATAATGGGTGTACATTTGAACATCCATGTAATCTGGCTGCTCCCATGTCGTGATGAGCTTAAAGGGTTGTACCATTGACATTCGTCTACGGCAATAACGGAGTCATGACTCGGAGACGATGGGTTATGCAACCTTGAAAGTTCTTCCCTCTCTATGGTACGTGTGGCGTTTGTGTCCGTATGCAGATTGACTGAGATGCCTTATTAGCGACGGCCGTAGTAAATTTTTGATCTTTAGGCTTTGTATATGTGTTTTTTGTCAAAATTTCCACGACTAATTAGACAAAATTAACCCCAACTCTGTGGTCATTTGTGTCACAAAATCGCAACTTCTAGAATTAATTTGGGAAACCCACAACTCTGGAGGCAATAATCAACACAATATTCAAATATCCCTTTTGTCCTTTTAACACCAAAACCAACATATCTCGTGTGGTGGTGACTCTCACCCAACTCATACGGTGCGAAAAAAGGTATTTCTCTATTAACCATTTTAAATGGTTAGCATTGGCACCGTCCCCATGGCTGTGATCGGAGTTGTTCGATGTGTTCTCGTTGTGGCCTTCCTACCACCGCTTCGACCAGCTCTAAAACCAGAAGATGCTGGAGCGCTTGAACACACGAATAGTTTTTTTTGTATAATGTACACACAAATAGTTAGCTTATGACGTGTTGACATGGATGCTTTGGGCCTACGCTTTTTTGTCACTTGAGCTAGTTTGTAAGGAATTTTATTTTTCTCTTCTTTGTAACCATGTAAGCATAACATGGCTAATTCTATTTGCACATGTATATTTTTCCCGAGTTCGTGTTAACGGGTGGGCCATATATGTAAGTGTTGCCATTAAATGGTAAGAAATAGGAAATTCGGCTACCGTGTGTTGTTGATTAACTCTAGAGTCGTGGTATTCTGTAGCACGTGTCCTTGTGTAATTAGCTTCATTGATTAAACGAGTAATTGTTCTATCTTCTGTCGAGTTTGAAGCATAAGCTATCCTTGACCCTCACCTCTACGCCCGCACGACCTATTTTCCGTGCCATTTCTCCTTTTCCGCTGACTTGGCCAAGGAAAAGGCGGCGGGTTGATCTTTTCAGGATCTCTCCTCCCAGTATGTTGAACCGAGACAAGACATCGTTTTCAGAATCATGCCTTCCCCCATTTTTTTGTTTGTTTTCCAGCTTGAGCCGGACTAACCCTATGATAGCTGTTTTCTGAGTTGCTCCTGCATTAGTGAAATAGACAATGACTCATGTTTTTTTTTGGAACATTCGCACTTCCAGTAATAGGAGCTTTAACATGACAACAGGAGGGCAGTTTTGGCTTCTGAGGTCACGTGCTCCATACAGAATAATAAACATTTCAGAAAATTTTGAAAGTTTTTGGTGATGACCCATCTACAAGTGTTATAAATACGTAATGATTTTAAGACTTGATGTCGTGCTCTATCGGGAATAAACAAAATCGGTGCTCTACAAAAAAATATAGATTCTATTTCGGACAGTGATTTGTTTTCTCTAGAGCATCACAAATGTCATTTTACTGTGAAATAGAGCATATACGTAGAACACTTGAATATTTTCATCGCCATTTTTTCAATATTTTTTTATATGTTTCATTATTTTTCTAGCTTTTTTTATTCCAACGAGAGCATATTAGCTTGACAGCCATTTTGAATTTTTGCGTGGTAACCATACTCCCTTGCACTAAATTATCATGAAGACCAACGCTAAACCTCTCGAGGGTAACTAAATGTGGTCCTAGCAGGATGAAGACCCTCGCTGATGGCTATGCCAAAAAATTAATAGTTATACATTTACCGGAATATTATTGTACCGGCTAAAAAGAGAAAGAAAATGACTAAAGTTCCACACCAATACACGGCCAAACTATGTTATAAAAGTTGGATGGAGTAGCATACCTATGTATACTTCTGACAAAGTGAAAGAGAAACCCCGCAAAAAAAAGAGAAGAGAAAAAAAAAAGACAAACGAAGTTGTCTGCATTGTTTATTACCCGATATCACCATGGCTTCGATTTTGATGGGAGCCAAATAAAAGTTCATGGGACAAAGAGACGTAGGGAATCTATCAAGTAGGGTGGTTTTCAAAGGTACTTCGTCATTGATGGACTGGGCGACGATGAGTTTCCTATGGCACTATGGTGGAGGAGGCCACAACGTAGCTTTGTGCGACAACCCAACCTAAATGTCATCATGGATACATGTGGTTTTTTATGTAATTAGTTTTATTTTCTATTGTTTATTGGGAAACTCATCTTATGTTTAACCAAGTTCAAAGCACGAGCTACCCCCGATCCCGACCTCTGCGCCTCCAGGCCCTATTGCCGGTTCCCTTCTCCGCCACCGTCGGACTTGGCCAAGGAGAAGGCACGACAATATTGAAATTTTAGGAAAAAATACAACATATTTTTTATTGAAATTTTACATTATTTTGATTTCGATATTATGTCCATGTCAGAAATCTATTCAGTTTTTTAAAACACAAAATATTGATTCAATATATTTTGGAGTATTGAGCTACATGTGTAGCTCGACCTCCATCTTCACTTTGCGCATACCGAGCTATTTGGTTTAACAATTCTATTTTTCAATCATATTTTTAGCCATCAATATGATTGTTTTAGCCATGTTTCCTAACCGAAATCACCATGGTTTTGATCTTGATGGGTGCCAAACAAGAATTCATGGAATTTAGAGATGCGGGGAACATGTCGCGTGCATTTCCCTGCAGAGGGACTTATCAATTATTGTTGATATTGTAAGATACTACACTAAGTTTCTTATGGGAGTGTGCTAGAGGACGCCCATCTACCATGGCTATCACGACTTTGACCAGCTCTAGAACGTGAAGATGCTGAGCGCGTATACACACAAATAGTTAGCTTTTTTTTTAGAAATGGGAGCCGTGGCCCCAGCCTCTGCATCAAAATGATGCACACGGCTGACAAATAGTTAGCTTATGAAATGTTGACATGAATGCTTTGGTTCTAAGCTTTTTGGTCATTTGAGCTAGTTTTCAAGGAATTTATGTTTTTCTACTTTGTAATCATGGAAGCATAACAGCTCAACTCTAGAGTGTGTTGTTAATTAAATATAGAGTTATGGTTTTCTTCTGGCATTAAGTCCAAAAGTATGGTTTTCTGTTTTCCAAGGAAATTGGGGTACCGTGTGTTGTTGATTAACTCTAGAATTATCGTTCTCTTATGACACTAAGACCCGAAGTTATGGTTTTCCATAGTAAGTGTATTTGTTTAATTAGGTTGATTTTACAATCTTGTCTGGTACGAGAGGTATATATGAGAGGCATAGGCCACTGACCTAGCCTAACACAAACCGAATAGGACTCTAAAACATAATTACAACTTGTATTCTAACATCCCCTGCAGTGTCAACGGTAGGCTCGACGGCGTTGAGACTGAAATGAATGTCTTGAAACGGAGTAGTCGCCAGGCCTTTAGTAAATATATCAGCTAACCGAGCTGAAGTGGGCACATGTAGAACACGAACTTGACCGAGAGTCACCGTCTCCCGAACAAAATGTATGTCGATCTCAATATGCTTGGTGCGACATCGTTGAACTGGATTTCCTGACATGTAAACAGCTGAAATATTATCACAGTAACAATGGTAGCTTGCTCAATAGGACGGTGCAGCTCCGACAACAACTGGCGCAACCAAACCGTATCAGCAACCACATGAGCCATAGTGCATTACTCAGCTTCGGCTGACGGGCGAGGGACCGTAACCTGCCTTTTTGAATACCAAGAAACCAAATTGTTACCAAGAAAAACACAAAATCCGGATGTGGACCGTCGAGTATCGGGGCAACCAGCCCAGTCTGCATCACAGTAAGCTATCAAAGAGGTGGGAGAGGATTTGTTTATATGAAGACCTAAATCTAATGTGCTTTTGAGATACCAAGAATACTTTTGACATGGTTGAAGTGTGGAACACGAGGATCATGCTTGTATAAACAAGCTTGTTGGACAGAAAAGGAAATTTCAGGACGAGTAAGAGTAAGATACTAGAGGGCATCGGTGAGACTACGATAAAGAGAAGGGTCGGAAAAGGGATCACAGTCGGCAGAAAGTTTGGAACCTGTATTAGCAGGAGTACGAGATGGTTGACAATCAAGCATACCAACACGAGAAAGAAGATCTAATGTGTACTGACGTTGAGACAAGAAAAGTCCAGAGAAAGTTGTGACGAAGAAGACCTAAATCGGACATAGAAGTGATGAAGAAGACCTAAATTGGACATAGAAAATTCTTTGCGAAGAAGAGAGATAATATGATCTAAAAATCGTTGCGAGGGAGCTGCGAGAATAATATCATCAACATAGAGAAGAACATAAGCGGTGTCGGTAATGTGATGAAATGTGAAGAGGGAAGTGTTAGAACGGGAAGGAATGAAACCTATTGTTTGAGCATAGGTAGAAAAACGTTGAAACCAAGCCCATGGTGCTTGTTTGAGACCATCAAGAGATTTTTTAAGAAGACAAACATTATTAGGATAAAAGGAATTTTCAAAGCCAAGGGGTAGTTGACAATAGGATGTTTCTTGAATAGAGCCATGAAGAAAAGCGTTTTTTGACATCGAGTTGATGAATAGGCCAAGAAGAAGAGACAGCGATGCCGAGAATAATAAGAATAGTGATGGGTTTGACGACTGGAGAGAAAGTCTCATCATAATCGATATCGTGTTACTGAGAGTAACCACGACATACCCATCGAGCCTTATAACATGCAAGACTTCCATCGGAATTAAATTTGTGTCGAAAAACCCATTTGCCGGAGACTATATTTGTGTTTGAGGGACGAAGAACTAATTTCCATGTGTTATTTTGAATGAGAGCATCATATTCATCTTTCATGGCTGAGGCCCAATTGTATAGAACACAAAAATTCTTCTCTCTTCGGTTGAGTTCGAAGCACGAGCTACCCTTTATCCCGACCTTTGCGCCGGCAGGCCCTATTGCCGGTGCCGTTTCTCCGCCACCGCTGGATTTCGCCAAGGAGAAGGCGCTAGGTCGATCTTTGTCGGGATTTCTCCTCCCAGTATATTGAACCGAGACAATAAATCAATCTCGGAATTATGCCTTCTGCGTTTTTTCATGTGTTTTTTTCCAGCTTGGGCCGGACTAACCCTATCTACAATGCTTTGATAAGTTCTGTAATTTTCTCCAATTAAATTGATGCGATCGCCATTTGTTTTTCTCTTGCATCGGTGTAATAGCCAAATCGAAGCTGCAGGTAACCTAAGCTTTAACATGTTAACGGGAGGGCCGTTTTGGCTCCCGAGGTCACATGCTCCAGACTGAATAAAAAAAATAGTAATACATTTCAGAAAACTCCGAAAGTTTTTGGTGATGACCCATATAAGTGTTATAAATATGTACCAAGTTTCTGAAATGACATGTGGTGCTTTGCGGAAAAAATAAAATCAGTTCTCTACAATAATATTTTTTAGATCCTATTCCGGCCACTGATTTGTTTTTTTAGAAAGCATCACAAATGTCATTTCACCGTTAAATTTCAAATCTATGTAGAACAGTTGAATATTTTCATCGCCAAATTTTTCAGAATTTTTTGAAATATTTCACTACTTTTCTGACTTTCTATATTCGGGGGCGAGCATATGCGCTCGGCAACCATTTTGAATTTTTGCGTGATAACCATACTCCCTTGCACAAAAGTATCATGAAGACCAACGGAAAATTCTGCCATGCCAAATAATTGAGAATATATACATTTATTGAAATAATATTGTTCTAGCTGAAAAGAGAAAGAAAGTGACAAAAGTTACACATCAATACACGGCCAAACCATGTTATAGAAGTTGGATGGAGTAGCATACCTATGTATAGTTCTCACAATGCGAAAGAGAAACCCCGCAGAAAAAGGGAGAAGAGAAAAAAATAGAGACCAAGCAAGTTACCCGCCATGTTTATTAGCCGATATCACCATAGCTTCAATCTGGATGTCAGCCAAATAAAAGTTGATGGGACCGAGAGACGTGGGGAATCTGTCGCATACGATGTTTTTCGGGCAGTCGTTATACTTTATCACCGATGGCATGAGCGGCCCTGAGTTTCCTACGACGCTATGCCAGAGCAGGCCATAGCGCAGGTTTCGTCGACTGTCCAACCTAAATATCGTCATGGATACTTAATACTCTACGTGCAATACTCCATCTGGCTAGCGCTGAAAGATGATCTCCTGCACACTAGTTAATTTCATTTTCATAGTTTTTGAATAGCCTGTCAAGTAGCGTGTTTGTCCACACCTCGTCAGTTTAGTTTTCTGAACTTTCTTCAATAGAGTACCGACGCGCTGTGATGAGGTCTTGTGGGACGGCACGAGAATGTGCTGGTACAAATCCAGCGCCATGGGATGGTATGGCCGATAAGCTCAGGATGTAGTGACCGTTTTGTGACGAATCAGAGGATCTGGTACAAATAAATAAAGATCGCAACATAAATGCTGCAGTTGAGCACGGCACAAATCTCCCGTGTTCATACAGGGCGAAAATAAAGGCACATATTCTCAGCCTAAAACAGAGTTTGTCGTCGTCCTTCGCCGTACCAGGAGCTGTTGGCCGTGGCCCTCGGTGCAGCTGTTCTTCGCCAACGCCCATGATCTGATAGCGTCAGTACCGTCGCCAGGGCTGTGACCGGAGCTGCTGGATGTATACTCTACTCGTCGTGGCCCTTTTACCGCGGCTCTGACCAGCTCCAGAATATGAACATGTTGAGTGCCTGTTCAGCTAGCTTATGATGTGTTGGCATGGGATGCTTTGGTCCTACATACGCTTTTTTGGTCATTCCAGCAGCTATCACACACGATCAATACGGTTGTTACCAATATAAATGTGACGCATTTAGACAACAATAATTATGACGTCTCATATTAAAGGCATCGGCTCATTCTCGCAACCAGCGGCGCGTCGTGTCGTGTCGTGACGAGGCGAGGCGAGGCGTGGCGTGGCGTGGCGAGGCGGGCGGCGGAGGAGGAGGAGCGCGCGTGTGGAACACCTCCACTACTCCTCTCTCTTCATACCAACTCACACTAGTGGGGAGAGAGCTCACCTTATAAACTGGTGCAAAACTCTCCTAACTAGCAATGTGGGACTAAACTCCCACCATTTGCTATGGCAGTATGGGCCTTTGGGATTAAGTGGAAATTGGCTAATGGGCCTATAGGTCCATCCGAATTTCAGCAATCCTAAGCACACAATGCATTTGAAAATTAAGGGTATTTTAGATAATTTAAATACATAAACGACACAAAGAAATTATAACTGCCCCATTATGATTTCTGAGACAATTATCTAAGTTTCTAGGTTTGGAGAAGCTATTATAGCGCCGTATTGAGCTATTATTTTTAACACTTTTATTTTGCAATTATACTTTTAGCCATCAAAAACTTATTTTATCCACACCAAAATTTTAGTTCGTTGTACTTCCCTGGCATGGATATGGTATGTTTTGGTCTTTTGCGAGGCTTGTCCACTCTTGAGGGTCTTCTATCTTCTTACTGTCTCGCCGCAAAAAATATCTTACTACTGTCTCCAAACAGCTCATATTATTCATACACCACCATATGTCCGGTTTTCAAGTAGTTGCGACTCTCGATCCACCAAAGTACCGGGTAGTATCCTTGTATCCATGAGTCATTTCTTTGTACCGTATTAGACCACACATTCTAAATTAGTATGTCCTTTTCTACATGTCATATTCAGGCATAACCAATACTTTCAAACTTAACAATTGTCAATCATGGTAGTATTTTCCGAGGAAAATCTATGAATATGAGCTTGACACATCCAATAAAGATATTTTTTATTTGACCAAAGATGCACAGGGACTAGCAAAACGGTGGTGTTGCGGTGGGACCATCGTTAGTTTGGTTTGACCGAGAGAGAGAGGGATGTGCGGGCGAGCGGTTGGGGGCGTGAGCGTTAGGGAGACCTCACAAGGACAAAAGAGACATAGAGAGAGGGAGAGAACACAGATTTTGAAAGAAATGAGCCAAAGAGATTATATATTCCAAATGTTGGTGATGTATTTGCCACCGGATTGAAGAACCCTCAAGGTTAGAGTTTGTAGAGATAAAGTTTTAGCACAATTGGTTGTGCAATATCTTTGATAGATCGGAGTCTAAATTTCACTTCATATCACACATTGTATTGCCAAGCGCATTTTATTTGGGAGCATGCATTCAGATCAAACTCTATTGTTAATTCCGTTGATTATTACTTGTTGATTGGAGCACTTTCTGAAAGTCGTATTGAAAACTTATTCTTTCGGGAAGTAAGTTAATAGGATTGCCTTATGTAAATTAATCTTTTAATTGATGCATCTGTTTGTTGCTATTCATCCCTTGTGTCCGTGGAATCGGTGACACTTCTCTGATTTCTCTTTCTTTCGAGCCTTTCAATAAAAAGGACGCTCTAAAGAATCGGTGACACTTCTTAATTTCTCATGATGAACTGCAGCAATGGCTGCAGCTAACGCAGGAAATTGCGGACTTTTTCCCTGGGGAGGACCCAGACAGTGTCTTGGTCCTTAGACCCCTCGAGCACTATTTGGGTTGCTTCCATTTACAAGAAAATTCTCCACTGCATTGATCACCCGGTCACTAAATTCTTTTGGGCTGAGAAAATCCCTTAGAAAATAAAATTTCCATTGGCAGCTGGCCGGGGGGAAGACTTCCACCTAGTGATCAGCTTGTCATTCACCATGGCTCCTCTGATGGATCTTGTGCAATTTACGGAAACCCTGAAAACACGGATCACATTTTCTTCTCGTGTGTTCTTGCTAATTTTATGTGGAGCGTCTTTCGTCAAATTCTTGGGGTCTTCAGGGATCCTAATTCTTTCGACCGGCTTTGGGCTTTTATGCTCAACTTGCATCATAAAGACTGGAAACCAGTGTGGTTGCTTTTTGCGGCACAATGTTGGGCACATACATATAAGCTTTGGTCGTTGCTGCCGCTGGCCCCTCTGCCCTGCTGCGCCCGTCCTGCGCCTTCTTCCCCCACCTCCCCCCTCGGCCTCCGGCCACAATCTTTCCTCTACATGGATCCTTCAACAAGCAAGTAGTCAATTGATGGTGCCATGGTGGACGTAGTAGTATACAATTATCAAGTTTTTTCATAAAAATGGGTTCATCTACAAGTTAACTTCATGTTGTTAATTTCTTCACATTTATTTTGGATGATTTGTTGCTCAATTTCTATGACAAAAAACGCTGGAAATCTTAGGCTCAGCTCCACACGCTCGCGTGCCGGCTTGTTTTGAACGGAGCCTGGCCTTGGCTCCGTCCGATCCGGTTAGAGGGGCTCGTGGGGAGTGGCGAGCTGGCTCGCGGCTCGCCGGAAAAGCTCGAGCTTTTCCCCGTCGCCGGTGCCGTTTCTCCGCCGGACTTGGCCAGGCGAGGTTCAGCGTCATGTCGATCTCCACGAGGATCTCTCCTCTCGATAACTTCATCTGAGACAGGACCGAGGAAACGGAATCATTCCTTCCCTGCCTGTTCGTGTGTGCTTTTGCAGCTTGAACCGTCTAATCCTATCTATGATCCCCTGGTTAGGTTCCGTCATTTCTTACTACATCTTTTTGTTGAATCCGAGCAGACACACCATACGTCTATGCCGGCGATGCTGTGGGCGATCTTGACTTTGCTGTTCCGGTTATTGGATTATCGTTTCCTCATTGTTCTTGCATCTGGGTAACAGCCAATGGTTCATATCTTTTGTTGGACTGAGATTGATTTTGATTCAGCGCCAAAAGAGCATTTTCCAGGATAATTTATCGTGTGGCCTGTGTGGGATTTTGGATATGCCGGAATTTTTTGACCGAGATTGTTGGCTGTTGGCCGCGGCCGTCGCCGTGGATATTCTTGACCAGCCAGAACGTGAAGAAGCTGAGCACGCGTACATACAAATAGCAAGCTTTTGCCGTGTCGGCACGGATGGTTTGGTCCTACACTTTTTTTTTTTTTGTCTGCTTTCTAATCATGGAACCAGAACATGGCTTGTTCTTTTTGTACATGCTTACTTCGGCCAAGTCAGCAATAAAGATGGACGGGCCACATATATGTCTGTTTTGATGTTTTTGTTTGTTTGTTTGAGGTAGCTTATCCTGTGTGCCACGCGCTATGTCTGTTTTGATGTTAAATGGACGTGGAACGGTGTGCTAGCCGGGGACGAATTTCCGGGGCGTCTTTTACGGTACCTTTTACAGGTTCTAAGAGAGCACTAGTATGATTTGCTTTAAAGATTCAGATGAGAACGTCTTAGATTAGGACGAATAGGCCCATCAAGATGGAATTGGTTGTCAAAAAAATTGATGAACACGGTATGCCGGCTGCACGCCGCCACCGACGCCCGACGCCATGGACGCCCACCCGTATACACATCCGGAAGCAGCCTGCGATGTGGACGCCCCTCGCCACGCCGAGCTGAATTCTTATGCAATCTTACCCTCTGTCCCTAGTCTCCCGTAGCCACCTTCTACTCGCGTTTTGCCGCGCCGCCGCTCTAACGGCCCCAGTTTTCCTTCCACTACTGTGTCGCTGTCCTATGCGACGAAGTTCTCTTCGTCCCCGTCCCCGTCTACAATTCGCAGCGCTCCATCACAATATCTGAATCATGTGAGTCGTCTCTATTAACTCAGCAACTATTGGATGGATCAACAGCATAGTAAGTACAAAATCATCAGCGTCATAGGATGGTTACGGGACTGTGTGAGCCATGCAATGGTCCGATCCTAGCTTGCTGGCTGGTAGACGCATGGCCTGCGCGCGTGAGACCGAACACAGTCACTGTTCATCAGTAATGATGCGCGTTCATGCGCCCCAACTTCACGATGGGGCTGAATCCCGGAGACTGCGGTGTAGCGCGCCGCCGGAATATGGAAGACGAGGTAAACCACGTGAGTGTGTTGACGACGACAACGACGTTGGAGCCAACACAACAGGGGCTAGAGACAAACCGACGAAACAGAGTAACCGAAACGCGGCAGCGACGTGCTGGCTGCGGATAAATCGACTTTGGAGTTTATTTTCTTTGATTGATCAACAGTGCAAATACAGATGGGCTCTGTTTGGCCGATGTGGGGTTTGCTCACGATAATTTTTTACCTTTCCATTGTTACTACTCCGTAGTACGACTTGTACAACTCACTTTTTTACCACTAGTATGAATTAATATAGGCCTTTGGATCTACGAAAATAGATGACTCTTATTCATTTGAGGGTACCACAGGAGACCCCATTTCCGGGAATTCTCATTGGCCAGGGACCCGGTTCGATCCCCGCCGGGGACGAATTTCCGGGAATTCTCATCATGGTTGTTCTCTCTATGAAAAATATACCACCAAGGGCTAGTCCTGGAAGGTCTTGTTTTATGTTAAAGGACTGAAACGGGGTATTTGGGTACAATGTCAGTGATGAACTCTATAATTGTGTGAATCTGAAGACAAAACTCTAGAGTTTTCGTTCGTTTTACATTAAGTTCGTTTTACATTAAGTTCAAAAGTTGTGGTTTTCTTTAATAAAAGTGTCCTTAAAGTTGTATGTAACCGGCTTGATTTTCTATGATTAATCAGGCAACTCATCTCTCTTTTGTTTAACCGGTTTCGAAGCATGCATGGCTGCGGCCCGACACTAATCTCTGCGCCTATAAGCCCTATCGCTGGTGTCGTTTCTCCACCACCGGATTTGGCCAAGGAGAAGGCGTCTGCCCGATCTCCGCGAGGACCTCTCTTCCCGGTAAGTCAAACTGAGACATACATCGATATAGAATATACCTTTCCCGTTTGTTCATGTTTTTTCTAGCTTAACTGGACTAATCCCGTATATGATCACCTCGATCACCTCTGTAATTTACCCCATTTTTTTCTTGAATTAATGGGACCAGCGGGGTGAAACAGCCAAATGGTTCGTGTCTTTTGTTGGTTAATTAGCGGTTGCACTTCAAGTAATAGGAACTTTTTTGATAAAGAAGTAATAGGAACTACGGTCAACCTATGCTTTATAATAACGTGACAGCCATACTCCCTTGCCCACAAGCCTCATAAAGACCAAACACCAAACTTTTTGAGAGTAACTAAATGTGGTTATAGATAGGAACCGCATGAACATTCCCCTTGCTTGTGGCCATGTCAAATAATTAATATCATACATTAAAGATACATTATTGTACTGGTTAGAAAGAGAGAGAAAAAGTTAGTAATGTCCACATCAATACACGGCCAAAACATGATATAAAATCTAGATGGAGTAGCGTACCTACGTATAGTTCTCACAAAGAGAAAGAGGAACCACACGAAAGAAAGCAGAGGAAAGATGAGAGACAAAGCAGAGGAAAGAAAGCAGAGGCGATCTGGATGGAAGCCAAATAACAATTCACGGGATTGAGAGACGTGGGAAATCTGTCAGATGCAGAACTGTTCAGAAACCGTCGTCCTTTATTGATGGTGTGAGCGACGATGAGTTAGTTGTGGCGCTATGTCATATGAGAGTGCGGCGCTATGGCAGAGAAGGCCATGTCGCAGGTTTGCGCGACGGCCCGACCAGGGGTACCTACTACTCTCCGGGAACTAATCCTTCAGGCTAACTTTCATAGATAGTCCTGTTCTAGACATTCTGAATAACCAGTCTGAGTAGCGTGCTTGTTCGCACCTCGTCGGTCTACATTTCAGAATGTCTTCGGAAGAGTAGCAACGCGCTGCAATCAGGTCTTGTTGAATGACACGACACATGAGCATGCATGTGCTGGTCGTGGCATCATTAGTGGATCGAGCGCCATGGGATGCCATGGCCGGCAATCTCGGATGTTGTGGCTGTTTTCAGTTAGATTTTCACGAATAAGAGGATCTGGTAATAAAGATCGCAACAAAAAAAGCTGAAGTTGAGCGTGGCACAAATCTCCCTGTGTTCATCTCTCTTGCGTAGAAGCCCTCATGAAGTCGAACACTAATCTTTTAGAGAGAACTAAATTCATTTATAGATTATGTTGAAAAAAAAAATCTAACTAACTACACCTATCCTCTGCACCAACTAAATAACCTAATGGCATTACGGATGAACACATCCGAGAAAAAGAAGAAGAATTCAGGCTGGCTTTAAGAGCCCGCCGTAGCCCAGGTCAAAAAAAAAAAAAGTCCCGCTACAGTTTCAGTTATTGGAGCACCAACACAACCACCACCAAGACAATATCTCATATCCAATTTCTTCCAAAGCAACGCCTGCAAAAAGGAAACAATGCATAAGCGTCATCGTTGCCCGATCAAAGATCCCGAGTTTTCACCCTAGAGATAGTCCATGCTCTCAAAAAAATGCCTTCGGCAAGACCATTGCCACGCACAATCAATTAAGGTCAGACAATGTATTTTCACCCTGAAAGGTAAAACTTTGAACTTCACCGATATTGCCGCCCCCACTTCCATACTGGTGCCACAATTCCTAAAACTCCAAACCAGGTCCTCCTCAAAACAAAGACTTCAATAAGCATTGCTAGTCCTCTTATCTCAGGTTTCATGATATTCTCCGCCTTTGGCTTCACCGTGGATTTGCCCATGGTGGCAACAGAACCAGAGTTTCGCTTTGCTCCCTGCGTTGCGACCGAATCCCACCTAATCCAACAATCTCCAGGCATTAACGCTCGTGGGAGGTCGTCAGCAGTGCCTACCGGAACCCGACACTCTGGCCAGATCGAAGAGGACAGGCGTGAGACAGTTCTTCGTCTTAGCGCAAGAGGAAACTTAGGACCGCCGCCTTTATTCGAGCACGCCAGCAGGCCCCTACGCCGCTGAACAGCTTCCGGGAAACAGATCGATTGGATCAGACACACATGACCCCTCAGACTCAAAAGTAGTTCAATAGACTTATGTTGATCTGGAGCTCTAATGCAAGAGAAAGGTCTACTCAAGCCACCTTGAGTAAGGCTACAGTCCAAGATGTGTGAATAGACTCATCCTACTGGAAGTGAATATGGACACATAGAGCCCTACATGTTGAAAATATTGATTCAAGATCCCAAAATACCCACAAGGAGTTGATGTATGCTATACAAGAAGTTATATGGATGATGAAGTATGACCCCAGCTGAAGATGTAGTAAAACCAGCAACCAGTTAGACAAGGGTTTTGGACTACCCGCAAAAGTTTCTTTTAAGGGTGGTAGCCACCCAGTTGTTTTAAGCACAGATACCCAAACCTATCTTTCTTTCTAGCCTTCCCAAATCTCGGGGCGAGATTTCTTTTAAGGGTGGTAGTTTGTAACATCCCTGATTTTTGGAGAAACTGCAAAAATCACTAAAATTTGAAACTTTTATTTTCTTCTTAACACAAACCACCAAACCAAATATAAATGCACACACAAACCAATATTATATGTTTTTCAAAGTTTTGAAAATTGAAAGTACCAATATGCCTCTAGATCTACAAGCCTTAGACCTCATTCAAAACATGTTTTCCATATTCAAAGATATTGTTTTCTTTTAACAAAACCTTATCCCATAAAAGGATTTCATTTCTACAATTACTTGAAGAATGTTTTCACCTTTAATTAATTATTTTATTGAACCCAAAGATTATTTATGTAAATTCAAAATGATTTGGCAACTCATTCTTTTCAAAAACGACTATCAATAGTTTTATTTGGGCTCAAATAAGTTACTCCCTCCGTCCACTTTTATAAGGCTCACTACATACCATTTTAGTTTTGACCACATACATATTCAAATGAGTGAATCTATATACAAAATAAGTCTAGATTCACTCATTTTAGAATGTATGTGGACAAAATTGAAATGGCTTATAAAAGTGGACGGAGGGGGTATTAAACTTTATAAGATCAAAACTTTACTTATGAAATGTTTCTGAAATTATATGAAAATCCATTCCCTATTTAAAACATGTTTCCCTTTTAAATGCCTTTAATTGCTATTAAAAATTTCATACATAATATCAAATTTAAAAATTCAAAAGTGTTGAAACTTCACATAATTATTTTATATGAAGGATCTTAATTTTACAAAGAAATGGAAATTGGTTTGAGGCAAATTGGATCTATAATTCAAAAGATATGCTTTAATTTAGAAAACAGGAAATAAAAAGAAAAAGAAACAAAACAAAACAAAAAGGAGAAGAAAAAAATAACATGCCAAAGCCCAGGAGCGCAGCAGCCCACCCCTTTCCCCTTTACCTACCGCACGCGTGCGAGGGAAAAACGATGAGCAACCCAGCCCACGCTACTCTCTCTATCTCTCTGGCCGGTGGACCCCGCGCTTGACATCACCGTGACATCACCATCTTCAACCTCCCCCCCACTCTCCTGCGCCCACGAACTGGGAGAACGCCCTCGCCACGATCTCTTTCTCCCACGCATCCCCCGGCTCCTAGAGCCCCTCCACAAGCGCCCATGATGCCCTCTCACTTTTCCCTCCATCTCCTCTCGAAACCATAGCCCATCGTTACGGAAATTGCTCGCCGGAGTGCACCTAACCGTCGCCGTCATCGACGGATTCCGGCACGGTATCCTAGCTAGGGCCACCCGAGCCCGTACACATCGACTCCCTGTGCCAATGCTCTCCTCTCTGAACACTCCTTGGGAATTTTGGGAGCAGCAATTGGCCGCGCCATCCACTCCCGTAGGCCGCCGGAGCCGTGTCGTCTCCGTCTGTGCGCTATCGTCGTTAGAGGCCGTTACCGAGGGTTCTGCCCGCACCATCGAGCTCGCCGTGGTGTCCCGCACCCTAAGGTAATCTCCGTTGAGCGAGAGGACCGACGCATCGTCGTCGCGGTCAACTTCCGAGCACAGCGCCGCCACGAGCCATTCTCCGGCGGGAAAAGTCACCGGTGAGCTCCCTGTTCCGTCTTAGTCGTCCGATTTGAATCCAGTGGCTACGATTAGAACCCTAGCTCGAAGGGGTAAGCCCCCGTTGGATCTGGATCAGCCCAGATTCAATCACTTAACCCAGTCAGCACCGCAGAGTCAGCAGCCGCGTCAGCACTTAGAGCCAATCAGAGATTACCACGTGGCCAACCTTATCCACAGAGTTTCTGTTTAATTTTTTCGAATAGATTTTATTTGGCACTTTTGCAGAATGGCCCCTGAAACTTCAAATCATCATAACTTTTAAACCACGAGGCCAAATTTGATAAACTTGGACTTTTTGAAATCGGCACAAAATTTAGAAACTTTTGGCACTATCCATATTAAAATTTGACAAACTTAAATTGGTCCAAATTTAAATATGCTTGTTTAATGAATTCTGGCATATTTAAAATTCTATAAATCCAAAAATTGCAAATAAAATATTTTTGGAATCCTTAGGATGTGTACTTTCATACCCTCTGTCCCAAAATAATAATTGAACCAATTAGAAGAGATTTTAGAATTTAAATAGCCATATTACTATTTTGCACTTAGTTTTAATTCTATAAATAATTTTAATTAGTTTTCTTCTAGAAAATTGTTCCATTTAGTAACCTTAGACCAGAAAAACCAGTACCCAAACTAATTTTGACCATAGAACCTATTCCATGTAATCCTTGCCATATAAACCATCCATAGTAGTCAACCTTTATAAATTAAGTGTTGTTTGATGAAACCCTTTTTAGGAAAATTGTGGTATGATAATTTTGATCAAAACCAACACATGTTTTACGTTAACCACATGTAAAAATAAATTTTGGAACAGAAACCCATAACCAAAACCCTTTGTAAATTTACAAGCCATATTGTAAATTGCTTCAACCCTACTAACCGAAGTCATGAAGTGAATCATGTTGATAATAATTTGTTTTCTAAAACCCTTAGACTAAAGCCTTGTGTGATAATTGTGACCAAGACCAACCCTAGGAACCTTGAAACAATTTTTGTTTTGTCAATGTGGAAATCCTGACCTAAAACATCTGAATTCCTTCTGTACATTGAATTAAGTGTTAAACCCTAAATCATATCACATCCACTTCTTTTTTATATTGAGTTAAGTGATATCCCTTGACAACCCTTCACCACCAATGTCAAATCCCATGACAAAATGCTTAGTTCCTTGTTCATATTGAATTATGTGTCAAAACCTTGTCCATGTTAACACCAATAAGGTTGAATAACTTGCTATACTTATGTATCGTATATTTTGTTGTATTTGTTTGTGTCGAGACATCGTAGTAGTTTTCATAGACGGGGGGTGCCATGAGACTACGGGTAGAGACGTGGGGTAACGGGATAGCGTTGAAGACAGAGACACAGGATTTACCCAGGTTCGGTACGTCGTGATAATACGACGTTCCTACTCCTGCAATCTCACTAATCAGGGCTAAAGCATGTGTATACAATTACAATGTGAGGTTAGGTTTAGCTATTCGCTGAGGATCAACTTCACGGCGAGTTAGCCTATTGCTTCTCGTCTCCATCTATCTTATCTCCCGTCCGGCTTTATATAATAGCCGGTTTAGGGCATACATAGTAGGAAACCTAGAAGACTACGGTAACTTCTAACTTGGAAAGTAAGGAATCCGCCTTCTCCTCCAAGCCAGATCACGTGGGCTGTGATCCGGGTCCTTCTAGAATCCGGCTTCTGTGCGTCAGCTTACTGGGCCTCCCAATGGACCATAGCCCACTACCAATTGGGCCAACCTGGTAATCTGGCACTTATGACTACCATCTGTTATACCCCTATTCAGTATATATCCGATAGTAGCCCCCGAGAAGGATTAAAACTCTGATTCGCCGTCTTTCGCCAAATGTATATTGTCCGAGAAATATAGGCCAGCAGTCTTGATTCTTCTTATTCTTCTTTGAAAAGAGATGGTAACGTAAAACTCGGAATTCTGAAAATCCGGCTTTTCTCACACGATCCTTCGCGGAGAAGGAACCTCCTACGTCAGCACTTTAATCCTGCTGACGTAAGGGGTGTTTGGGTTTTGAGTGGGAAACCCATAAACATATCTCTGACAGATTCTCGCGGGAAACGAGGAGATAGCCATAATCACCCTGTCGATTCTTTTCCCGGATTTTCCGGCGAGTGACACGCGTTGATCATCCAACGGTCAAAAGAGTCGTTAGCACGTATCGTGACGGATTTCCGGCTATAAATAGCCCTCTTCGTCCTCTCGGTAAACCTTCCGCTCTCGCTTCCAACGCCATTATCGCGCCCAAGTTCTCGAGCAGAGAAACACTTCCGAACGCGCATCGCGCCCAGAACCTCACCGGAGGCGAGCCAGCGCCGCCACCAAATGGCCTCTTCGCCGTCTTCGCCCGCACGCACCGTTGCGCAGGACATCGAGGACATAATCAACACTATGGATCCTCAGTTGGATTCCCCGACGCGCGCCGGTGACGACGTTCCGGTGAAGTCTACAAGCACCGCGGCGGATGGAGGGAATCCTTCCGCCGCCGTGGATCTTGCGGGCTCGAGCTCCGCGCTCTCTCTGCCGTTCGCTCCCGAGACGGCGGAGGAGAAAATTACGCTCCTTGGCGACGAGCTCGCCGCCGCAGAAGCTGTCGCGTCCGCCGCCGCCGGAGCGGACGAAGAACTGGAGACTGCCGGCAACTGGGTTTCCTGCAGCATTCCGCCGTCCCTCCTTCCAAACATGGAAAAGGAGGGGCTAGTGTTGAAAGGGAAATGGAGGCTCCCGGAGGACGAGAACGAACCCATGCCGAATGACGGCGAACGGGTTCTTCTCTCCTCCCATCTCCTAAGAGGTATGGGATTGCCACCTTCTGCCTTCTTCCTCCAAGTCCTCTCCCATTATAACATCCAACCCCACAACCTGCCACCAAATTCCATTCTTTATATGGCCGGCTTTCAGGCCCTCTTTGAGGGTTTCCTAGGAATAGAACCTAGGTTAGACTTCTGGTTATACTGTTTCGGGGTTAAGCGGAACTCTTCGGAGGGTGCACTCCCGACTTGCGGAACCATCTCCTTCACTCTTAGGAGATTTAGGGAGGAATGGTTCCCCAAGATCAGAACCTCGGAATCCGTCAAATTCTGGACGGGTTCCTTCTTTTATCATCCCGATGTCCCTTTCCCGAAAAATGTCATTGGGGTTCCACCTTTCTCAAACACCGCTGCTGTTCCCCAAGAAAATTGGGGAACAGAAGCCGTCCAAGTTCTGCCGCCTGATCTTCTAAGGATCAAGCGGCGCATCGCCAAGCTCACTTCCTCGGATCCGCCTCTAACCGGCATGGACACAGTCCTTTGCTGGTTGGACAGGCGGATCCAGCCATTAGCCAATCATGGCGGCCGTCTCCTTTGCGAGTACACGGGCGCCAACGACAAAATGCGAACAACCAGCAAAGACTGGGCCGCGAGGGATCTGCGGCGGCGCGTGAACCAGTTGGTCGCATCACGCGACCAATATGAAGCGAGTCGGCCAATGTATACAGCCGACAACCCGGCTCCCAAGGTATTTTTTCCGTCATTTGGGTGGAACTTTGCCATGCTTTCTCGGATTTTTCGCTTCTAACCCTGCTTTTTCTTTTCGACAGATTGCTGAGCTTCCTGATTCGGAGCTGGCCTCCAAAGCTGAACTGGAGGCATTGCACACCGCCTTCGCAGGTGGGCGAAAGCGCAAGAAGATCTCCTCTTCTGAGGAAATCATTAATCTTGACGGGGTTCCCGTCGCTACCTCCAGGTTAGAACATCTGGGTTATTTTCTTTTGTCGAAGTTTTCTTTTGTCTTCGGAGTTTTAACTTCTTCCGGGTTTTTGTTTTTTGCCTTTAGCCTGCCTCCCTCCACCTTAAAGCCAAAGAAGCTGAAAAGGCACAAGGTTGTGTCCAGCAGAGGCTCTCAACCTTCTCCTGTCATCGCACCGGACACATCGTCCACAATGGCGGGAGAGCATGCCACAGCCCCTACCTCCGAGTCGCTGGAGCCCAGCCAGCCCGTTGTGCCGGACACGGACACGAGGGAAAGGGCGGCTCCAGAGGTGGGAAATTCTTCTCGAACAACCGATGAGGAGATTCCCACCTTCGACAAAGACTTCAAGAACCTCAACGACGTCCTAAGCGTGGCCGGAATTATTTTTAGGGAGTACGCAAAAGAGTTCAATGAAAACTTGGCGGGTTTGCAGCGAATGAGCCAGGTATTTAACTCTAGCCCCCAAGCATTAAACGAAATGTATACTTTTTGCTTTGATGTTTTTTAGTTATTCTTTTCCTTGTTGTGTTCCAGCAAACCGCTGAATCCATTAACATGGAAGTTTTCAACAAACTCTCCGTCAAGAATAAAGAAGTTAGAAATCTTCTTTCTATTCTTGACGTGAAAGAGGCGGAACTGGCATCGTCTCAGCTGCAGCTAAAGGAAACAACAGGTAAACTTTTTTCCTCTGAAGTTTTCGATTCAGCTTTTTGTCTAAGTATTTTTCCGGGATTTTTCTAAACTCGGAATTTTCCTTACTTTCCAGCTGCTTTGGCTAAGGCCAAGCAAATAGCTGAAGATGCCGGTAACGCTGCCAGTCTCCATGAGGAGAATCTGGACCTTCATAAGCAACTTATGAAGGCTCAGAAAGATCTGGAAGCCAGCAACCTAGCCCTTGGAATTGCTCATTCCAAGGCTTCCGAACAGGCGGAGAAGGATAAGTCCACTATCCAGGACTTGGAAAATGCTCTAAACCTTCGCCTGGAGGAAGGCTCCGAAATCGACAAGCTTATCGGTAAGTTTTTTACTTCATTTACCATTTTTCCATGTCTTGCTTTCTTTCTCTGCTTTTTCACTTAACCTTTTTTGTTGTTTTGTCTGAAAAAACAGGAGATAACCCAGATCTCACTCGGATTGATGGAATCCGAGTTTTTGGAAGACGTGGACTGCGATCAGAGCTGCTGGCATGCAGCTGGTCAACAAGTTCCTTCCCACAAGGACTAGGGAGTTCTCGGAAGTTGAGAAACTTCCGGGTGCCATCGTGGAGGTGGCGGAGTCCAGGGAGTCCATCCTACGCTTCGTTGCACGGGGTGGTGCACGCATGGCACTCGGCCTTATGCATATGCACTACCCTGGTGCAAAGTCTTGGCGTGTGGCGTCCGGTATCCCTCAGGGATACACGGAAACCCAGCGAACCACCATCTTTGATGAAATCAAAGGCCACGCCACCAAGATTGCCTCCATGGTGAATATCTCCATCACCTATCCAGAAGAGGAGATCCCCGAAGCCCCCGAGAATGACAGCAGCGAAGACAATAGGAGCATTACTACACTTTTACAATGTAATTCATATTGTAATGCTTCTATTCCTTTTGTATAAACAAGAACTCCGCATTTTGCAGTTTTAAATTATGAAATTCCTTGCAAGTTTTCCGGGTTTTAGTATTCCTTTTATATTCTAAGTTCTCTGGCTTATATGCTTTAACTGTCCTTAGTGTTTGAAATGGCTCAATAGTACTAGGAATCATCATGCCGAGTTACTGGGTATAACCAATCAGCTTAAACTCGGAAACATGGAGCATACTAAAGGCATTTTTACTAACTAGCTCCAGTGACCCAGCACATAAACAATCAGATAATGCTAAGGGAAAATTAAGGAATTTTTTGAATGAAACATGGGCACGCAGGCACAATCCAAGTTTCCTTTAGCCAATAGCAGGCTGAAAATCATTCAGTTTTCAAACACCGAGCACGCAGACACAATTCGGGTTAACATTGAGTATTTTGTAAGATCATTGGGAAATAGATAAGGTGGAATCATGCTTTGTACTATAATGAACTTGTAAAAAACATGGATATCAGAATTCCGACAACTTTATTTCATGATCTCAAAAGATGTTTACATAGAAATTGAACTTAGTATAGAAGGGACGTAACTGCTGGATACTCCAAGGCCTCTTTGTCTCTCCTAGTTCATCATCTATCTTTCTCTTTCTTTTGCGATTCGGTTTCTCGGGATCATCTTCCGTATCTCGAATGTCGACAAGATAGTATGATCCATTCTTCATGCCTTTACTAATGACAAATGGTCCTTCCCATACTGGGGCCAATTTGTGCTTCCTTTGCTGTACCAATCTCAGCACTAGGTCACCTTCTTTAAAAGAACGATGCCTGATTTTCCGACTATGGTAACGTCGTAAACCTTGTTGTTAAATGGCGGATCTTTGAAGCACAAGCTCTCGTTCCTCTTCTAAGAGATCGACGGCATCCTGTCGTGCATCTTCGGCATCCGAGTCGTCGAAATCCTGCAGTCTTGGGCTATCATGGATCATGTCCGTTGGAAGAATAGCTTCCGCACCATAAACTAGGAAAAACAGGGTTTGCCCAGTTGACCTATTTGGCGTCGTTCGAATACTCCAAAGCACGGAAGGTAGCTCTTCTACCCATGCGCCAGCTGCTCTGTGAAGAGGAGATTCGAGTCTTGGGCGTATTCCTTGCAGGATTGAACTATTCATTCTCTCAACCTGTCCATTGGATTGCGGGTGTTCCACAGATGCGAGATCTAGGCGAATTACCGTTTGCCGGCAATATTTTGCCAACTCTCCAATGGAGAAATTTGTCCCGTTGTCAGTTATTATGCTGTGTGGAACGCCGTATCTCATGACTATGTCAATAATGAAATTTCTGGCAGTTAGACCGTCAAGCTTTTTGGTGGGTTTGGCCTCCACCCATTTGGTATACTTATCCACAGCTACAAGTAGATGTGTAAGTCCGCCTCGCGCAGTTTTGAACGGTCCCATCATATCTAGCCCCCAGACCGCAAACGGCCATGTAATTGGGATAGTTTAGAGTGCTTGGGCCGGCATATTAGTCTGCATGGCATAATATTGACACCCTGCACATGTGTTGACTATGTGCTCAACATCTGTCTTGGCTGTTAGCCAGAAAAACCCAGCACGAAATGCTTTTTTAACTATGCTTTTTGATTGAGCATGATGTCCGCAATCTCCGGCATGGATTTCTTGCAGGATTTCTCGTCCTTCTTCTGGTGAAATACACCGCAGAAAAATTTCGGAAGCACTACGTTTATACAGGCAATTGTTAATTACCACATATCCTTTGCATCGACGCTGGATTTGTCTTTGCAAGACTTCGTCTTCTCCTTCCGGATACTTCTGATTGACTAAGAAGTTTAAATATGGAATTGCCCAGTCCGGGTTAACGAGCATAACTTCAATTGACTCGGAAGACAGAGGATAATCGATATCTCCACCTTTTATGGATGGTTCATACAAATGATGGACGAATACTCCGGGTGGTAATACTTTTACCCTTTCTGATCCCATGCGGGCTAACGCATCCGCGTTCCAATTTTCCTCCCTTTTAACATGGAGTACTTCGAATCCGAAAAAACAAATGGCGAACTCGTCCACCGTTCTCCGATATTCGGCCATTATAGGGCTTTTTGCGTCCCAGGTTTGGTTAAGCTGATCCTGTACCAAATCCGAGTCGCCGTAGCACAGGATACGTTTAACCCCTATTTCTTTTGCAATGTGCAAGCCATGAAGCAAAGCTTCGTATTCTGCCACGTTATTGCCGGCGTTGAAGTGTATTTGTAATACGTACTCCATTGTGTCTCCTTTAGGGGACTTTAAGACTACACCAGCTCCAGCGCCTTCCTTCATCTTGGATCCGTCAAAGTGCATGATCCAGTACTCGGACTCCGGCATTGGCGTTTTCTCCATTGCTTCCGTCCAGTCGGCGACAAAGTCTGCCAAAACCTGGGATTTTATTGCCGTCCTTGGCTGATACTTAATGTCGAATGCTGCTAGCTCGATACCCCATTTGGCTACCCGGCCAGTTGCCTCCGCATTGTTTATTGTATCCCCTAGTGGTGCTTTACATACCACTGTTATGGAATGTCCTTGGAAGTAATGGCGCAATTTTCTAGATGCGAAAAATACGCCATATGCTAGTTTTTGATAGTGTGGGTATCTTTGCTTGGACTCAGAGAAAACTTCACTTATGTAATATACCGGATGCTGATCTGGTATGCTTTGTTCGTCTTTCTTCCGTTCCACAACGATTACCGCACTAATAACCCTGTTTGTAGCCGTGAGGTACAATAACATAGGTTCTTCGTCTTTTGGGGATGCCAAAATCGGAGCTTTCATCAAAGTTTCCTTCAACTGGGTTAACGCTGCATCGGCCTCTTCTGTCCACTCGAATTTGTCGGATTTTTTCAGCAACTTGTAGAGTGGTAAGGCTTTATCCCCCAGCCGACTAATAAATCTGCTGACGGCAGCGACGGAACCCGTCAATCTTTGGACATCTTTCACACACGTGAGTTTGGAGATGTTCAAGATGGCTTTGATCTTTTCCGGGTTAACTTCTATTCCTCTGTGAGAAACGATGAAACCTAGAAGTTTTCCCGAGGGAACCCTGAATACGCACTTTGATGGATTTAGCTTCAGCATGTAAGTGCGCAAGTTTTCGAAGGTTTCTCGCAAATCCTCAAGGAGTGTATCTTTTTCCTTGGTTACCACAGCAATATCGTCCACGTAAACGTGGACATTTTTGCCAATCTGACTATGCAAGCACCGTTGCATGCAACGCTGGTAAGTTGCACCTGCGTTCTTCAGGCCAAATGGCATGGTTACGTAATAATACGTCCCGTACGGGGTTATAAAAGAAGTCTTAATTTGATCTTCCTTTTTCATGCGTATTTGGTGATACCCGGAATAAGCATCCAAAAAGCATAAAAGCTCAGAGCCTGCGGTGGCATCTATTATTTGATCGATTTGCGGTAACGCGAACCTATCTTTTGGACACAATTTGTTCAAGCCGGTGTAATCTATACACATTCTAAGAGCAGTAGTGTCTTTCTTCGGTACTAATACCGGATTTGCAGACCATTCAGTGTGGATTACTTCCTGGATGAAATCTGCTGCTAACAGCCGGATAATTTCCTTGCCAATAGCCTTCCGTCTTCTTCCGTCAAATCGACGGAGACCTTGTTTGACGGGTTTGGAGCCTGTAATCACCTTGAGTTGATGCTCAGCAATTCCCTGGGTACGTCTGGCATGTCAGCTGGACACCAGGCGAAAATATCCCAGTTCTCACAGAGGAACTTGATGAGCTCGCCTTCCTATTTGTCGGTCATCCCAGTTTCTACTACGACAAATTTTGTCGGGTCCTTGGGATCTAGAATTACATGTCTTGTATTCTTGGACGCCTTGAAGCTATCTGCTGGCTTCCGGGTTTCTTTTCCTGCCGGCATTTCTGTCGGCGATACCTCCTTAGCCAGCTCCTTTAGTTCTTCCTTTGCTATAACTCTCTGAGCGCAAAGGGCGTTTTCTTTTTCCAGCTAATTTGCCAGCATGAAGTCTCCAGTTATGGTGATTACTCCCCCTTTGGGCCCTGGCATCTTCAGCTTGTTATAGATATAACATGATCTTGCCATAAATTTGGCGAAAGCTGAACGTCCGAGTATTGTGTGATACACACTTTCGAACGGCACCACCTCGAAGGATACTTTTTCCTAATGGAAGTGATCTTTGTCTCCGAAGGTGACATTTAGGGAAATTTCTCCTAAGGATCGTGATTGTCTGCCAGGAACAATGCCATGGAAGCGTATGTTGCTGTAGTTGAGCTGGGACTCGAAGATTTTCAGATGCTTCAGCGTATCCAGATACATTATGTTAATGCTGGATCCTCCATCCATCAGCACTCTTTTTAGCCTAGTGTTCTGGACAATAGGACTTACAACAAGAGCTTGTGTGCCGGGTTCAGGGATGTTCCCGGGATGATCACACTGATCCCAGGTAATTGGTGTGTTCGAATACTTCAAGAATTTCGGGGTTGCCGGAACAACCGCGTTTATTTCTCGAAGCGTTCTTTTGGCCACCTTTGCTGACGGAGTTGCTAAGAATGTTAACAGTGCCTCTCCATCAACTCTCGGAAACTTGGGTTTGCCTTTTCCCTGTTGTTCCTGGATTTTTTCATCAGTGTCCGATTCATTGTCTTCTTTCTCAGCTTCTGGCTTTTGTTTGGAGAATTTCCTTTTGGAACTCTTCCCCGTATTTCCGGATCCTGCACTGCCTTTCATGTGCTTATTCAGCAGGCATTGTGCGTTCGTATGGGTGGGTTTCCCAAATTGCGAATGGTGGACGCAGGGTTCTGACTTAATCTTCTCCCACTCTTCTTTAGTGTAGTTGATTGGTTCTGAACTGCGTCCTTTCCATCTATTCCCGTTTTCACTTCCAAAGGCTATGTTAACTTCTTTGGGTTTTGTTGTTGTATCTGAAGTTCCTTTTTTCTCAGGGCGAGGATTTTTCTTGGCCAGTATCAGTGCATCGATATTGCCGCCTCTTGCTCTGATATCGTCTTCGGCTGCAACGTGTTCATTGGCGGTTGTAAGCATAGATCCGAGATCCTTGTGCTGTTTGGAACCAACCATGAACGGTACAAGTCCGGGTTTTAGGCCATTGACGAAAGCATGCATTGCCTGTACGTCATTTACTCCAGAACAACTATTCTTCATTGCAGTCCATCTGGAGATGAAATCCACGTATGGTTCATCCACAAATTGGGTGCAACGGTTCAGCTGGTTGATGCTGTTCGGGCGTTTGTACGTTCCCCGGAAATGCTGAGTGAATACTCGAGCCATATCGTCCCAGCTGTCGACAGTTATTGATGGCAATCCATTGATCCAATCTCTGGCTCCGTCCAGTAACATTAGGGGAAGAAACTTTACAGCTTCCAGGTCTATCCCATTGTTAATCTGGACGGTTGTATAGTAGTCTGAGAGGCAGGTATCCGGGTTTGTACTGCCGGTGTATTTCTGGTACGTTGGATCGACCTTGGCAAAGCCAGAATGCAGGGTTATCCTTCGGATCCTATCAGTGAAACACTTAGGTCCAAAGTATAGATCATCCTTTTCCGCCCTATCCATGTGTGCGGAATACCTTCCGGCTGAATGGACAGAAGGGGATCTACTCCTTTCTTTTCCATTGTTGCGCGGACGCGCTTTTCCGGGGTCGTTTCTATTTCTTCCGAGATCACGCCCTTTTGGATGAGGCGGAGTTCTACTCCTGTGCCTTTCCTTATCCTTAGGGGGTGTCCGAGATCTCTCATGCCTATGGGGTACATCATGTCTTCCAGATTTTTCAGCTGGGTTTCTCGGAGGTGGCATTGCTTTGCCATCATTCCGATATTTTTCTTCCCGGTCGTGGGGTTTGAGTCCACCTTTCGAGGGATGGGATCCGGTTCTAGACGCTTCATCCCTATTGTCGGGATTTTTCTTGTCTTTTCTCGGATCCGCTTTTTTATCCTTTGAATTTTCTGAATCTCCAGGTTCATCCTCCGGTCCAGGTGCTCCAGCAGCGCAAGTAGCTGTTTTGCATAGGGCGGAGTCGTCATGCAACTTCCCTGATCGCTCTTGGCCCCGCTGTTGTTGTTGCAATGCTTTTCCTAGGAAAGCATACACCCCTTGGAGTTTTTCGCCGTTGGAGTACATGTCATTGTTGAGGATGGCGAACGCTGCTTCCTCGTTTTCTGCTGCGGTTTTGTATACTGGTTCGCCTCTGGCGTCCTTGCCGTTTACCTGCTTTTGCCAAGATGGGTTATAAAACCTTTCCTTTGGCGGCAGTACTTCCGGTCTTACGATTCCAGGTAACCTTGTAGGTTTTATGGCAGATCTATTCTTTCTCTCGTATTCCTCGATTTCTTCCTTCATGAGCTTGATGTCATCCTGGGTTTTTTGGAGGTGTTCACGAGATCTGAGTAGATGTTGCTGTTGCCGTTGGAAAGCTTGTCTCCTGGCTTCCAGCATCTCAGGGGGTTCGTTTAATCCCACTGGCGTTTGTAACAGATCCTGTTCTTCTTGTTCTTTCATTGGCATAACAAGGATTTCCTTGGTTTTCTTCTCCGCGGGCTTTATCCCGCTTGCATCTCCTACTTCCGGGTTTTCGTCGGCTGGATCAGCCGATTTCTTCTTCCGGAGTTTGTACTGGAGCTTTTTAGCGGTCTTGTGCTTTTTCTTGGAAGAGGGCGGCTTTTTGGCTGGTTCATCCTCTGTCAATTCCTTGACGTTGGGAAATAGTGGAGAAGTTTCTCCGTCTTCTCTCTCTTCCTCTGGCGGAGGGGTTTTAGGGCTTTCCTGTCTGCCGGCATTCGTGATTTCAGCCGGTTTTGCCATTAGCACTTCATGGAATCCCTCTTGAAGAGATTTTACTTTCTTCTCGAAGGTGTCCTCATCTTCATCTTCGGAATCAAAATCATCCGATCCGGTTTCTGACTCTAATCTCGCCTCAATGGCGGCTAGCACAGAGTCAGCTTCCGAGTTCATCGTCATGTTGACGGATGTCGGATCTTCCACCTCTTTGGTGGGTGTGCTATTGTCTGCCTCTTGCACGGGATTTCCACCATCCGTGTTTTCGGCGACT
Organism: Alopecurus myosuroides; assembly: GCA_028641055.1. Lineage (NCBI taxonomy): Eukaryota > Viridiplantae > Streptophyta > Magnoliopsida > Poales > Poaceae > Alopecurus > Alopecurus myosuroides. The sequence continues at coordinate 107,275,118 of CM054057.1, read as the reverse complement.
TCGGATTGCACCATACCGATGAAGTGTGTATCACTTTTATGTCGGCGGTTTGAGCAAAATCCGGGATCATAGTCATCCTCGACTGGGTATAGGGCAGGTGGGATAAATTTGCTTCCACCGCAAAACCCCATGGCCTCTGCAGTTAGTCCGATAAAGATATTAGCATATCCGATCGGTAACACGCAGGCACTTACCAGATGATTTTGCGCCGGTATGTAGGATCTGTTGTCGAGGAAGTGTCCGACGTCGTCGTCGAACTCCAAGCTTCCGACGGTTATGGAACTGCGGATCCCGCCGAGTATCCCAGATCGGAACTTAACGCCTGACGTCGTTTGCGCCACGGTGGGCGCCAACTGTCGAGACATCGTAGTAGTTTTCATAGACGGGGGGTGCCATGAGACTACGGGTAGAGACGTGGGGTAACGGGATAGCGTTGAAGACAGAGACACAGGATTTACCCAGGTTCGGTACGTCGTGATAATACGACGTTCCTACTCCTGCAATCTCACTAATCAGGGCTAAAGCCTGTGTATACAATTACAATGTGAGGTTAGGTTTAGCTATTCGCTGAGGATCAACTTCCCGGCGAGTTAGCCTATAGCTTCTCGTCTCCATCTATCTTATCTCCCGTCCGGCTTTATATAATAGCCGGGTTAGGGCATACAGAGTAGGAAACCTAGAAGACTACGGTAACTTATAACTTGGAAAGTAAGGAATCCGCCTTCTCCTCCAAGCCAGATCACGTGGGCTGTGATACGGGTCCTTCTAGAATCTGGCTTCTGTGCGTCAGCTTACTAGGCCGCCCAATGGACCATAGCCCACTACCACTTGGTCCGCCCTGGTAATCTGGCACTTATGACTACCATCTGATATACCCCTATTCAGTATATATCCGACAGTTTGTATGTTGGTGAATTGCTTCTTTATTGTTATTTATTTATATTGTTTAGATTGTACGGAGAGAAACGTTCAAATTTTGAAGAGAGTGTTTCTATACCAACTTCCACAAGGCAAGTGATGCTCATGTCCTACTTTTGTTTTCAAATGCATTAGTGTTTTCAGTAGTGTGCATGATAGGTGATATTATTATTTTCCAAGTATATGCTATGCTCAGAACACCTAGTAGTGTGTAGCCAACCTGAAACCCCTGCTAGGTACTAGTTTAGCTATACTAGAACAATATCACAACTGCTGCTGCTATTTATTGGGTTGTGATACTTTGAAAATTGAAATTTAACAACCCAATAAAACACCTGGGTGGATTGGTAATTGCTTGGATTGTGTTGAGTGGCTACTCAGGGCCATGTCCATGGTGGTTGTCACCTGGGTCACTCCCAGGGCCATGGATGTGGTGGTTGTCACCTGAGGGTACACTTGTGGATTGCCACCCAGGACTAAAGAGATCTGTAGGTCTTCCATGTATAGTTAGCTTCCAGTGCAGCCTTGAGGTAATATGGGCTCTGCCAATATTAAGTAAGTTGTGGGGGTTTATCCTGTTGCATGACATGGGCTGGTAGAATTTTAGGAGCGTCGAGTCATGCTGGTATGGTTGAATCCCTCTACCCAAATATCTTGTCTCATTCTTCTCTTTAGGAAAATGAGTCTCAAGGTGAAAGTGAACAACCTCTGCAGAGTAAAAAACTAAGATCTTAGCCGTGTCCCCGGTTTTGGGCCAGTTGAGCAGCTAGACATAGTTGGTGCTGAAGGATCTCCTCATCATTTCTAAATGAAATAAAATATGGTAGAAACTCTTTATAGGGCACATGGTGGTTCAGCCATGATGCCACAATCAAACTTCATGGTGGTTTAGCCATGATGATTTATCAAACTTCATGGTGGTTTAGCCATGATGATTTGTCCAACTTTATGGTGGTTTAGCCATGAATGATTGTACAAATGTTTTCATTTGTTTAAAATGATTTATCAAATATAGGACAAAATTGGCTTTATGCAAATATCCTAGACTCCACCAGCCAAATATCATGTAGCTAGTGTATTCCTCAAAACTGCAACCATACAAGTGTCTCTTGCTAGTACATTGTTTGTACTGACTTCCTCCCCCGTGGGGGCTGCATATTCCAACGTGCAGATAAATCTGAAGACGAGTGAGGATTTCGTTTAGGATCTCGAATCTATCGCCAATATGTTCTGCCTGTGGCGCATGAAGTAAAGAAGGCTCATCGAAGATTTGTTTCCGCCGTGTTTACTTTGAAACCTTGTTATTTGGGCTAGTCCATGATGACTATGCCAGTTGTAAGGCTATTTTATTTCTTACCCAATGGATCAACGATGTACAATGATGCTATTTTAATGAATATTTCATTTTGTCATGTGTATGTTATCAGAGATCCCGGGAATAGCAGGTTACACAGGTGTTCTATCTTCATCAAAAGGTAGGGCGCTACAAGATTGGATCGGGGTTCCTCCAGAGATGCCCTCGTGCGGGGCGACCTGGGAGTCAATCGTTTGGGGAAGGATGGAGAGGGGACGTCGTGAGATTTCTGGATGTATGCTTGGCTTCGGAGTAGCGTGCCTACATATATTTCTCACAAAGCGAAATAGGAATCCCGCAAAAGAAAGCAGAAGAGGAAAGATGGGAGAAAAATCAAGTTGTCCGCCATGTTTTTTAACAAATATCACCATGGCTTCGATGTGGATGGGAGCCAAATAACAATTCATGGGGTTGAGAGATGTGGCAAATTTGTCACATGCAGCCATATGCTGGGTTGTTCCGAAACGGTTCTCCTTTATTGTTGATGCCGTGAGCGGCGCTGAGTTGGTTGTGGGCAAATGTCGGATGAGATTGTGGCGCTATGGTAGAGAAGACCACATCGCAGGTTTGGGCGCCAGCCCGACCTAAGGTTATACACAATAACCTCCCCCATAAAACCGATAATATGGTCCATTTTTTACGGATAATATGATTCACTTTTGTATGTGCGGACAAATTTGGAGCAAAATAACACCCCAACGGGCCACTCCAAGTGGACCGAAGGGGGAGGGTGGACTAGTCGGGTTTGCCCCAAACCTTGCCTAGACACGACGCACATTCTCCCTAGCCCAGCGGGCAGCTGCACAGAAAGATGGAGCAAAGATATTAATTCCCTTCTGATTAAGTTTTGGTGGGGATGCAAAGATGGAGCACGCAAAACAGCTTGGGTATCTTGGAAGGAAATGACCAAACCGAAAGGAATGGGTGGTTTGGGTTTTAGAGATATCGAATTATTCAATCTCAGCCTGCTTGCACGACAAGGGTGGAGAATGCTTCAAGATCCAAATTCATTGAGTGCAAGAATTTTGAAGGCAAGGTATTATCCGAATTCTGATCTTTTGCAGGCTGAGATGTGCAGCTGCCCATCGTTGGTCTGGAGAGGCATTTTTGAGGGGCTATCGGTTCTTAAACAGGGGCTCGTAAGGAGGATTGGCAATGGGCACTCAACACACGCATGGAATGATAACTGGTTGCCACGGAATGGTACTCTGCGACCGATTGCTTGTCTGCTGGAGGATGCCCCGGTGACGGTGAGTGAGTATATTGTCGCAGAAAGTGCAGCTTGGAACGAAGAGATGCTTGATAAATATTTTCTGCCTATGGATTCAGAGGTAATCCGAAATATCGCTTTGAGCACGAGACAACAAGGGGATTTTTGGGCTTGGCAATACGATCGGTGAGGTGTTTTTTCAGTACGATCGGCATACCGCATGTTAGTAGAGACAAGAGACAGGAGAGAGGCCTGGCTCGATGGTAACGCGGCGGGTTCTGATATCTTAGGAGAGCAGAAGCGCTGGACATCCCTATGGAAAACTAAGGTACCATCGAAAATTAAGATGTTCCTGTGGAGACTTGCAAAACAATCTCTCCCAACTTCAGATGTTCGTCAACATTGGAACATGAGCACGAGCGATAGATGTCATGTCTGTGGTGCTCCGGATTCTTGGAAGCATTCCCTGGTGGAGTGTCATACGGCACGGAGTGTGTGGGCACTAGTTGATGAGCGGATTGTGGAGCATATCTGTAACTCTACTTTCGTTCATGCTAGAGATTTCGTGTTTAGCATGATCAATACACTTGCAGAAGCTGATCATACCATGTGCTTTGTCACTTTGTGGGCAATTTGGTATGCTAAAAGAAAGGTAATTCATGAGGAGATTTATCAGAGTCCTTTGACAACCTATGCAGTTATCCAAAAAAAATTGGTTGATCTGGCAAGTACTGAGAAGGTGAGACGAAGGGCTGATGTAACAAGTGCAGTTTCGACAAGCTCTCGTTGGTCAGCTCCTCCGGATGGAGTAACTAAAATTAATGTGGACGCTGATGTTGGAAAGAATGTGAGAATGGGTGCTATCGCTGCGGTGGCGAGAAACAGTGATGGGCAATTCCAGGGAGCTTCAGCTGTGGTGTTTCATGGTCGCAGTGATTCGGAAACCCTTGAGGCTATGGCTTGTAGAGAGGCCATGTCGCTAGCAGATGACATTCTAGCAAGAAATGTGGTAGTTGAGAGCGATTGCCTCGCGGTTGTGCAGAGTTTCAATGACGGTACTATGGGACCGTACGCACAGATTATGAAAGAGATGGAGGCAAGAAGAGAAGAGTTTCAGAAGTTTTCGGTCGTATTTGAACGAAGAACGGCGAATAAGGAGGCGCATCGGCTAGCTAGATTCTCAATCTACAATGAGGTTGGTCGATTAGTGTGGTTGCTAGAGCCACCTGATGGGGTGGATATTCCTGTAAGCTTAAACGTGTAATGGTGTTTGGTGTTTTCTCAAAAAAAAAAAAAAAACGGGCAGCTGCACACACCCCCTCACCTTCCCTTGCCCCACCGGGCAACGACCGAACATGCCTCTTGCCTACTTTAACCGGTCCAAATTAATAGTACCACGTCGTCTCCACTCCACACCACTCCCCGTCCGCACTCCACCGACCAAATCCTAGCTCCCCGGTGATGAAGATATGGATCCTGGACCCTGTGGGTAAGGACACCCCGTCTCAGGCCCAAGGTTAAGGCCCAAGAAGAGGAGCCCTTGGAGTATTCTAGAAGGCCCACGTGAAGCCCACCCGCAAGACTTGCGAGTCAAGACAAGAACTGCTATACGTACTCTATTAGGACTCATGTAACCCCTCCTGGCTGCATATATAAAGCGAGGAGGGAGGAAAGAATAGACGAATCCAATCTGGACAACGAATCTAGTGATCCAATCTAGAGAGGGGAAGATACAAGCCACAACTAGACTAGGCAATACACGGGATACCCCGTACGCCTCACCATGGCATCGCCATTGTAACATCTCGACTATCTCGCCATAATACAGATCAGACAAGCAGGAGTAAGGGTTTTACCTCTACGAGGGCCCCGAACCTGGGTAAATCTTTCTCCTTGATAGCCATCGAGACTACCAGCGTGTACATCGTTCCTCTACTCGAAACCCTACCGGCTCATCCGAGGGATTTGTCGACACGACTCTTCGACAATTGGCGCCGTCTGTGGGAACGACACGCGTTGGATCTACGGTCTCGCCGGCCTCATCTACATCAAGTTTCGGGTCCTCGACCCCATGGATTCGATCTACTTTCGGCTCCTTCAACTTCATCGAGCACTCGCCGGCCTCGCGCACGGCCTTCATCATCTACAATCGAAAATCAACACCGTTCTTCACGTGCAGGCTGCAGGACAGCAGCAACGTACATGTTGCGGACGTCATCAACGGCGGCTCGAAACTCATTTGGAAAATTCCTTCGGTGGAATGATGTGAAATCAAATTATCTACCGGCTCCAAAAAGAATCATCGAATTCCGACGGTTAGATCTCCGTGGATGATCCGAACACTGAAGACCTGTCAGAATCTGACGGAACTCCGCGCGACTTTGGGAAAACAATTCTCGCAGTCGACTCGGACATCAACTCGACGATCACACCGTTGAAAAGCTGCGGAATACAATCCCGCACCAGTCTGCCTTTTTTGAGCCAATTCCAACGGTTAGATCTCCGTCAACAGCTCGCGCACTGTGACACGTTTTGGATCTCGGCGAGTTCGCGAATTTAAATCGCGAATCCGGATCTTATTTCGGCAATTTGCGAGTCGACACAAAGACCAAACAACGTCAACGAAACATGGCGACTCGCCATACTAGTGCCCGGGGGCTCGACATCAACGTTGCCATCCGTGTACACACTACAAACATCGCGACTCCGCCGCGTCGACTCAGTCCGCCGCGTCGAGTCCTTCCGATGAACATCGCGACTCCGCCGCGTCGACTGGGTCCGCCGCGTCGAGACCTTCGGACGAACATCGCGACTCCGCCGCGTCGACTCGGTCCGCCGCGTCGAGTCCTTCGGGAAGCATCGCGACTCCGCCGCGTCGAGTCCTTTGGGAAGCATCGCGACTCCGCCGCGTCGACTCGGTCTGCCGCGTCTAGTCCTTCCGACAAACATCGCGACTCCGCCGCGTCGACTCGGTCCGCCTCATCGAGTCATTCGGGCAAACATCGCGACTCCGTGGCGTCGAGTCTTTCGGGAGCATCGCGAATCCGCGGCGTCGAGTCCTTCGGGAAGCATCGCGACTCCGCTGCGTCGAGTCCTTCGGACAAACATCGTGACTCCGCCGCGTCGAATCGGTCCGCCGCGTTGAGTCCTTCAGACAAACACCGCGACTCCGCCGCGTCGACTCGGTCCGCTGCGTCGAGTCCTTCGGGAGGCATCGTGACTCCGCCTCGTCGGGTCCTTCCGGGAAACATCACGACCCCGCCGCACAACTCCGTTACATCGAATCCTCTCGACTAAGCGTCTCGGGGGCTGTCCTTCGCCACAGCCACACTCGTTGCTCGGGGGCATGCTGCAAAGTAGACGCACTCGAGAATTCGCCGCAGCCGCACTCGACACTCGGGGGCTGAGGCGCGAAACAGCCGCACTCGACACACGAGTCCGGTTCATCGATTCCGGCAACATCACTCAGCACCGCCTCGTCGACCACGACAGTGTTATACAAAGATAAGTTCCTCTCATACGAGTCGACATATTTACCTTTTTTATGTGTTTCTAATCTGCTGTGGAGCTACACCTGACACTCGGGGGCTGCGCCCCGTAAACTACATGTATACTCGACACCCGTCATTTTGTGCGTTACACTATCACATTTACGCGCTACAACCCGAGTAGCTGATACTGCCTGACGTCGACCCTAGACTCCGACCCGGTTTGCAGCAGCAACTGACAGGTCGGCAAGGAGTATAGACAATGGCTGTCAGGCTAACGAAAGGGCACAGCGTACGATGCAAAAGTGTCGCGTATGATCAAATTATTGCCTACCAACATGCCATACACGACTCCGCGAGTCGATAAATTGTTGGTTCACAACCAAAATTAACCCGAGCAACAATTTGTTCCGTACATTTTGCTCTACACAGCACTACTGTTACATTATTTAACCACATCCGATTATATGGCTGCAACTGCAACGCAGGAACCACAACGTCGACACATCCTCCGCTCGGAGTCGACACATATTCTCTTCCGGGAGTCGACGCATGTCCTCCTCCGCGAGCCAACAGAAGACAACCACATGGGGTTAGCTTCAGAATAACTTGAGCCTATGCCCGACTCTGCGAGTCAAACATAGCCTCGGGGGCTACTCCCATCGGGAGCACTGCCGTGCACCCGACAAATCGAAGAAGCAACGTTACACGATCTTTGAGTCTATGCCCGATTACAAATAATCGCACATAGACTCGGGGGCTACTCCCATCGGGAGCGCTGGTAGCGCACCCAATGAGCGCTACACGCTCACTCGACGTACTCCCATCGGAAGCATCTAACACGCTAGCCGCGTATCTGAGGAGCTCTGTCAGATTTCTTCGTCCATGTCCTTATTATGGTCGTACAAACCGCATATTAACTCGGATGAAGAAAAGCAAAACATCAAACTTGTCCGTCTCGACGAGACGCATAAGATAACGCGGGCCAATTCGCGAAATCAGAACATTTTGAAGACTCTTCGGGTCCATCTACTTGTGTGGACTAGGTGGCTGGGCGTCCGCGCCAACTACACGACTTCCACGTCGTCGTGCGACTCCGCCACGTCCGCGTCAACTACACGACTTCCTCGTCGGCTCCGTCCGCCGTGTCGAGTACATCTCCACCGCGTCGACTCCCTCCGCCGTGTTGAGTACACCTCCACCGCGTCGACTCTGTCCGCCGTGTCGAGTACATCTCCACCGCGTCGACTCCATCCGCCGTGTTGAGTACAGCTCCACCGCGTCGACTCTATCCGCCGTGTCGAGTACAGCTCCACCGCGTCGACTCTATCCGCCGTGTCGAGTACATCTCCACCGTATAGTTACGCCATTGCGCACCTCATAACACGAAATCTCTTTCGTATGGGCATATCAAGACGCGAAATTTCTTTCGCATAGTCACCCTGACACGAAATCTCTTTCGTATGGGCACATCAAGATGCAAAATTTCTTTCGCATAGTCACCCTGACACGAAATCTCTTTCGTATAGGCACATCAAGACAAAATCGCGAGTGTGCGGCTTCCGCAACTCTACCACACGATGTATTTACACATCCTTATCCTGGAACGTTCGGCCGACTAGGCACATCCGGATGCCGTATTCTCTCGAGTACGAAGGTAAGACCCAAAAGATCTCTCTTGAGGGCCTGGAATCGCACTCAAGCTGCGTCCTCCCGTAAATTTCCGTGTCAACAACACGAAGAAAAATCCTAGCGGACGCGCCGGGTAGCTCTTTAGGTTAAGTTCGACTCGGTAAGACCTCCACGGCCCAGTCGCAACGATCACCTCGCCGGATTCGAGTTGGAGGTCTCAAATCTGTGTAGGCCAGAGCCGTTTTTGCCCTAGATGCAATTAATTGGCCCTGATCTTTCGGGAGAGCCAAGCGACTGAGCCACATCCTTCTGCGAAAACAGCCAACACAAGGCACATTTAACACTCGATGCTCGAGTACAGAAGCGCTTCGCGCACAGGGTATACACCCTCAAAAACAGGCGATTGAATGACCAATCGAAGAAATCATGAACGGACTTTGAGTGCTTACCTGACTATTCTTAGTCGAATAAACACTCGGGGGCTACTGACGAAGATATGGATCCTGGATCCTGCGGGTAAGGACACCCCGTCTCAGGCCCAAGGTTAAGGCCCAAGAAGAGGAGCCCTTCGAGTATTCTAGAAGGCCCACGTGAAGCCCACCCGCAAGACTTCCGAGTCAAGACAAGAACTGCTATACGTACTCTACTAGGACTCATGTAACCCCTCCTGGCTGCATATATAAAGCGAGGAGGGAGGAAAGAATAGACGAATCCAATCTGGACAACGAATCTAGGGATCCAATATAGAGAGAGGAAGATACAAGCCACAACTAGACTAGGCAATACACGGGATACCCCGTACGCCTCACCATGGCGTCGCCATTGTAACATCTCGACTATCTCGCCATAATACAGATCAGACAAGCAGGAGTAAGGGTTTTACCTCTACGAGGGCCCCGAACCTGGGTAAATCTTTCTCCTTGTTAGCCGTCGAGACTACCAGCGCGTACATCGTTCCTCTACTCGAAACCCTACCGGCTCATCCGAGGGATTTGTCGACACGACTCTTCGACACCGGGGCAAAAACCTAGCTCGCAGGGGCGATGGTGAAAAGGAGAACCAGCCATTCGCGCCCGACCGACCACGAGGCCGGACCCTCGAGTGGTCGCCATTGGAGGCGAGTGGGCATTGAATTCGCCCAGTGGCTCTGGGAGAACGACGAGCCAGTGCCATGGCCGGATGTCAAGCTCCCGAATCACTGGCACATTAATTGGCTGTGGCCCCTATGACACTCGTGCCAACTTACAACCTGGTGTAGATCCGCACCTTCCTAATGCCCGATCTGAGGGTTGACCACACGTTCGGCTTCGATAGCGGTCTTTGGGACCTCTGGTTCATCGCCAGCATCATTCCTGACGTGCGTCACCGCACGTTCTTCACCTCGCATGGGTCACGCTTCGAGGAGCCGGAGTAGGCGATGGGCAAGGTCGACGGCCAGCTAGCGACGCTGCATGAGCTCGCGCCATAAAAGAACGAGGAGGACGTGGAGCAACTACGCCTCAACATTGAAGCGTACAAGCTGCACGTACATCCATGCTCACTCCAGCGCTCTACGCCTCCGTAGAGGAGGCAGGTGCCGCCCGCCAGCGAGCAGCTGCAACAGGAGCACAAGGGCCCGCCGTGGTCGTAGCAATTGCGCGAGGCACTTTAGGCGTGAGATCTGACTCCGGCGTGGGCACAGCCGCCATCCCCGCCACAAACGCCGCTGCCGGGGCCAGCATCGCACCTCTACAAGCCCCTGATGTGCATCATCCTCGACGTCCACGAGGAGGGATAGGCGGGACGGCCATGGCGACGTCCAAGGCTGCGAGGCGGCGAAGGCCACGATGAACCCTACATAGGGTTTTTTTTGTTTATATTTTTTTCCTTATGTATGAACTTGGCTGTTAAATTAAGTAAATTTTTGTTCAATTTGAATTTCCATTCATTTTTTTATTTGGTTGGGACGAGTCCACCCAAAAGCAATGTCCGGGGCAATTTTGTTACACGAACCACTCCAAACAGATCAAAAGCAGACGGATTTGTCTATTCGGGGTGGCCCGCTGGGTATGCCCTAAATCTTATCATGGGTACCTATTACTCTATGGGGTACTAATCCATCGGTCGAGCTTTGATAGATAATTGTGCTGTACACACTAATTAGTTTCATTTCTGAATAACAAGTCGAGTAATGTGTTTGTCCACAGATCGTTCATCTAGTTTTCTGAATTTCTTCAAAAGAGTAGCGGCGCGTTGCGATCAGGTCTTACGGGATGACACGAGGATGTGGTGGTCGTGGTGTGATTAGTGGATCACTCACATGTCGAGCGCCATGGGATGCCATGACCGACAAGCTCGGATATGGTGGACGTTTTCGGTTAGAGTTTTTACGGATCAGAGTATCTGATATAAATAAATAAAGATCGCAACAAAAAAAACTGCAATTAATTGAGTGCGGCACAAATCTCCGGTGTTCATCTCTACGGTTTCCTTTCTTGTATGTTCTTCTGTTTTGTGCTCGTGATCCTGCAACGACAAGTGGTATCAGAACATGTGGTGTTCAATCTGCCACACCACTACCGGGCAGTGTTTGATCAGCTGGGGCGCCATGCGAGGATCCAAGAATGGCGACAAGATTAATTGAGGACAAGGAGGGAGAGGAGTTGGAGTCCATCCCAAGGCTCACAAAGCTGCTGGCGCGTCCATGACAGACGATAACAAGGTGTGGACCTCGTGACATTGCTAAGAGGGTTGCGCCATTGATTGTATTATAGGGAAATAATCAGAGAGACGATGGATGACGGGGATAACTTAGTAGGGACAGATTGTCCACACAACAGGAATGGCCAAATAGGCCGACGGCCAAAGAGTACGCCGACGGTCAATTGTCGGGGCCGTCGGCATACGTAGCGCCAGGGGCCAGCCAACCAACGTGGCCGTCGGCACGGAGCTGGCCGTCGGCGTAGGTTATAGCAGACCGACGGCAGCCGTCGACACACGTTCGGCCGTCGGCATAGCATAAACAAAGCCGACGGCTGCCCTCGGCACAAGTCCTCCCGTCGGCACAGCTTCCTAGCCCGGGGGACTATGATTTCCCACATCTTATGCCGACGGCAAGGCACACTTGGACATATTTTTTTTCTCCTTTTCTTTTTGTATTTTTGTATCTCGTTATCAATTACTATTAGTTGGTTAAAATAATATGTTTATATTTTATGTTAAAAATATATAAACTCACATAAATTACTATTAGGTGTGTTGTGTGCTTTTATGTTAAAAATATACAAACTCACATAAAATGACATAAAAATTATATCTAATCCAATTTATTTATTCATACTACACAAACACACATTACTACCCTAACTCAAGCAACTAGTTCCACATTGCTACCCCCTCTCGACGTTGTTACCGCGTGTTTCCGTATAAGTCCGGTATTTCTTCAGCGGGTTTAGGATTTCACCGGAGGGGGGCTCCGGATCGTCTGGACCCGAACACAAACAAGGTGGTGCCATAACATGTTATTATAGGTGTGTTGTGTGCTTTGGATTCCAAAGATTTCACTCCAGTGTGTGGGCCGCTTCACCGGCATCCACTTCTCTCTCGTGAGTTTACACGCGCTAATAGGCTGAAACTCCCGTATCGGACGAAACGTCGTGAATCTTCCGAAGAGTTGGGTTCTACCTTGTTGTTTTGTGTTGTTATGGCCTACCCTAACACAACCAAGCAACTAGTTTCACATTGCTACCCCATTTCGACGTTGTTACCGCGTGTTTCCATATAAGTCTGTTATTTCTCCAGCGGGTCTAGGATTTCACCGGAGGGGGGCTCCGGATCGTCTGGACCCCAACACAAGCAAGGTGGTGCCATAACATGTTATTATAGGTGTGCTGTGTGCTTTGGATTCCAAAAATTTCACTCCGGAGTGTGGGATAGCTAGGGATGTATCTGGATCGATGTATGGATGTATGTGGATCGATGGATGTATCTAGATCGATGTATGACATTAAACGATGTTTGTATGGATGTTTTGATGGTTACTAATGATGGTAATGTGCTTCTACATGTTTTTATTGCATTGAATTATTATTTGTGCCATTTCTGTGGTTTTTGGAACAAAAACAGCACAAAAAAGCACAAAAAAAACTGGACAGAGGCTATGCCGTCGGCACAGGCCTTGCGCTGACCAAATGGTCATGCATGTGCCGCCGGCATTGCCGTCGGCATAGCCCCTGCCCACCAGGCCTACGCGCACGCACCAGCGCGCGCCAGGTGTCCACTGTTGTTCAGACGGCAATGCCGGCGGCACAGCGCCCTCGACCAGCACAACGGAGCTGACAACGTGTGCCCACTGTCAGACCCAGGTGGGGCTCACCATATCCCTATGCGGACGGCCTTTGTTTGTGCCGACGGCCAAACGAGCTGCGCCGACAAGGGAATACGCCGACGGGACGGTGCAGACGGCCACCGTCGGCGTATACGCAGATTCCTGTAGTGCCATCTTTAGGCTTGTATACAGATTTCCGTCCGATTTTCTAAGCTAATTATACAAAACCACGACTCCAAAGCTAATAATAACCAACACAATATTTAAATAGCTCGTTTCTTTCCACTAGTAGTTAGGTACGTGCAATGCACGATTTTAGATTTACCAAATATATTTTAACTTCGCATAAGCATGAATAATTCTTTCTTTTTTGTTTTGCAATATTACCATTACGTGCAACGCACGTAAGATGGACACGCAAATGTAATAAAAGTGACGAATAGGTCTTTGTACCATCCGCACCCCTCCATCACCGGACACGAATAAAACTTTTCGTAGTAGACCTTGTTATAGCAGGCAAATGGAAAGTCGTCGTGGTACTTGTTATATTAGACAAACACGAAGTCGTCGTGATAACACCCTGAAATACCATCCCACAAAAGCAGTAACCATCGTCAATAATGGCAACGGTAGAACCGAAGAATCTAGTCTACAAGCACATGAGGAAAAGCGAAAAGGATATCCCACTTTATTTATCTTCTCTCTCTGAAGTTTTCAGACTTAACTGATGTAATTGAAGCGGATATGGACATCAACATGGATAGGTTAAATTGAAGCGGCGTGTGTGGGGGCGGACCTGTTAATCCGGCCCGCGGTTGGTGGGTGCGTCATGAGTCATGACTGCAGCAGACGTACCTTTTCGGCCGGTGGATTGCGGGGTCGTTGGTCATGCAGTGATGGAGAATGCCGGTTCAGTCGACGACGCGGCAGATCCCAGCTACAATGAACTCTTGAAAGGCACGAAGGGCGGCTGTGCTGGTAATCCTGCTGTCCGTGACGATGCTTCGGCGCGGCAATCCTGCTGTCTAGACGATGGTGCCTTGCTGGCCTTGGCTGTTACGGGGGTAGAAGCACGACCCAATGGGTTTTTTCTTTTCCTCCTTTTCTCGTAACAGGCTAACAGCCCTGGTCATGTTCGATCATGTTTATGTTTCACGGTACTTTCTCATTATATATGAACCGATCAAATATATTTTGTGTTTAACATTGAAACAATCTTGATCGGATCGGAGGCAGTTTAACGCTTTAGATTGAATGTATATACGAAGTTTGCTCTTTTATAAATAGCTTAGATTAGAAAAAGAATATGCCCCTAACCCATCAGAGTTTAAACCCTAGGTTTGACACATGTGTTTCGCATTTAGGCGGAATATTTTTTCAGTGGGAGGCGACATTCCCGTCGATAGCGAGACGCCTATGGTGACTTCGTCAATCTCAAGACCCGCCGGCTCAGTGTTTCGGAGGTGCTCATATGGATACGGTGTGCGTGTGTACGTTCACAGGGGTGAGCATATGCGCGTGCATGTGAGCTCTGTGTTCTATAAAGAAATATTAATGCACCAACAAAATGTTAAACTGACGAAGAAACAAGGTGTATAATTTTTTTAAGCAGGAGATTGATTTTGGTTGTTAAATAGCCCACTTAAAAAAACAAATGTATTAAATAGGGCAGATGTGGCCGTTCTCGTGTATCCGATCTAGACAAAGCAGAACGTCCAATTCCGATTGGAATAGGTATTGTACCTGACCGGGCTATTTTTCTCTGCCGGTAGTGTTTTCTTTCCTTGTTTACATGGTACCTTTTTTACTTGACCCCCACGGACACCCTCTGATTTCCTTCCGGGTCTGATTTTCTTCCGGATGGGATCGGGCGTGAGTAGGACATGTACTTTTTTTTATAACCTGAACCGTTTTTTGCTCAACATTGAGAGCATCTGGATCGTTGATTGTAGCCTACTGAACGCATTAGATTTAATGTATCCTAACATGTTTGCTCTTTCATAAGTAAGTATAGATAAGTATAGATTTAACAAAAAAAAAAAAAAAACCCGACATATCGATCGGTGGCACCTCTCACCCAACTCATATGGCGCGAAAACAAAGGTATTCGCGCCAAAAATAGAGTTTGTCGTACGTCGTCCCACTGGTCCTTCGCCGCGACCGCTGAGCTGTTAGCATAAAACTGTTCTTCGCCAATGCCCATAATCTGGTTAGCGTCCGCAGAATCGCCACGGCCGTGACCAGAGCTGCTCGTTGTCTTCTCGTCGTGGCTTTTCTACCACGGCTTTGACCAGCTCCAGAACGTGAACATGTTGAGTGCCTGTACAGCGACAGTGTTGGCACGGGATGCTTTGGTGCTACGTTATTGTGGAACCAGAACAGGAATAATATTCTGTTTTGTACATGCTTATTTTGGCCAAGTCAGCGCCGACAGGTGGGCCAGATATGTCAGTTGTTTCTGTTAAATGAGCAGAAATGCATCTGCGCACTACAGGAAACAGGCTATATGCCTACGGTCGGCTTAGGCCCAAAACCGTCGGCATATAGCTATGCCGACGGCAAAACGCTGTCGGCAACTTCTTCATTGGCATAGCTCTAAAAAGCCGTACTGCATTGGTGATAAACTCTAAAGTTGTGTTTTTTACATTACGTCCAAAATGGTGGTTTTTTGTAAGAAATGTCTTTTTTTAACTACTCTCTCCGTCTCATATTAATTGTCTTAAAGTTGGATAAAAGTGGATGTACGTAGACATATTTTAGACTTTGGTCCAAAATTAAGGCAATTAATATGAGACAGACGAAGTATACAGTTGTGGTTTATGTAATTAGCTTGTTTTTTTTATGATTGATTGGACAACTCTTCTCTCTTATGCTTAACCGAGTTCAAAGCACAAGCTACCCTAACCCGCCACCTCTGCGCCCCTAGGCCCTATCGCCGGTTCCGTTTCTTTGCCGCCGTCGGACTTGGCCAAGAAGAAGGCGTTCCACCAGGATCTTTCCTCCTGGTAAGTCAAACTATGATAAGACATCGATCTCAGAATCATATATTTCCCATTTGTTCGTTTATTTTCCATTTTGAATTGGAATAATCCAAGTTTCATAATTCATTCTAGTTTATTTTTAAATAATGAGATCGGTGTTTCCTGAGTTGTCTTTGCATCGATGGATCAGCTAAATGGTTCATCTCTTTTGTTGGAAAGAGTTTGCACTTTAAGTAATAGGAGGTGCATGCAATCTTAGATTTATAATAACGTGAACTATACTCCCTTGCGCGAAAGTTTCATAAAGACCAACACCAAACTTCCCGAGGAAACACTACCTATACATATAAGCCAGAGCACACGAGAGGAAATATGAGAGATAGAAAGTTGTATGCCATATTTTTTAACAAAAGTTATCTTGGCTTCCATTTGGATGGGAGCCAAATATAAATTCATGGGATCGAGAGATGTGGGGAAATTTCTACATGCAGTGAAGCCCTTTGCCTTTATAGTTGATGGTTAGCTCTGGTACTATGGCAATACCATGGCAGATGAGGCCATAGCTAGCGCTGGTTTCGGTGACCGCCCGACCTAAATGCTCTTACTCTAGAGCGCGGGAAAAAGGAGATGTAAATTTTAATGAATCGGATATCGGTAGACTCTTGTAATCTTCTGGTTCCAATAAACGTCGTGTGTTTATTCCATATCAGCTTTTTAACAAGGGCAATATGATGAAGGATGTTTTAACTAAGTTTGTGAGATTGACCATAGTGTTTGGCATGACAATCATACTCTCCGTGTGTTGTAATTACGTAACTATTATGCTCAATTAATATTATTCGCTAGAATATGTTTTCTAAGAAAAAATTGTTTGGATGGGCTTGAGATTTATAGAATTGGGCCACAATTATGGCTGGATGTTATCAATTGATCGCTTAAAAACCATAAGAGAATGTGTCGAGTTTCTTTCATAACCAATTCATCTAACATTTAAGGGTGTTTTTAGATATTTTCAATACGGAAACGACACTGGATTTTTTTAGCATTCGATTATGATTTGTGAATCAATTATCTAAATTTCAGGTTTTAAGAAGCTATTGTCGCGCCTCATTTTGGAGGCCGAAGTACATGTAGCTTGGAACTGTAAAAAAACGTGAATCTGTATTTTTACGTTAGACAAAATTCAAAAAAAAAAAAAAACTCACGTGTAGATAATATTGAGATCTACCATTGTGAAAAAATAACAACGTTCAAAAAAGCTTTAAGCGCTAACCGAGCGGAGAGGCTCTAGCTTTAGCGTTGCTTAAGCGTTTAGTCGAAACCATACAATTTTTGGCAATTATAGGTATATGTATGGCTAAATGCCTAACGGTCAACTAACAGCACAAGTAGTAGCAGCCCGACCTAACATCACAAGTAGACAAGTAGTACCAGCCTAACAGCCCAAGTAGCAGTAGCTTAGCCGCAGCAACAAGAACATAGAATGAAATCTGGAAGTATATAGCCTAAATGGCTAAATCTGCAAGTAATATAGCCAAAATCAAGCTGGAGTGCTGGACACAGAGGGAGCCTCGAGCTGGAGTCCTAGAGACAAAGAGGGGATTGAAAGGAAGTGGGGATTGAGGAACAAAGAAAGAAAATTACCTGATGTGGCCGTCGGTACCCTCAATTTGGATCGAGATGGGACGAGGGGGCGGAGGTGCTGCTTGCTGGAGAAGGGGGCGCGGTGCAGCCGTGCAGGTGCCCAGGAGGAGGAGCTCAACGACGGCATGAGGAGGGGAAACGGCGGCGCGGGAGGGATGGACTTCAATGGCGGCGTGCGGCAGAGCTGCAATGGTGACGCCTCTCTGTCCTTGGTCGAGCCGACAGATGGGAAATGGCCGATTAGAGTGCCTACTAACCTTAGCCTCGTACTCCCTCTCTCTTCTTGAGTTTCCCTCTAATTTCTGCCCCCAAAAATTTCATCTCCCACCGGCCGCCATCGAGCACATAGTCGTCGCTCTTCTAGGCTTCAGCGCCGCTTGACCGTGAGGAAGCGCCCGCTGAGAAGAAAGCGGGCCACTTTCGAGCGCTTAGCGCCTATTGGGCCGCGAAGGGAAAAAGTTGAGCGATTGGGTTCACTTCGCTCGCTTAGACGCTTAAACGGCCGCTTTTATCGCTTTTTTGAATGTTGAAAAATAATCAAAAATTTGTTATATTTTCACTAGGGAAAAAAAGATAAATACGTATTTGAATATGTGAACAGTGCACAAGCTAGAAAAATTGAAATCTTGCCATATTTTTATTTATTTATTAGCATATAATAATACACATGTTGACTTGAAAATTTACACGGTTCTAGATCTTGATTTTATCTACATCTAAGTTTTCTTTTTCCAATTTTTTGAAACACAAAAATGCAGTTTTTTTGGAAACCAAGCTACAGCCCACGTTCACATGTTGATGATGTGTTGTCACGTGATTGAAGAACTCTAAAGGGCTTAGAGTTTGTAGGTAAAGAGTTAAACACAATTTGTGGTGTCGATAGATCGGTGACTATATTTCACTTCACATCACGCCTAGTGTTGCCAAGCGTATTTTATTTGGGGGCATGCATTTTATTTGGGAGCATGTATTCAGATCAAACCTAATTTTCCAAACTCTGTTGCTGATTCCGCTGATTATTACTTGTTGATTGAAGCAATTTTTGATATTCATATTTAAGAGCTTTTGTGTTCAGGAAGTAAATTAAGAGGTTTTGCCTTGTGTATATTTGAAAGTGTCTGAATTGATGCTTCTGTATGTTGTGGTTGATCATTTATCCTTATTAAAATCGGTGACACTGTTCTAATTTCTCCTCTCTCCAGCCGAATGAGGTTTATGCCTTTTACAAAAAGAAGAAAAAGAAAAAGCGAGAAAAGACAGTCCGTTCCGCCCAGAAACCCTGGAAGAGCCGCCGCACCTCCGCCTCCACCCTAGATTGGTTCCCCCTCCTCCGATCGGCCTCGGCGGCGTCAGGAGGAGCGGGGAACCCGATCTATGAGTGAAGTTCTCAATAAAAGTAGTATTCTCAATAGATTGGCTTAGTGTTTTGATAGCCATCTTGTACATCAATAGAGATGGCATCGTCTTGAATAAGTTATCTCCAACTCTTCTTTCGACGGCAAGATCTTCTTCGCGACGTCGATGGTGGTGTTGAAAGATTAAGTTTATCTAGGTTTGGTCCTTGAGATCTTGCTTCGACAGATCGATTTTGGATTTGTTTTTTCCGTTGTTGTCGCAAGGAGGTTTGTCCTTGGAATATATGTTCCGGCTGCTACGTCCTCGACAATGGCGATTCGAACTCTTGGCTCCCAGCGACGTCGACAAGGTTGTTCTGTTGGATTTCCCTAAAATATCGGTGTTGTTACTCTTTGCCGATGTTAGTTGATTATTTTAATGGTTGTGTGCGTGCACGTAGCCTTGGCAATGTGGCTCAAAATTAAAATTATGGGAGAATCATCGTTGATATTTACAGATCTATGGTTTGATATCTTTGCCATTGTTCTACGGCTGCCTATAGGAAAATATATGATTGTGTCATGGAAGAAGAAAGAGTTTAAATATGTCGAAGATTTAGTCGTTTCTTTTAGACTTTATTTTGTAATCGTCGTAGTCAGCTCACGTTATTTGCTACTGTGAATATATGATATTGATGGTTAAAAAAAAAGAAAAAGAAAAAGAAAAGCATATAAACATTACGACTGGAGCTTCTTCTTTTTTTTTGAACAAGGAGTGCCCCCGACGGGCTAGAAGCTTCTCAGTATAGCAGCAGTGGGTGTACAAAGTAAATTACAAGGGCCCTCAGAACATCTAAATTAGCACATAGGTCCCTAGAAAATGCAGAAAAGACCCTCCAGCAAGATATGCAATTACAATAGGGTCCATCCCTTTCCCCACCGTCGAGCAGGAAGGAGATGTCGAGCCTGCCGTCGCTCGTCGCCGCCGCGGGGACTACGCCACTTGCTTCGACGCCGGCTAGCACCACAGCATCAGCTGACATAAGGGGCCTCTGAATAGAGGTTGAAGAAAATCTGGATCGAACTAGCAGCTTGTGGTCATCGTAGACCAAGGATGCGCTCGAATTGACAGAAGCTTCAAATCTCCATGCCTGCTCTGCCTCTATCTCTGCAGTAGCACCACGAACTGCCGCCACTACCACCGGAGCTTGCAGATCGCAACACCTAACAAAGATTAGAGCCAAACCAGACGGGAACCAGCACCGCAGCTCCGAGAAAGCCAGGCTGTCGTCAACACCCTGAAGCCTGCCACGGAACATGGGAGGCAGCAAGATAGGGTGGCCGCTGCGCCGATTCCGGGAAGAAACGAGTTTATTTAGATAGGGGAGAGGGGAAGCAGTAGCCACATCAGCCGTCATCTCCTTCCTTCGGAGCTTGAGCAGCATCAGAGCGGCCACCTCCTAGCGCCGATGGGCACTCGTAAGCCCTGGCGGTGGTCTTCCCCGCGGCACGAAGCCAAACACCACGCAAGAAGAACTACAACTACCAAACTGGAAATAAAAACCTAGATCTACTATACAAGGCGGCGCACCGAGCTCCTCCTCTTTCACTTCCCCATCCGGCGGCGCCAGCGGCGAAGATCCAGGCTCGGGCCGGGTCCGAGAACGACTCCTCCTGTTCGCCTCCTTATCCAAGGGTGGGTGGGGGACCAAGACAGGATCCGCCCAGTACGACTGGAGCTTCGTACCGCACTAATCTCGAAGCACGACCTAGCCCCAGGCCCCAGCCCCGACCTCTGCGCCATCAGGCCCGGACGCCCCGGTAGCCGGTGCCGTTTCTTCGCCGCCGCCGCCGCCGCCGCCGCCGCCGGACTTGTCCATTCAGCGTAAGTCGATCTTCACCAGGATCTCTCCCCTCGGTAAGTCCAACTGAGGCAGCACATCCGAATAGGAATCATACCTTACCTGTTTGTTTGTGTGTGTTTTCCAGCTTGAACCGGACTAACCCTATCTACGACCCCCTCGTTAGTTTCCGCAATTTCCTCCAGTTTTTTCTTGAATCCGAGCAAACGCTATACCGGCGGTCTTGAATTTACTGGTCCAGTAATGGGATTTGCGTTTTCTGAGTGCTCTTGCATCTTGAGAGTAACACCCAATGGTTCATTTCTTTTGTTGGACCGGGATTAAAGGGCGTTATCCTGTGGCCTGCGGGATTAGATTTGCCGGGATTTTTGTGGAATTCAAATCATTAGATTGGAATCGTGTTAGCTTATACAAGCTGAAACATAAACCTGTGCACGTATGGGAATATGTTGTCCTTTTAAAATGGGGATTAATGTAGGAACCTGTGTATGCTATACCGGCAACGCTGTCAGTGGTCTTAAATTTACTGGTTAAGTAATGGGATTAGCGTTTCCTGAATGCTCTTGCATTGTTGAAACAGCCAACGGTTCATGTCTTTTGCTGGACCGGGATTGATTGAGCCAATAGGGGATTATCCTATGGTCTGTGGGATTGGATGTGCTGGAAAACAGTTTGAGTTGAAATCTTGAGATTGGAATTGTGTTGAGTTATGGAAGCTGAAACTTAAATCTGTGCAGGTATGGGGATATATTGTTCTTTTAGCATGGGGATAAACCTAGGAACCAAACATCCGTCAGATGATCCTCTCAATCATGATATTCTTAAGTAGCTTTCAGTTAATTAGATATGTGGAGAAAGCTTCACGAGGGGGTGTCCCCTGTGTGGATCCCTTTGCGGAACGACATGATTTTGAGGCATAAGTATCATCTCATGAGTGATGAATGTTACTCATTTCTCATAATCTTGATCAAAACCAGTAGTTGCAAAAAATCTAATATAGTGAATTACATGGTATGTCTGACCATAGTACTGGGATAAAATACGGTTCAGTCCTACAAAAGATTGTAAAGTCACTATGAGATGGCAATACAGGGCCAAACCATATGAATGAACTCCCTGCTTCTCCAAAGAATAAGAGCATTGTTTGTCTTACATTGAGCATACCAATAGGGAGAAGAGGGAAATAGTCTGGGCTTCAGTTATTTTCTTATTGTCATTTAGTTGCATTCTAGCACCAGCCTGTCAATAACAATAATCAAGGTAGTCTGTAACTTTTTGCCTTGTGGTTCTGCTCAGTTAATATATATGTAGAAATATGCCGTATTCATGCTGTTCTCTGTCACTTGTGAAATAAGACTTCTTCAATTCTGTATGCACAAACCATTGTAAATGTCATTTATTTTCTTAATGGGCTACTATTGATTAATGAATTCATGTCATGCTTTTTATGTGTTTTTCTTTTATTCCTGACCACATGAATGTTCATTCTTTATCTGAATGTTATCTTATCTGCAACATTTCTCTGCAGCAATCCTCCTTAGCCTCTGGATCAGCGGGTTGAAGCTGATGGAAGCTGAAAGAGGCAAGCTCAGTCAGATTGACCAAAGAAGAGCTCGGTTTCCTTGTTGCATAGTATGGACACCCATACCCTTCATCACATGGCTGGTACCGTTTATCGGTCATATTGGCATCTGCAGAGAAGATGGTGTAATATTGGACTTTGCTGGTCCAAATTTCGTGTCTGTTGACAACTTTGCTTTTGGAGCTGTTGCCCGCTACATCCAAGTAGATGGTGATGAGGTCTGTATTTCGCGGCTTATACTATCATCCATGCTGCATTCAAAGGCCGAGTCATACTATTTTCTCAGAATTAACCGTTTGTCATATGCAGCGCTACAAGCTTCTCGGCAGTCAAGTAGAGGTGGCATGGGACGATGCGCTAAAGAAAGGCGTGCAGGAGTTCCAGAACAGGAGCTACAACCTGTTCACCTGCAACTGCCACTCCTTCGTCGCGAACAACCTGAACCGGCTATTCTATTCAGGCCACGACAAGTGGAACGTGGTCAGCCTGGCCGCAGCGATGTTCCTGCGGGGCCGCTGGGTGAGTGCAGCGGCCGTGGCGAAGACCTTCGTGCCGTTCGCTGTGGTGCTCATCGTCGGGGTTCTCCTGGGCGGCACGGTGTTCCTAGCCGGCCTGCTGGGTTTCGCTGCCGCCATGACCGGATGGTTCCTTGTCGGCACCTACTGCATCAAGGGCCTTGTAGAGTTGTAAAACTGGAGTATAGCGGGCCTGAGTTTTGATGACCGTGTGTACCTTCTGTAACATGTATCTATGAGAGTGTTCTGTTTGCTTTGGTTACAAATGGTTTTGTCACGCCAATTTCAGTTTCACAGGTCTGTACTGTACTGATTCTTCTTAGACTGTAAGCATAGCAAAAGTTAACCGTGTCATCAAAGAAGGTTTTGATTTCTGGTGTCCATTTCCGTTGGTAGATTGATCTTAAGTTGTCTGAGTATGCACCAAACTTATCAAGAGTAACTAAATGTGGTCCTAGATAGGAACCACATGCCGCCTTGCTCATGGCCATGCCAAACAATTAATAGCAAACATTTACTTAAACACTTGTGTACTAGTTAAAAAGGAGAAAAAGGTGAGTTAAGTTCCACATCAACACACGGTCAAACCATGTTATAAAATCTGGATGGAGTAGTATAGAGGATATACTAGCTACCTGTAGTTCTCACAAAGCGTACAAGGAAATATGAGAGACAAAGCAAGTTGGCCAAAATCACCAGCTTCGATCTAGATAGGAGCCACATTAACTATTTCATGGGATTGAGAGACATGGGGAACCTGCCACATGCCTCGTCTTGAGGATGACCTTGTGCTCTATGTTGATGCTGCGAGAAGCACCGAGTTTCTTATGGCATTGTTTGAGAAGCCCAAAGCAAGATTTCAGCGACTGCCCAACCTAAATGTCGTGTACCAACTATCCTACTAGCACTACCAGAAATGCATTTGTAGTGGCGTTGTGGCCTAGCGGTCAAGAAGGAGGGGGAGGACGGGTGGCTGATGCTACCAAGAAGGAGGAAGAGGAGGCTGCTTCTTCCAAGAAGGAGGGGGGCTGCTGCTGCCAAGGAGGAGGAGGAGGTTGCTGCAGCAAAGTAGAAGAGTAGGGAGAAGCTCTTTTGAAGAGGCTTTCCTGACGAGGAGGAATACGGTTTGAAAGAGGGCTGTTTCTGTGGAAGAAAGCTTCCCGAGGGATCACCTGGGTGGATTACTGTGCAAAACGACATTATTTGTAGGCACAATATCACTTCATAAGTGAAATTTTTTTGAAAGAGGACTGTTACTCATTTCTGACAATCTTGGCAAAAACAAGTGGGTGAAAAGATCTAACAAGAGGATTACGCATAATGGCTGACCATATCATATGATAAAATTTGGTTCAATCATACAAAGGATTGTAATAGTGGCTATGAGATGACAATGCAGAGAGAACTTATGAATGAACTCGTGCTTCTTCAGAGAATAAGAGCATCCTCCGTCTTATATTGCGTATACCAATAGGGACAAAGGGAAATAGTCTGGCCTACAGCAATTTCCGCAGGTCATTTAGTTGCATTCTAGCACCAGGCTGTCAGTAACAACAATCAAGTTGGTCTGTGACTTTTTGCTTTGCGGTTCTCCTCAAGTTAATATATATGTAGAACTTCATTTCCCATTTATTTTCGTGATGGGCTGCTGTTGATATGTGAATTCTTGGAATGCATTTTACATGTTTTTCTGGTATTCCTGATCACATGAATGTGCATTCTTTATCTGAATGTTATTTTGTCTGTACCATTCCTCTGCAGCAATCCTCCTTGGCCTCTGGATCAACAGCTTGAGACTGATGGAAGCTGAAAGAAGCCAGCTCAGCCAGATTAACCCAAAGGACAGCTCGGTTTCCTTGTTGCATAGTATGGTCTCCCACACCTTTCATCTCATGGTTTTGGTATCATTTATCGGTCATATTGGCATTTGCAGAGAAGATGGTGTAATCTTTGACTTTGCTTTTGGGGCTGTTGCCCGCTACATCCAAGTAAATGGCGATGAGGTCTGTACTATGTGGCTTATACTATCAATTCAGGCTGCATTCAAAGGCCGAGCCATACCATTTACTCGCAAGATACTAATCTCTTGCCATATGCAGTCAAGCAGAGGCGGCCTGGGACGACGAGCTGAACAAAGGCGTGCAGGAGTTCGAGCTACAACCTCTTCACCTGAAACTGCCACTCCTTGGTCGCCAACAACCTGAACCGGCTCTTCTACAGTTCTACTCAGGCCACGACAAGTGGAACATCGTCAGCCTGGCGGCCGCGATGTTCCTGCGGCGCCGCAGGGTGAGCGCGGCGGCCGTGGCAAAGACCATAGTGCCGTTCTGGCATTCTCCATGGTGCTCACCGTCGGGGCTCTCCTCGGTGGCCTGACGTTCCTGGTCGGCCTGCTCGCTTTTGCCGCCGCCCTGACCCGATGGTTCCTCATCGGCACCTACTGCATCAAGGGCCTTGTAGAGTTGTAAAACTAAAAGTGGAGTGTTTCTTTTTATCTGGTTTAAAGTTTAAAACTAAAACTTTTGCCACGCCAGTTTAAGTTTGGCAGGTCTGTACTCCACTGATTCTTGTTACAGCGTGAGCATAGCAAGTTTACAAAAGCCTACGCATCTATCTACATTACGGCAGAGCGCTACGTTGCCACTGCCTGTGCCAGACTGCCAGTACATTTGCCGTCTGCTGTGCACACGACAATGACAAAATGCCCGGCGTCGTAATAAGAACAATACATGGCAAAAGACAGCGACATACACACGGTAAATAGTGGCACACGGTAAATATCTTGCGCGCAAACGGGACAGCCACAGCAGGCCAAAGATTAATTTTTTTCGTGTGCCAGGACACCACACGGCATGCGACTTTACATGCTTCTGTCAGAAAATTGCCCGCTAGCGGACTACTCGTACCCGTTCGTTTAGGGTTTCCTGTCCTCCCGTCTGGAGATCAGACGGCGAGTTCCCGAGATCCATCCAGTCTTGATCAATCCTTCCAGATCGATTGATCCCAAGTGCCTGCGGAGGTTCATCATGTCGGGAACGAGATCGCCGGCGATCTCTGACTCGGCCTCGAGGGATTCGAAACAAGGGAAGGCTCCCTCAACGGGGGAGAGGCAGGAGGATTATGCGCCAATCGCCACGGGAGGGATTAACTCCCTATTTGATCGGTTAGACATCGGAGAGGAAGAATTCGATGACCTGATCATCGAGGAGACGGATATAAATCTGGCTGAGAGCACACGCTGGCTAGCGGTGGCACGAGTTCATTGTGAGAAGGGTTTCAGCCATGATGCGTTTTTCCAACAGATGCGCGCAGCGTGGAACACGGCAAAGGATGTCTCGATCCGGCCGGTTGGATACAAAAGGTTTGTGATACAATGCTATTGCTTGGGTGACTGGGAGAAGGTCATTGAGAGAGGACCGTGGCTATTTAGAGAGTGGCCTGTCATCATAGCTCCGTATGATGGAATTTCTGACCCCGATGGGGTGGACTTAGAGTACATGCCAATTTGGATTCAAATCCATAAAGTCCCGGAGGCGTACAGACAGGAATCAGTGGTGAAACTACTTGTTAACAGGCAGGCTGGACAGGTGATCGAAGTACAGATGAATCCACCAGGAACCTTCAGAGGTGACTTCGTCAGGGTACGGATAAAACAGGATGTGCGCAAACCTGTCACTCGTTTTGTTTCCGTCTCGCTGGGAGGAAAAAGATCGATCTTTGAGGTGAAGTACGAGAAGTTGGGGATGCTTTGTTTTGCTTGTGGAAAAATCGGACATGTTTATAAGGAGTGCGGCACGGGGGTCTTTGATGACAAAAGCCTCAAATTCGGTGAATGGATCCATGCAGACGGATGGCGATCAAGGGGTATGGGAGGTCTCCGGGGTGGAGCTAGGGGAGGAAGTGGAAGAGGCGATTTTGGGGGACGAAGGGCGGTATGGCAGGGAGGTGTACATGGCAGAGGCAATGGTGTGGATTGGCGTGACCATCCAGAACGCTATGCAGCACCTTTCGAGGATGAATTACATGATACCGCAACTAGCCCTGTTAAACCCCAAGACCAACATATGGTGGAGATGGAAAAGAATGCTAAGAAGAGGCTGGCCTTCGAGCAGGAGAATAAAAAGGCCAAAGAGGGTCGGATCATAACAACCAACTCGCAGATAGAAAAGGAGCTGGATGTGACCTCTAAACAATGTAATGATAAAGGGGCTAAGAGTATGAAGAAGCACAAGGCAGGAGATGGATCTTCTTTCTCGGGACAATCTATTGGATCGGCGGCATCCCTCGAGGATGACCGCCGGGAGCAATGAATATCTTGAGTTTGAACTGTCGAGGCTGCGGACGGGCTGAGACAGTTCACGAGGTTAGCAACTTGGTTAAGTTGCACCGTCCGAAGCTGGTTTTTCTCTCGGAGACCAAGCTTAGTAACACGAGAGCTCAAGAGTTGAAGGGAAGGATCGGTTTTTCTAATGCCTTCGGGGTAAAATGTGAGGGACTCAGTGGTGGACTGGCGCTTTACTGGAACACTGAGTCCGTGGTAACGTTGAAATCGTACAGCAGTTCACACATTGATGTGTTTGTGAAGGATGAGGGGACTGGTGGCACCGAATGGAGATTTACGGGGTTCTACGGGAATCCAAAAAGATCCAAGAGGAAGCGAAGCTGGGAACTCCTAAAATATTTAAGGAGAGAATTTGATAATCCATGGGTATGCGCTGGTGATTTTAATGAGGTGGTTTCTGCGGGGGAACAATTCGGTGGCCATGGCAGAGAGGAGTGGCAGATGGAAGGATTTCGTGATGCTATTGAGCAGTGTGGCTTTGAGGACTTGGGATACACTGGTCTTCCCTATACATGGGACAACAGGCAGCAGGGGAGCAATAACATCAAGGTTAGGCTTGATAGGGCCCTTGCAGACATTCGGTTTCAGGAGGCTTATGACAGTACTACGGTGGATCACTTGCAGACCACACAAAGTGACCATTGTGCTATTCTAATTAAAATTCAGAGATCGGATTGGTGTTTGGGGGAGAGTGCACAACGTCCCTTCCGTTTTGAAAATGCTTGGCTTAGGCATCAGAACTATGAACAAACTGTCAATGCAAGTCTCTGTTCGGATGCTCAGACACTCGGTGATGTGGTGTCCGCTTTGGGAAGAGTACGACAGTCGCTACAAACATGGAGCAGAGAGGAGTATGGCTCTGTATATAAACAGTTGAGAAGTTTACGTGCAAGATTGGAAAATGTTAGAAGGGGTTCTATTGGCTCGGGTCCTTCTAGAGCTGAATTACAATTAATGAGAAGGATTTCAGAATTGCAGTCACGGGAAGAAATTGAAGCGCATCAGCGATCGAGAGTGCTTTGGATGAAAGATGGAGACAGGAACACTGCTTTTTTCCATTCTAAAGCCAAGCACAGAGCACGCACTAATAAAATTAAGGCTCTGAAGAGAGAGGATGGATCGGTGGAAACCTCTCAGGCGGGACTGGAAAATATGGCAATAAATTTCTATAAGAACCTATTCGCGAGTCAGGAGGATACACAACCAGAGTTGGTTACTGATTGGGTTCCGGAGAAGGTATCGGAATATATGAATGAGGAGTTGCTGGCTCCTTTCACGGATAAGGAGATTGAAAACGCCCTGTTTATGATGCATCCCAATAAATCACCGGGGCCAGATGGTTTTAATGTGGCCTTTTATATCAAACACTGGAGTCGGTTGAAAGGAATGGTGTGCTCGGCAATTCGAAAATTTTTGGAAGGAGGTGAGATGCCTGTGGATGTTAATTCAACAGTACTTGTTCTTATTCCCAAAATCAAATCTCCGCAGGATCTAACTCAGTTTAGACCGATTGCTCTTTGTAATGTGCTATATAAAATAGCGTCAAAGGTACTGGCTCTAAGATTGAGACCAGTTTTGGAGGTGATTATATCGGAGGAGCAAAGCGCATTTGCGCCAGGGAGACTAATCACGGATAACGTGCTAACGGCGTATGAATGCATACATTATTTGAAGAGGAAGAAGGGAAAATCAGCGGCGGGGGCCTTTAAACTCGACATGACGAAGGCTTATGACCGTGTTGAGTGGAGTTATCTCCGGGGCATAATGACTAAATTGGGCTTCTCAATCCAATGGATTAATCTTATTATGAGATGTGTGGAAACTGTTACCTTCTCTGTAAGGGTGAATGGTGTTTTTTCGGAGATATTCAGCCCCACGCGTGGGATTCGGCAAGGGGATCCTCTCTCCCCGTATCTGTTTCTCCTTTGTGGAGAAGGTTTTAGCAGCATGTTGAAAAATATTGGACCTGCACATCTGGCTCGTGGGGTTAGGGTGGGCATCCATGCGCCGTGGGTGTCCCACCTTCTTTTTGCTGATGATTGTTTGATCTTTTCTCAGGCATCTGCGGAAGGAGCTGATAGACTTCACTCCATATTGGAGCTATATAGAAGAGGCTCGGGGCAATTGGTCAATAAAAGCAAATCAGCAATTTTCTTTAGCAAAAATGCCACTGCCCCAATGAAGGAGGCTTGCCATGACAGGTTGGTTATACCAACAGAAGCACTTGGGGAGAAATACTTAGGGCTACCCACGGCCCTTGGAAGATCAAGTGACTCTCAATTCGAACACATTGTGGCTAAGGTGAAGAAACTCCTCAATGGAGGAATTCCGAGATTGCTAAGCAGCGCGGGAAGAGAGGTTTTTATAAAAGCAGTGTGTCAGGCTATACCCACGTATTCTATGAGCTGTTTTCGGTTCTCTAGGAAGTTTTGCAAGAAGTTAACCTCGGTGGTTGCAAGATTCTGGTGGGGGGGTGATGAGAAGAAGAGGCGATTGCACTGGAAGAAATGGGAAAATATTGCGATTCCCAAAGGCGAGGGTGGAATGGGCTTTAGGGACTTTGAGCTCTTTAATCAAGCAATGTTAGCTAAACAAGGGTGGCGACTAATGACAAGACCGGAGTCCCTATGTGCACGTGTCCTCAAAGGTAGATATTTTCATGACAGAGAGTTTATGATGGCTGGGAGAAAAAAGAATTCTTCACATACATGGCAGGCAATTCTACATGGTAGAGATGCTCTTGGTCTCGGGTTGATAAAAAGAGTGGGCAATGGCTCATCCATCCGTATCTGGGAAGACCCCTGGATAGATGAGAACGTTGGCTCAAGGCCTCTGGTTAGGATTCAAAGTGCTACTGCTACCAGGGTGGAGGAACTGATTGATCATGCTATTGGGGAGTGGAATGATGAGAAGTTGGCGGCAAACTTCATCTATCCAGATATCCAAGCTATAAAACGCATCACTATCGGGGAAGACGAAGATGTTTGGGGATGGAAATTTGAGAAGAATGGGAACTTTTCGGTTCGGTCTGCATACTCTCAGTTATGTACCCGAAGAAGACTATCATTTAATCCCTCGAGCTCTCTGGGCGCAAATAACATGGTCTGGAAGAGGCTGTGGAAAATGCCAGTGCCCCCGAAAATTAGAAATTTTTGGTGGAGAACATTAAATAAATTTGTACCAGTAAGATCCATTCTTCGGGAGAGACATGTTGAAAGATTGTCTAACTGTGAAGATTGCGGTGCAGAGGAAACAATTTTCCACTCCTTCTTCAAGTGTACTTGGGCAAAATTATTCTGGGCCGAGGTTAAGAGAATAACAAGGGTGAAAATTCCTGATCTTCACCCGGATTCATGGGCGGCTGATATCATTGGAGGTGAACTGGTCTCAACGAGTAATGCAGCGATAATTCTCTGTGGCTGCTGGGCTATTTGGTCTGCGAGAAATAATCGTAGACATGGTGAGAGGAGTAGGATGATGGAGTCCTCGGTGCGTTGGGCTGTGGATGCGGCCTGTGACCTGGCGACACAAACCAAGAAGGGGCATCCAAAAAAGAAATCGGATCCGATTTGGAAACCACCGCAGGATAATTATATCAAAGTGAATGTTGATGCAGGATTCGACCTCTCCTCTCGGTCAGGATCAACAGGGGTGGTAATTCGCAACTGCGATGGAGGACTTATTCGTGCCCAAGCTATTTGGTATGAATTCTCGGCGGATGCAAGATCAATGGAGGCATTGGCAGTACGGGATGGTCTCAGGTTTGCTAGCGATCTGGGATACACATATATAGAACTGGAGAGTGATGCCCTGGAAGTGGTTAATCTGTGTAATTCTGATGACTTCATTAGGGCAGATATTGGTCAGGTTTGTAGAGAGGTGAATGAACTAGCTTTTAGCTTCAGTAATTGCATTATATCGCATGTGCCTAGATCAAGCAATGTTGCGGCACATCTTTGTGCTAGGCAGGCTACTACTTCTAGACGTAGGTGTCTCTGGGTCAACTATATACCAGGTTTCCTGCGAGAATGCCTGAAAATTCCTTGTAATCTGCCTGAGTAATATTAAGTATTTGAGTTTCAAAAAAAAAAAAAAAAAATTGCCCGCTAGCTGTCAGATGACAAACATTTAATATTTACCGTGTACAAACACATGGCAAAAACCAAATTATATATTTTATTTTAAACAAAATGTGCTTTACTCGCAAAAAAATTATTTATCTTTTTCTTGTAAATTATATTTATTTTTAGCAATTTATAATCAATCCACATGTCAAACCTAACACAACTAATCAAAAAAATTCACTTTTCTACCATATTTCGACTCCGGTCATGGGGGTACACAAGCTTTGATTTTTCTCCAGCGGGGAGAGGGGCTCCGGAGCGTCGGAATCCCACCAAAAGCTAGGTGACATCCCCGTGTGTACAATTGTGTTGTGAGTTGTAGATTTCCAAGATTCCACTCCGGAGTGTGGTCGACATCACCTTCTCTCTAGTGAGTTTCTGGACTTATAGCCGGAAACTCCCACTTCGGGCGAACTGGAGTGAATCTTGTGAAGAATGCAGATCTACGGTTAAAAAAATTCCTACGTAGTCCGTCAAGATCACTATACATATAACAAGGCATGCCCATACATGCGAGGATCAGGATCATGACTCACCGGGCAGCGGATTCATTAGTCGTAGAAGATTTCTGAACAATCATAGTTCCTCACAATTAGGCCTAGTTGTAAGGATGTCGCTAAGTCTTCCATCGTCAATGATCACATGTGTAATCCCTCTTATGGTGTGCACGTGTATGCTCGTGTTAACCCTCAGCGCTCTGTCGTCCAGGACTCAGCACCGACGAAGAGAGAACGTCTTCCGGCATTGCTAATTGGTAGTTGTAATCAACTATGATTAGAGTTAATTATGAAACTGGAAGTTCTCCACACATGAGAGAAAAATAGAATTAGACCTAGGTCTAATCGGGAGAGGACACCTCAAAACCTAATTAGAAAAGGCTATAATTCAATTTGAGGGGCTTTAATTAGAAGCTCTAATTAGACCATCTAATTCTAATAGAGAGAGAGGGGTTTGAGAGACAATTGTGTGTTTTGCTATGAGTCTTAGGGTGCTTTATATAGTGGGAGGGGGAGAGGCTTGCCAAAGGGGAGGGGTGAGTCCTAGTTGAACTACGAGGCGGGGGTCGCACCATGCCTCGTGATGGCGTGTACCACACATTCGTTGGGAGACCCCAAGAGGAAGGTATGAAGAGCACACTAGCAAGTTTCCCTCAGAAAGAAATCAAGGTTGAATCGACCAGTAGGAGAAAAAAATCACTTCTGAAGGTTGTTGGCAGCTGATGTTGGCAGGGCGCACTCCGGTTCAGCAACAACGTGGAATCTACACAACACAATCAAGTTACATTGCCCCAACGAAACAGTGAGGTTGTCAATCTCACCGGTTTTGCTTAAAACAAAGGATTGGACGTATAGTGTGGAAAATAATACTTGTTTGCAGTAAATGAAAAGAGAACAATGATGACAGTGAATGAAAGGAAAACAATGATTGCAGTAAAGAAAACAGTGTTTGAAGTGGTTGTATTTCTTTGTAAAAGAAATGGACCGGGGTCCACAGTTCACTAGTGGTATCTCTCCATAAAAGATAGATAATATGTTGGGTAAACAAATTACAGTTAGACAATTGACAAATATAAAGGTTGCACCGTAGTGCATATGCATGACATGTTGATTACTATGTGATTCATGCAGGCATTACAACATAATTCATAGACCGTTATCCAACTTTATCTATGACTAATAATCCACCCTCGGAGCGTAATCCAATCAAACCTCAGGAATTAAGTTGCAAGCAATAGATAATTGCATTACGAAAAGTGTGTAATGTAAACATCGTTCTTTTCTCCCTAATGGCAACAACACATCCCCCATCCGTTACGTTTCTGTCACTCGAGCATGGATAAAAGGAAGGCATGAACCCACTATCTAGCATAAATACCCCTCTTGGAGTTACAAGCATCAACTTGGCCAAAGCATCTACTAGTAACGGAGAGCATGCAAGATCATAAATAACATAAACATGAAAAAACATGATAGATTGATAATCACTGGAGATAGCACTCATATTCATCGGGTCCCAGCAAACACAACATGTAGCATTACAATAAGGTGATCTTAATCATGTTAGGCAGCTCACAAGACCTAAACATGAGGCATAAATAGGAGAAGACAACCATCTAGCTACTTATATGTACCCGTAGTCTAAGGATGAACTACTCACGCACCACTCGTAGGCAGGCATAGGTGGTGTAGAGCCCTCCGGTGATGATTTCCCCTCCCTGCAGAGTGCCGGGGAGAGCTTCAGAATCTTCCGATTTAGGGTTGACGATGACGGTGGCTACGAGACTTTTCTTGGAAAAAGGCTTCGGTGTTTAGGGTTTTCCCGAGGAGGAGATTATATAGGCAAAAGGGCAACGTCGGTGGGTGGCCAGGGGGCCACACCACCTGGTGGCGTGGCCAGGGGGACCCGCGCCGCCCCATGGTGTGGGCCCTCCAGGGTCTCCTCCGGACTCCGTGTACGTGACGTGATTCGAAGGTCATGGGTTTTTGTTTCGGCCAATTCCGAGAATATTTCTGGAACAACTTTTCTGAAACAAAAAAACAACAGAAAAAAAGTAACTAGCATTGTGGCATCTTGTTAATAGGTTAGTCCCGGGAAATCCATAAAAGTGATGTAAAATGTATAGAAAACATGTAGCAATTGGCATGAAAACAACATTGACCATCAGAAATTATAAGTACGTTTATGATGTATCAACATCTCCAAGCTTAGTTCTACTCATCCTCAAGTAGGCAAAATGATAAAAACAAAATAAATTTTGAGGTGACATGCTACCAACATAATTTTGATCATCATAATTGTAAAAGCATTTGTAAAGCTGAGATCATAGTACTCTAAACACAGGTATGGTAGACATAATTCTAACAATAAAACTTCGCAATCATGTTGCAACATGAAAAGTAACACAAACAAAAGATCATGAATAATAATGCATTTGAAAGTTATATGTTTGTTTCGAGGAATAATAAAGCATAGGAAAGTAGTATTCACCTTGTACTTAAGAGTGGAGCAAAATATAAATGACAGGACACCTTCAAAGTTCAAGTGGTGACTAGAAACAAATAGTTTGAGACAAAGTAATAACATGACATGAATCAATCAATAATAATATTTGGGACAAATGCACATTAAGCTCACTATGGCAACTACGCTCTCTCAACTGTGCATAAAGTTACAAGATGG
Organism: Alopecurus myosuroides; assembly: GCA_028641055.1. Taxonomy (NCBI): domain Eukaryota; kingdom Viridiplantae; phylum Streptophyta; class Magnoliopsida; order Poales; family Poaceae; genus Alopecurus; species Alopecurus myosuroides. The sequence goes on along the minus strand of CM054057.1, from coordinate 107,240,646 downwards.
AGACTCAACATAAAAGTAAAACAAAGGCCCTTCGCAGAGGGAAGCAGGGATTAACTCATGTGCTAGAGCTTTTTATTTTATTAAAACAAAGGTACTGAAAATAATTTTGAGAGATGTGTATTTTATGTCAACGAATAGAAAACATACAATACAATAGGTCACAAGTCAACTACACTTCACAGTAGAAGCTCCCATTGAAGGACGCAACTGGGGTATAAGATCATCCCTCTTTTTCTTTTGTTTACACAATTATGCTTTGACTGATAAATCAGAGGCAAAAACAGTGAAGAGAATTTATATAACCACATTTTGGGGTTGGGCACCCCTGATGCCTGCTCTCATAGAGTTTGGATAAGCGAATGTGCCACTATTCCAGGTGTCTGAAGTCCAATCAACAATTGAGATAAACATTCTCTATGTGCGTCCTCATGAGTTAAAACCGGGGCACAAAACATGTGTAATTCTGAAGGTTTTAAAGGTAACACATGAGAAATTTACTTTGGAGTAGCGGTTAAATACCACATGTAGATAGGTATGGTGGACACATTTTTCATACTTAGTTTTATGGGAGTTGGATGCACGAGTAGAGCTCATACTCAGTACAGGTGGAGGCTAGCAAAGACTGGGAGCGACAAATCAAGAGAGCATAATGGCCATAATCATGCATAGCGACAAAAACAACATTGATCAAAGCATACATGACAGTGAAAGTCAAAAACTAAATGATCATGGAGGCTAAAGGTGACTGGTTTATAGTCATAACATGGTGTAAGCATGCGCCAAGTCAAGCAAATAAGGCATTTAAAGGAGAATACGACAATATTATACTTTGATATGATAAAAATAACGCATGATTATTTCAACGACACATTAAGCACTCTCATATGTTTAGTACAAGTCATGCTACATCAATAATTACTAGGCATAGAATTATAATAACATCCAACATGACATGATAAAGTTTAGCCACACACTAAACAAGCTTCTATTTGCACCGTTATAAGCATGCAATATTTTATTGCTTTCCAACACCATCATATTATTTAACAAAAACTCTCCATATGATATGTCAATCAAACAAGAGAGTAGCACTACTCTACAAGAACTAACAGCTCTTAAAAAAGAGATGCATGGAAATCATGAGCTAAAAAGGAGGAGTTGCAGTAGCTAGAAGAAAAACGAAGAATACGAGCATGATATTGAGGAATACGAGTATTCATATGAAAAAGGGGAGTGTGTCTCTCTCCCACACAAGAATTCTGGGTTCCAACTAAGTTTATTGCATCAAGGAAAATAAAATAAAACAAAATAAAAACAAACAGACACTCCAAGTAAAGTGCATATGATGTGACCGAATAAAAATATAGTTTCACTAGAAGTGACATGATAAGTTGCTGATGAAGAAGGGGATGCCTTGGGATCACCAAGATTAGACGCTATAGTCTTCTTGGAGTTTGCTAGGATGAACCACGGGGGCATCCCCAAGCTTAGGATTTTCACTCTTCTTGATCACATTATATCTTGACCCTTCTTCTCTTGACCCTTGAAAACTTCCTTCACACCAAATTCGAAGGAATTCTCATTAGAGGGTTAGTGCATAATCAAAGACTCACATGTTCTGCATGGACACAAGCATTATTAATACTTTTTAAACATTATCTACAACCACTAATGTTTTATGGAGCAAAGAAATTCACTCTACATAGTAAAAGAGAGAATGCAAAGTAAAGGCAGAATTTGTCAAAACCAGAACACTCTGTAAAGACGAATTTTTTCAAGACACTTACGTTGCTCAAATCAAAAAACTTAAAACTAGAAAAAGTTTCGGAAATAGCTGAGGATTAAGAAACACAAAATCCAGGTCATTTTGATCTATCTGTAGTTTTATACGAATTTAACAGTGGACACTAGAAATATGTTTTCTGCGCAGAAACCCAAATCTAACACCAATTTTCACTAGAGACTTTACTTGCCACAACAAATACGTGCAAATAAAGATACGAAGGATTTTATACAGAAGTAAACAACACCTTGACTCAAAGAAAACAGAGAAAACAATGCAAAAATAAAAACATGGGTTATCTCCCAAGAGGTGCTTTTCTTTAACGCCTTTCAGCTAGGCACGGAAAGAAAGAAGATGCTCACATAAGAAATATGAATTAAGAAAAATAGAGCATCAAGAAGCAAGTATAAAACAAACTTAAGTCTAACCCACTTCAGATGCATAGGAATATTGTAAAGAAATAAATTAAAGAAACTCAAACTAGAAATCATGGGAAGGTAGAACAAGAGAAATTTCAAAACTTTCAACAAGAAGAGAGGTGTTTTAGTAACATGAAAATTCCTACGACCATATTTTCCTCTCTCATAATAATTTTCGGTAGCATCATGAACAAACGCAAAAACATAATTATCACATAAAGCATGTTTGCCATGGTCTAGAAGCACACAATTCATATCAATAGAAAAACAAGATGATTGGTCACTTTTAAAAGGTATGTGACACATTATAGCAATCATATTTTGAGTAGCATTATAATTTATAACATCAAGTAACATAGGACCATCATCTAGAGCATTATCGTATAAATTTTCTAAACAAACTTCCTCATTATCATGCATATCAATAGGTGGAATAAATAGAGGATTATCATAAGATTTATCAAACTAGCATGGATTATCATAAATAACACTAGAAATATCATTCTCACAAGTTTCATTCATAGTAGTATCAAGGTCACAAGTATAGAAAGTATCAATTTCATCAAAAAGGGATATTTCAAAAGAATCAATAGGATCATCACAATTATTTATATAACACTCATCCTCCTTTGGTAAGTGATACGTCATAAACGTATCCATAATTTTTGATGTTCCATATTGTTTTCATGTTATTTGCTACATGTTTGCTATACACTTTATATCATTTTTATCGATTTCTAGGGACTAACCTATTGACAAGATGCCACCGAGCCAGTTCCCTGTTTTCTGCTGTTTTTACTTTCAGAAAATTTGTTCTGAAAATATTCTCGGAATTGGACGGTTCAAAAACCAGGGGTCTTAGAAATTATGTCGCACATACGAAGTCCGGAGGAGACCCAGAGGGGGGCCACAGGGCCCCCCACCATAGGGCGGCGCGCCCCCTGGCCGTCCACCGACGTTGCCCTTTCGCCTATTTAACGCCCTCGGATAGTTAATTCAAAAAATATACCACTTTTCCATGATAAACACCCAAGGCCGCCGTCATCGTCAACCCGAGTTCGGGATGGTTCTGGAGTTCTCCCCGGCACCCTGCCGGGAGGGGAAATCATCACCGGAGGGCTCTACACCACCATGCCCGCATCCGGAGTGATGCGTGAGTAGTTCATCCTTGGACTACAGGTCCATAGTAGTAGCTAGATGGTTGTTCTCTCCTCTTTATACCTCATGTTTCAATCTCGTGAGCTGCGCTACATGATCGAGATCATCTTATTTTAATGCTACATGTTGTGTTTTTTGGGATCCGATTAATATTGGATGCTATGTCTCTTCATTATCAATCTATCATGGTATCTTCATGTGTATGTTATTTATGATCTTGCATGCTCTCTGTTGTTAGTAGATGCTATGGCCAAGTAGATGCTAGTGACTCCAAGAGGGAGTATTTATACTCGATAGTGGGTTCATGCCTCCTTTGAATCTGTGCTCGAGTGACAGAAACGTGACGTATGGAGGATGTGTTGTTGCCATTAGGGAGAAAACAACGATGTTTACATCGCTTACATTACACAGTTTGCTTAATTCGATTATCTGTTGCCTGCAACTTAATTCTCAAGGATTGTTTGGATGATATTCTGAGGGTGGATTATTAGTCATAGATGCAGTTGGATAAAGGTCTATCAGTCTTGTTGTAATGCCCACAGGAATCACATAGTAATCATCATGTCATGCATGTTTCAATATATATCAATTGCCTAGCTGTAATTTGTTAACCACACGTGTTATCTATCTTTTATGGAGAGACACCACTAGTGAACTATGGACCCCGGTCAATTTTCTCAATCTGACAATACAACCACTTCAATTACTGTTTTCACATTGTTTTCACACTGCTACTACTGTTTTCACATTGTTCTTCTATTGTTTTCCACACCATATGTTTAACCTCTTTGTTATCAGCAAACCGATGAGATTGAAAACCTCACTTCTTCGTTGGGGCAAAGTGAGATTGTGTTGTGTAGGTTCCACGTTGCTGCTGAACCGGTAGTGTGCCCTACCACATCAACTGCATCAACCTTCAGAAGTTGCTTTTTCCTCCTACTGGTCGATTAAACGTTGGTTTCTTTATGAAGGAAAAATGCTTATGTGCTCATCATACCTTCCTCTTGGGGTTTCTCAACCAGTGCAAGACCTGCACTATCAGTAAGCATGAAGGGAAATCAAATAAGGTATGAGCGAAAGAGTTACTCCTATTGGGAGGTAGACATGGGTAGCTACTCCATTCTTCCTTCTCTTGATCATCACTCTTCTCCTCTTTTTCATCCAATGAGCTTCCAGATTCAGCAATTTCTTCTTCCATGGGCTCCTGCAAGGCATTAGTCTCTTCCTTTGGTTGAGAGCATTTATAAAGATATTTAAGAATATAGCCATTTTCTTCCTTGTAATTATCAAAGAAAAATTCAAGTATATCATAAGTCTCATACTTATAAGGTGCATCATCATTATGTTAAAACAAATAAGCAATTGTGAATGCATCCTTGGAAGCCATAAATTCTTCAATTTGTTCCACATCATAAAAGTCATAATTTCCCTTAACATAAGAAGAAATGGTAACATTATCATTATACTTACATTGAAAAGGGAGGTGTTTATACCTCCTACAGAAACAAGATTTATCAAAGAAATAAGTAACATTATAATTAGAGCACAAGTTATTAGCATAGTTATTCAATTTATTAATTTGTACCCATAATTGTATCCCTTTTTGTGACAAGCGGTATTCCTTACAAAAAAATTGTTGTTCTTCTGTGAACCCACCTTGCGAATAAGATCTAGTTTCAAAGACATCAACCATTGATAGCAAACATGACAAATCAAGATTAAAACAGGATAACAGAAATAACAACTAGAATATGAACTAATTTTTGTGTGTTTTGGATATAGAGAAGCAAACAAGACAAAATAAAATAAGCTAAGCAAAACAAAAACAAAGTAAAGAGATTGGAGGTGAGAGACTCCCTTTGCGGAAATCCTCTTCCTCACCGGCAACGACTCCAGAAAAGAGCTAGATGGCGTGTAACACGTTCGTTGGGAGACCCCAAGAGGAAGGTATGAAGAGCACAGTAGAAAGTTTCCCTCAGAAAGAAACCAAGGTTGAATCGACCCGTAGAAGAAAGAAATCACTTCTGAAGGTTCTTAGCAGCTGATGTTGGCAGGACGCACTACCAGTTCATAAGCAACGTGTAATCTACACAATAGAATCAAGTTACTTTGCCCCCCAACGAAACAGTGAGGTTGTCAATCTCACAGGTTTTGCTGAAAACAAAGGATTAGACCTATAGTGTGGAAAATAGTACTTTATTGCAGTAAATGAAAAGAGAACAATGATGGCGGTGAATGAAAGGAAACAATGATTGCATTATAGAAAATAGTGTTTGAAGTGGTTGTATTATCAGTGTAAAAGAAATGGACCGGGGTCCACACTTCACTAGTGGTTTCTCTCCATAAAGGATAGATAACATGCTGGGTAAACAAATTACAACTGGGCAATTGACAGATATAAAGCATGCACCGTAGTGCATTTGCATGCCATGGTGATTACTATGTGATTCATGCGGGCATTACAACATAAAAAATAGACCGTTATCCAATTGCATCTATGACTAATAATCCACCCTCAGAATGTGATCCGAGCAAACCTTTGGTATTAAGTTGCAAGCAACAGATAATTGCATTAAGCAAAGTGTGTAATGTAAAAAAATGTAAACATCGTTGTTTTCTCCCTAATCAGTGGCGGAGCTAGAGAACGGAAGAGAGGGGTGCACGGTGGTGCCCCAGCCGCAAAATTTCTTGTTTTAGGGGTGTCACATGTGGTGAAAAAATGCTAGTTTACAAAGAAATTATTTTTTTTCCCGGTGTCCTGTGCACCCTGGTAGCTGCACTTGCATCCGCCACTGTCCCTAATGGCAACGACACGTCCCCCATCCGTTACGTTTTTGTCACTCGAGCATGGATAAAAGGGAGGCATGAACACACTATCTAGCATAAATACCCCTCTTGGAGTTATAAACATCAACTTGGTCAAAGGATCTACTAGTAACGGAGAGCATGCAAGATCATAAATAGCATAAACATGAAAGAACATGACAGATTGATAATCACTGGACATAGCATTCAATATTCATAGAATCTCAGCAAACACAACATGTAGCATTACAATAAGATGATCTTGATCATGTTAGGCAGCTCACAAGACCTAAACATGAGGCATAAATAGGAGAAGACAACCATCTAGCTACTGCTATGGACCCTCGGTCCAAGGATGAACTACTCACGCATCACTCCGGGGGCAGGCCATGTGGTGTAGAGCCCTCCGGTGATGATTTCCCCTCCCGGCTGGGTGTCGGGGAGAGCTTTAGAACCCTCCCGAACTAGGGTTGATGATGACGGAGGCTGCAGAACTTTTCATGAAAAAATGCTCTGGTGTTTAGGGTTTTCCCGGGGAGGAGCTTATATAGGCGAAAGGGCAACGTCGGTGGGGGATACGTCTCAAACGTATATATAATTTTTGATGCTCCATGCTTGTTTTCTACAAAATACCTTTTTTTTCTCTTGTTTTTCTTTGTTTTCCGATGTTTTCATGGAATAACCTATTGACAAGAGGCCACATCGCCATTTCCTGTTTTCTGCTGTTTTTTATTTCAGAAAAATTGTTCTGGAAATATTCTCAGAATTGGAGGAATCAAAATCCCAGATGCCTATTTTTTGAACGGGATCTACCGCTAGCTATGTGTTTCATCTCTCTCTCCCATGGTGTGATCTTTATGTGACCGTGAGGTTTGTAATCTAGTTGAATAAGTAGATGTTACTCTTCATCTGTTATGCTACTCAAGTGGTTTTTTTATTGAGATCTCCAGAGACACCTCCCACGGTGTAAAGGTGACAGTGTGTGCACCCCGTGTGGCTTATCAAGATTTATATATTTTGTGTTGGATGACCGTATGAAATTGTGGTGTTTGTTTGGAACCATCTAGTGTGCTAAAGGTAACGGTGTGGGGTTACCTAGATGGGGAATGCGACTTTAAGGTGTGCTTTTATAGCCCTACGTGGTTGATTGGTGTTTGTTATCCAACCGGAGAGTGGTTCGGAGTAGCGTAGTGAAGAGATGATATTTATGCATTAAATTATGTTATTATTGTTGAAAGTGTCCACTAGTGAAAGTATGATCATTAGGCCTTGTTTCTAAGCATTGAAACACCGTTTACAAAAAATTCTGCTACATGTTTGCTTGCTTCCATTTTTATTTCAGATTGGTATCGACACTTATAATCATCCATATTGCTTGTATTTCACTATCTTTTCACCGAACTAGTGAACCCATACAACTGCCAGTTGTATTAGGTGTGTTGGGGACACAAGAGACTACTTGTATCGTTATTGGAGGGTTGCTTGAGAGGGAGATTTTTGACCTCTACCTCCCTGAGTTCGATAAACCTTGGGTGATCCACTTAAGGGAAACTTGTTGTTGTTCTACGAACCTCTACACTTGGAGGCCCAACACTGTCTACAAGAATAGAAGCGTGCGTAGACATCAAGCTCTTTTCTGGCGCCGTTGCCGGGGAGGTAAGGTAAAAGGTACTCACATCCTCAGGTGTGAGTGCTCAGGTATTTCCTTTAGATTCTGCAATTATATTGTTTTGTTTCTTGTTTTTATTTTCACTAGTTAGGCTTATGAAAAACAACAAAAATATGAGAGATCTTTATAATATTTATATTGAGTTAGGACATGAAGTGTTTGAAGAGAAAATTAAAAAACCTATGGAACTTTATTTTCCAGCTAGTAGCAATGTTATTAGTATGAATTCTTTGAACACCATTATTGCTAATTCCATGGAAAGATCTAAGCTTGGGGAAGCTGGTTTTGATGAATATGATCTTTTTAGTCCCCCAAGTTTTGAGGAGGAAATTTTCTTTGATGCTACTTTGCCTCTAATATATGATGATTATAATGATTGTGGTATTCTAGTTCCACATACTATTAAGGATAAATTTATTATGATTATGATATGCCTCTTATATATGATGTTTACAATGATGAACATGTTATTTTCAGTCCATCTAGTGTTGAGGATAAAGTTCATTATGATTATACTATTCCTTCAATTTATGATGATTGGAGTGATGGATGTAATAGTTTTACTCCCACTATTTCTAACACCCCGGGACATGTCCCCTTACCTCCCATATAAATTCTGCCTAACAACGACATAATATCTCTCTTATAATAACTTCCCCGAAACCATTTCGATTGGCACCAGACTTGTTTCTATGATATCGAAACAATGTCAAACATTCATAAAATCAATAATAATATATTATTTCTCTCAACTAAAGGTTGGCACTGCTTAAGCGTGTGACCTATAAAGGCTCGAACACATATACATGTTCGGGAACTTACGAATAATAACCAACAGCGGGACCGTGGACGTCCATGATGGTTCCTGTGTTTGCTCGAAGAAAAAGGAAACCTTATAAGTTAGTAATTTCACTTATTCCCTTAACTCCACGATACCAACAATATCATGAGGTGATACTATGTGATTTGGTCTGATCAAACTCTTTGATCATAACACATAAAACTCATTTATAGATATCGTCTTTCCTCATCCAACAATGATTTGGGGTAGATCTTTGTCTTGGTTGTTCCTAAGTTTGAGTTTTCTCCAACTGGACTAGGGTTTAAATGAAGAGGGGCTCCGGAGCGTCAGAATACCACCAAAGTATAGGTGGTTCCATGTCATGTGTGTACAAGTGTTTTGTTGGTTGTATATGTCCAAGATTGCACACTGGGTGTGACGGCCGCACCAGCATCACCTTCTCTCTAGTGAGTTTCTGGACTTATAGCTCAAAACTCTCACTTCGGACGAACCAGAGGGAATCTTGTGAAGAGTTGGGGTAGATATTTTTTGGGTGTTCCTAGAACCCATGAACCAAGAATTATGTTCCACTTGTCTACCCTCTTTCGACTCAGGTCATGGGATAGACTTTTCTCCAGCGGTGTTAGGGTTTTGCTGGAGAGGGGCTCCGGAGCGTCGGAATCCAACAAAAAACTAGGTGGTGCCATGCCATGTATGTACAAGTGTGTTGTGGTATTTCCAAGATTCCACCCCATGGTGGGACCGGGTTTGACGTTCATCACCTTCTCTTTATCTCGAAACTTCCACTTTGGGCGAACCAGAGAGAAATTTCTGAATAGTTGGGGTAGATATCTTAGGGAATTTGAGAAAGTTCACAGGTAAATTGGGAAGGACGGATGAACCTAAAACAAAATAATAATTCATAATGCACTTATGTAACAAAATTTATATCGTTACACCCCATCTACATATTGGTTCAGAAATTCTAGAGCCGTCGTCTCTTACACCAAGATCTGCATACGAATTCACTAGGCAGCCTGATGATTGCTTGATGTCATCCAGCTTAGCGAGTCACATCACCCCTGCTCATTTTAGACCCATCCGTGCCAAGATGATCCTAGGTACGCCTGCTAGACCGTAATCCAGTCAGTGCCACCAAAAGTGATCTTCTCCACCATCCTCAATGAAACGAAACCCCCTACTACCTCGTTAACGCTCCTAGTATCCATGACAACAGAAGCGCATCATATTGTCGTTTCATTTCATGTTTATTTTGAAATATTATCATGGTCAATAGAGGAATGTTACGTTTTGAGAAATTCTTTTACAATTATTTTTTGCTTTCTTATTTGATCATGGAACTTAGAGCATTTATTATTATGCAAGAGGTAGATATCCCCACAGATATGCTCTTTGAGTGTTGTGTTCATCATCTTTGTATCTTGATTGTAGGCTAAATACCCATGACTCGTTAAGATCTCCATCCTCCTTTATTTCTCACCCAAAAAAAACACTGTCCTTATTGAGGATCAATTCCCAATCAATATAATGAAGGTCACAATATCCTTGTTGGAGAACAAATTTGGGCAGGCCTATAAATTACATGCTTCCACAATTGGTTGCATTGCATTTTGCACTTCAAGTAATAGTAGTTGCAGAGAACCTATGCTTTATAATAACGTGGTAGCCGTACCCCCTTGCGCAGAAGCTTCATGAAGTCTAGCACAAACTTCCCGAGAGTAACTAAATGCGGTCCTAGATAGGAACCACATGTCCTCTTGCTCGTGGCCATACGAAACAATTAATAGCAAGCATTTACTGAAAAATTATTGTACTAGTGAAAGGAGAAAATTTTGAGTAAAGTTCCACATCAGCACATGGCCCAACCATGTTATAAAATCTGGATGGAGTAGTATGGAGGAAATACTAGCTACATATAGTTCTCCCAGAGCGAAAGAGGAAAGATGAAATACAAAGAAAATTGGCCGCCATGTGTTTGAACCGAAATCACTATGGCTTCAATCCAGATGGGAGCCCAGGTACCAATTCATGGGACTAAGAGATGTGGGGAACGTGTCGCATGCATGTATGCCCTTCTCCGTTACGTTTTCGATGTGAAATGTGTTGAGTTCCTTGTGGCACTCTAGTTGGGTCAGACGACCGTGTGTTCTAAAATGTTGCTACGGGAACCACCTACGCTAACAGTGCTAGTAGAAATGCATTCCTAGCAACACCGTGGATCAATTGTTCACGACCCCTTGTTATTCATGCTAGGCATCTCGTCATATATGACTTGTTTCGTGTCGATATGGCACACCATTGATATATATACAAAACTATACTAAAATCGCGTAGAATTTTTATACGAACTGTGATTGAACATAATTTTATTGTAATACAACTGAAATACCCCAAAATTTATGGGATGTAAGAAGAATGTTCCTGAAGTAATAATATTTCATTATGTCTTCATTTAAGTCTAACATTTTTCAAAGATATGACATATTGATATGAAAAAAAGCAAAATGTGAGAAGGAATTTTAGCATGAATCGCGATGCGTGCTGAGGATAGTGAATAGTTGCACCGTGACCAGTTCCTCAAGGCACCGCTAGATAAATAGTGTTACTAGCTAGTACTCGTCCATATAGCGAGCGCATCCTTACAATGTATCCCTTTTTAGGTAGATGATAGTATGACTACCAGTGTCCTAGGGAGGCTAATATGGAAGCACATGTTTTTGCTAATTTTAGTGATATTTACCGTTGTGCATCCTCGGCCAGTGTCTCTATTCTCCTCGTGCATTGGCTTCCATGCATGCGAAAGCGGCCCAACGCTGCGTGGCTCAGGGATTCCAAGATTACAAGAGAAATATGAAGCATATGAAGTACAAGAGCTAGTGCATCTATCTATCCGTCTTATTGTAAGTTTACAAGTATATTGAAATGCACAGCTCGAACTAAAACAAACTAGATTTCATGATGAACTTCTGCAACGCAATTGGTTGAGAAAATAGCAGGGATGTCATCTTATGCACCAAGACTTGCATACAAATTCAGTAGGTGGCCTAGTGAGTAACACGATGATTTCTTGACACCATCCATCTTATATAGTCGCATCACCTTGTTTATTTGAGTTCCATTTGTGCCAAGATGATCTGAGATAGGCCAGCTAGACTGCAATCCAGTCGTTTCCACCACCAAAATGTATCACCTCCGCCATCTTCCATGAAGCGAACCCAGTAGGGGGTACCACCTCATGAAGTTGCCTATTAGTAATAGGTATGAAACGAGAAGCCTCTCTTGTTTTTGTTACATATGGGAGTGAGAAAATAGATTAATCATGTTTGTGTTTGTTTTACTTAATGCGGTGATATTTTTGAAAGATTATCATTGTCAACAGAGGAATGTTATGTTTTGAGCAATTATTTTACAATCTTTTGTTGCTTTATTGTTTGATTATGGAACTTATTAGAGCATTTGTTCTTATGGAAGAACTAGCGAGCCCCAAAAATATTCTCTTTGTTTTTTTTGTGTCCATCTTTTCTGTAACTTAGTTGTATCCTTGTAGGCCGTGACTTGTTGAGATCTCCATCCTCCTTCATTTCTCACTGGAAGAACATTTGTTATCAAATGACGAATCAATTTCCTACAAATATAATCAAGGTAAAAACATCCTTCATGAAATCCATAATCAAGTCCCCGAGAACACATTGGGGTTGTCCTAAAAATTACATGCTTTCAATGATCCACACCTGGCTTCTACAATTTGTTTGCACTTCATGTAACCATACTCCCTTGCACGAAATTTTATGATAACCTATGCATTATAATAACATGATAACCATACTCCCTTGCACAGAAATTGATAAGGGATGGCCCAATCTTCTCAGTGAACTCACAAACAACTCCAGTATGATAACCAGTGCGCCACTAAGAACTCTCCCGTCTGATCCCTGATGCCAATGCAAAAGATAGCAACCCCAAGGATATTCTCAACTCCACACTCTTGCACAAGTAATCCACCGACTACAAGTGGTCCTGTACCGTCTTATTCCCAGTGGAACAACAGGTAACATGTAAAGTTTGCAGATGAACTTCCAGATGAAGGCTTACAAGCTGTTTCAATCTAAAGGTCTAGGGTTTATGTTTTAACTTAGTATAACCTATCTAATTTTCCCAAGGGGTATATATGAGGGGGTATGGTGCGGACACAAGTGGAATTGCGCAAGCATCCAACCCCAACTCGAATAGGACCCACTTTGGACTCTGTTTGGACTTTGGACTCGACCCCAACTGATACAAACCGACCCACCATTAAGGGGTGCGGCCTATGATGGTATACAAACCATGCCTATTAATAATAGGACTTCTACATGGCGCATTTAAACTCTTGGAGGCGCCCTCCCCTTGTTATTCATCAAATAACAATTGTTATTCACTGTTATTCCTTGTTATTCCAGGGATAACAATTGTTATTCTTTGTTTTCATCCTTGTAGCACTTGTTTTCCAGCTCCTCTTCATGTCCATCTTCATCCATGCTCAGCTCCTCTTCGTGATCATCTCCACTCATGCTTGTGTTATCAACAAACCTGAGAATATGATAAGTGCATGGATTTAGGTAGTATAAAGCTCTCATGAAGACAAACAATATTTATTACTAGGAAAGAATTCACCTTATAATGAACAATAGTGAGGCTTAATATTTCCTTCCAACTCAAGCATGAATAAACCTCATGGTCCTCTATGATATCCCTATCAGAAATTTTATGAAGACCAACACCAAACATCTTGAGAGTGACTAAATGTGGTCATAGATAGGAACCGCATGCCCCCCATTTGCTCATGTCCATACCAAACAATTAATATCAAACATATACTTAAAAATAATTGTACTGTACATGTCAAAAGGATAAAAAAGGTTAGTAAAGTTGCACATCAACAAGTGGCCCAACCATGTTATAAAAGTCGGATGGACTAGCATAGATAGACATATTAGCTACCTATAATTTTCACAAAGTGGGCGCAGAAAGATGAGACGAATCAAGTTGGCCACCATGTTTTCTAATCGAAATCACCATAGCTTTGATCTGGATGTGAGCCAAATATCTATTCATGGGACTGAGAGACGTGGGGAACCGGTCGCATGCACTGATTTACAATGTCCTTCTCCTTTATGTTGATGTTCTGAGATGCGCCGATTTGCTTATGGTATTAGCCACGGTCGCCATCCCTCGTGACTCCGAGGGTCCCGCGGATCGGAGGAATAGGAGGCGGCGCTCTTGTGTCTTCTGTATGCACTGGATCGGTCAAGAGCATAGTAGTCACTCAGTTGTTTAGGATCGAGGTGAGGCCGCCATTGTCTCTTGTGGAGCACCCACTGTTCGCGCGAACCATCCCCCTCGGAAGCTACATCACGGAGGCGCAGCTCACCTAGCCGTCAATGGTGGTGAAGGTGCTACCGCAGCGCAGCACGGTGAAGAACGTTGGGAAGGCGGACTCAGTGTACACGGCCGCCGATGTTGCACTTCTCCAAGGCCAATGAGAGGCAGAGTTTCATGGTGATGGTGCGGTGGGCAGGGAAGCAGCCGGCCGTGGATATCGTGTGGTGCCGCCGTGTAGGTGCAATTGTGTAATGTGTACGTCCGTACGTAGAAGTTCGCTCAATTTTCTTTATAGTACATTCACATTCAGAGAGTGTTCTTATAGATTACAATCAATAAATTACTAGCTATATATAGCCTTACACAAGAAGTTCTCCTATTACAGTATTACTAGACACAATTCAATTGAGCTACACTAGGGTCCGGGGCCAACATCTAAAGTTTTACTGTACTTATTAAGCAAATCGCTTGTCATCGTCGTCATTAGAGTAGTCCTTCAGAGATTGTGCCTCGTAAAAAGGCGAGATTGATGTGATTTGGCCAGAAATAACGGCCCGTCCCCCATAGACACGTATAACTATGATCGGGCAAGCTCACATTCCGAGTCGAACACGAACAACGAAAGTGTCTGACTAGGGAGAAAGGATGAAAGAAGAAAAGGGAGGAGTTGCGTGTATGTGTTTTAGGGCAACACGAGTTGTGTTATTATTACAAGGGCTTGTTGTCGTAGCATCATACGGTGGGATTTGGGCTGCTAGAGTTCTCTTATTACAAGAGCACATTTGAACGAGAGGTATAAGAAAAAAAATGATATCTAAAAAAACAATGATATTAAGTTAGCCAGTTTTAGGTAAGTTGCTACAGAAGAGCGTGAAAAATCCTGTAATTCCTCTCGTATATCTAAAACTGATTTAGGTAAGCAAATAAAGGCAAACCATTGGAGATGATCTCCGCTTTTCTATTGTTGTCATACCCACATCTATGATGACTAATGTTAGTTTTTTTTTGTAAAACCCAACATGAGCTCTCTCTATTTCTTGTATATTTCATGAACAAGAAGATAAAAAAAGAAAGAGAGTTACCTGGTTTATTTTAAAAACCCGGTCGAAAGGGCGCAAAGAACCTCTATCAAACCACACATACAAATACACCAACATTCTCAACACATAAACTCTGCCCACACCAGACCATACCCCACTACCTCTAGGGCCACCGCCTCGACATAAAACACCTAACGAGCCGATGACTCGGCAACGGTGTTGACCAAAACGAGTATCCATCGTGAGCTTTTTTGTTGGAGCTTATACATTAATGCATGTATCAATTGAGTTGGTGGATGAATATACTTAATTAAATGGTTTAAGAAAATGACATTGTCTTTCAAAAATGCACTGAACAAGTTTATGACGAGAATTTATTTCTGTACCAATTTTTCCATATCCAATTATGCATGTACAACATATTCAACAACATACATCTGTTGCAATATGCCGAGCAATACGGAGAAAAACAATGTTATGAGTCGATCTAATTCACGCATGCGACTCGGCATATGTATCAATAAAGCAGCATACCAAGTTAAACAATGTGTCTATGCACGATTCATTTATTATCCGTGGCAATGCATCTGAGCATATATAGTCTGCTGAGAAGTCACTTGTTCAAGATCACACGAGAAAACGAGAAATAATAGCGAAAAAAACACCCCAAGAGCTCGCGCAACAGGACATGGAGCAGCCAGGCGCTGGATAGCATGGTTACCTCAGGTGTTCTTCTTTGCATCAGTTTCTGGCCGGCCGATGGCCACACTGTTAGCTACGCACTTCCAATTACTAGGATTTGAGATCATAATATTGGATTCAAGTACAATAGCATTTCGAAATACAAGCTCTGCTCTCCAGCGAGTTCAGCAACGAGAGGAGATGGATACAGAACCGGAAAGGGGTACGCCGAAGCCACCAACTATTCGCCAGCCTTCCCTATCATCAACGTATTCCTCTTTAACGTGAGCCACTCCTTGCTCGCCAGTTGTCAGTCCTATTCCAGCATGGCAGGCGGCCCCTCTTGTCAGTGAGCGTGTTAGCACACGACGATGGCCGGGCGCCGTGAGGGATATAGAACTGGAAAGGGTACGCCAAAGCCGCCAACTATTCGCCAACCTTTGTTGTCATCGACGTATTCCTTCTTATCGTGAGCCACTCCTTACTCGCCAGCTGTCAGCCCCTATTCCAGCGTGGGAGGTGCCCCCCCGCCAGTGAGCGTGTTAATACACGACTATAGTCGGGCGCGGTGAGAGATACATAACTGGAAAGGGGTACGCCGAAGCCGCCAACTATTCGCCAACCTTCCCTCTCGATTCATCGACGTATTCCTTTTTATCGTGAGCCACTCCTTGCTCGCCAGCTGTCAGCTCGGTTCCACCGTGGCAGGTGACCCCTCCCGTCAGTGAGCGTCTTAACACACGAAGATAGCCGGCCGCGATGACGCGGCCGGCCGGGATGACGTGTTGGGTCAAAGGGGAAACAAAAGAAGAAGAAAGTGAGAAGAAGAAAGTGGAGGAGACTAGCGGGACACACGCGAGAAAATAAAGGGGCTCGTCCGAGCAGTGGCGGAAAAAAAACAAAGGTGGAAATCACCGCAGTTCTTTCTCCTCGCCGGAGTCGCGTCGCCCCCCCCCCCCCCCACACCCCCCCCCCCACCACCAATCCGTCCGTTCATCGCCGTCGCCCATGTCCCCGACGCCGGGGAAGCCGCGGCCGTCGAAGCGGACCCTGGATTCGTACACCATCAAGGGATCCGACGGGGTCATCAGCCGTGCGTGAGCCGCTCCCGGCCTCAATCCCTCTTCGCATGTGATTCTGGTTTATTTCGGAGATTTTTTTGGGCTCGTAGGCCGGCTTGCTGCGATTTCTGATGTTTCTTTTGGGATGGGCTTATGTTCAGATTTAGGATCTGCCTTCTCGTTTTGGTTTAAACCCATGAAAAAAGAAAAATCTGATTTTTGGTATGGTGAAAAGGCTGAAGTGAGCTTATGTTTCTACCTAGTTTTATACTTAGCTGCAATTTTGCATTTTGAGAACATGCTGTTAGTGGAGCACTGGGATAAGCTGGAGTCAGGTTTTATCTGGGTTAAATAGCTTCTTCCTCATAAGATTCAAATTAACACTTAGCTGAGTAAGGTAAGCTAATATCACCGATTTATCACAGTACAGTAGCTCTGTCAGTACAAGCTGCCGCTCAGAAAAAGCTTAAGTCTGGATATGGTCCAAGCCTTTCTGCTAACCAAGCCAAAATAATTAGGATGAGATTATCTAGAGACTGATCTTATACTCTGCAGAGTTTCCATTTCTTACGCTGAAACTATTCAGTTCACTAAATCGCTGGCGATAATTCGCTGTAAAGTACCACACTCCTCGATATCAATCATGTGGCAGTTTAAATATGCTGTCCTAGTCTTGTCGGGAACACTTCCTAATTTTAGCTTAGCATTTTTAGGCCATAGTGTGGTGATTCTTGGTGTGTTTTGTGCTGAGTCCATAATAAAAATCTGATATTATTATGCTGTAAATCCTGAAGGGAGCTTATTTAGCTACCCTGATGTCTTAGTATGCTACAACTTTGCATTTTGGGACCATACTGTTACTAAATTACTGGGGTTTGCTAGATTAGGGCTTTAGCTGGGTCAAGTAGCTGCTCGATGATAACATTCAAATTGACACATACTCCCGTGTATTTGCCTAGAGCTGAGTAAGGTAAGCTAATATCACTGATATATCTCACTAGAGTAGCTCTGTCACCACAAGCTACCGATCCAAAATAGCCTATGTTTGGATATGGTCCAAGCCTTTCTGCAAACCAAGCCAAAATGATTAGGATGTGAGCTTATCTAAAGATTGATCTTATGCTCAGCAAATTTGCATTTCTTACGCTAAAATTATTCACTTCAGTTTTTTCTAAAATTTTATTCACCTCAGTACATCGCTGGCTATCGATAGTTCACCGTAAAGTACCACATTCCGCAATATCAAACCTGGGGCAATTTAAATATGCTGTCCTAGTCTTGTCAGGAACACTTCCTAATTTTAGCTTAGCATTTTAAGTCCATAGTGTGGTGATTCTTGGTGTGTTCTGTTTCAGCTGGGGACTCTGTGCTAATGAAGGCGCCTGACTCATTAAAGCGTCCGTATGTGGCAAGGGTTGAGGAAATTGAGGCAACAGGACCTCGGGGCGCAAATGTGAAGGTTAAAGTGCGGTGGTACTACCGACCAGAAGAGTCTATAGGTGGTCGGCGGCCATTCCATGGCTCAAAGGAGGTGTTCCTCTCTGACCACACAGATATGCAGAGTGCCGACACAATAGAGTGCAAGTGCAATGTCTACACCTTCAAGGAGTATACCAGGCTTAATGCTGTCAACCCCGAGGACTACTTTTGCCGCTTTGAGTACAAGTCAATTACAGGCAGCTTCGTGCCTGACCGCATAGCTGTGTAAGAACTTTTAAATGAACCCGTATTTTGTAGGGCATATGTTTATACTTCATTATTTCATTATTTTTTCCAAGCATCTTTGGACATCCTTTTGCCACCAAAGGTAGTTGAGCTAAGTGTTCATATGCTTTGATTATGCTGAATAAGCAGTCTTATGGTTTTATTTAAGTATTCCACGTACGATTTTTTCTTAAATCCTCTATCTTTGTTCTCCCATGGTTGATAAGTTATATTTTGTTCTCGTTAGTCGTCGTTACCATTAGAGAATGCTTTATAAGAGATGTTATCTAGTTGAATACACCATTCATCTGTTTGCAATATATTGCCCTGTCTGTGATAACCCTATCAGTCTTGTTCTGCCAGATGGACCTCTGTACATGGTTTACCCAGCACTTTTCACTATCGTAATTTTGTATCAGGAGAACCTTTATAAGACCTATCATACATATTGTAGTCAAATTATATCTTTACTCTGCGGTAGTGCTGGTTTGTTGATGTGTATGTTAATTGAAGGGATGCAGATGTACAATGTTCTTATGTTGTTTATGTTAAAAAAAAAATCTTGATTTAACTTAGTTAACTGACTTTTCACCTCTTGCTTAAACAATGTAACAGGTTTTGCAAGTGTGAGATGCCATACAATCCTGATGACCTTATGATCCAGTGCGATGACTGCTCTGATTGGTGAGTTTCAGTTGATTTGATTAATTGCTCTTATTAGGACGGTAGCAAAGCAGATAATAATATCTTACATTTTATGTTTCAAAGAAGGCCATATGCCGAGTCATACTACCTTTATAAGTACATGTTCCTCACCTGCATGAAGCAGCTAAAATTTACACAACTGATTAAGAAGGATCATAACATTAAAAAGTTACTCTACCATTGATTACTGCAGTGCATTGAACACGTGAGAGTTATTTTAGCAATAGTAGTTTATTTTAGACTATAGTGTTGCCTATTGTAATTCATGCATGATTGTTTTAGCTCATGCATGTACAGCTTTAAACAAAAAGTGATAATGACATAAATTACTGTTTTATCTAAATTATTTGATAATGTACAGCTTGGAGAAACTGGACAGAAGGTTCCTCAAATCAATAATAATATCATTATGTGATATCCACCTGGGAGAGTTACCCTTTTGAGTTCTTGACCCCGTGGCTGACGAGTCCTCTAAATTTGTAGAGTTGCTGCAAATATCATATAGCCTTTGACATGCACGAGCAATTGCCTTAGTCTTTCTAGCAGAATATTGAGTGCCCACTTGCTTAATGCTATTTCTAAATTCCAATAAGATGATGAGTTGAAGAGATTATAAACTCATTCTTCACATACATCAGAGATATTCCTAAATCAGCTGCCCTGTTGTGCTTATAGCTTTCCTCACCATTGTTGCAAATTAATATCTTTGGAATATCTTGTTGATGTCGTGGAACATTTCTGCCAGGTTTCACCCTGCCTGTATTGGAAAGAGCATCAAAGAAGCAAAGAAACTCGACACTTTCTCCTGTGAAAGTTGCACTGCTGAAAATGAAAAGAAGGTTGAAAGTCCACATGAATCTACAGGCCAGTCAGAAGAAAAGGTAAAAACTGTCCCATCATTCCAATAGCTTGATGCTTTGATTTATTAAATTGTGGCCGTCAGTATCTGAGTGGTAACTAATCCATTCTGCACTACATTCAATTCAGCCGGTGGTGGAGCCGAAACGACGTCGGAGGTGAATGAAGGCGCCCTGGACCTAAAATCGCCATCTCTTCATGCATGTGATGTGGTGGATGTACAGCGGCGCTTCAAGCTCGATGTGCACACCCTCTTTAGAACCTGTAACTCAGTGTCTTCTTCAGATTGTTCCTGCAATCTTCTAGTGGTTGCAGATCCATGTGGACTTTTAGAGTCAGATTTTTTTTTCTCTTTGTGTTGAGCTGGAGAGCGGTAAGCTCAACAGGATGTGAACTATTTTTTTTAGGAAAAAAATGTGAACTGAATTCTCTCTGGCTAGTTTTTTTTTTCGAGGGGGAATTCTCTCTGGCTAGTGAAAGCCTAAACTAAAGCCGGACAGCGGGTGCTGTCGACGCGAGGCAACTCGGCCCAGCCAGCGTTCAATCACAATGGGCCGAGCCCACGGGCCAACTTCTCGTTACTCGCCACTAAACCTCGCCGCTTATCCCCAACCTCCGGCGCTGCACTGACAGACACCACCCAGCACTACCATGGCGACGCTTCTACTCCCCTCCCACGCGGCTAGCCACTGCCGCGCCATCTTCTCCGGCGGCTCGAGCCACTCGCTTGCCCCGACGGACCTCCTCGGCGGGCCCCCGCGCGCCGCCGCGAGCAGGAGGCCCAGGCCGATCGCCGTCGCGTGCCGGGCGGCGACCAGGGCCAAGGAGGCCTCGAGCGCGGGCCCGGCGCCGCAGGCGCTGGCCAAGGAGGCGCACAAGTACTTCGACCACGCCGTCGTCAGCGTGCGCGCGGGCGACGGCGGCCACGGCGCCGTCCTCAACATGCCGCCCGGCCCCTCCATGGACGCCACCCCAAAATCCCGCGGCGGCGGCGGCAGGGTCGAAAAGAGCAAGGGAAAGAAGGGCAGCGGGAAGAAGGTGTCGTACAAGCGGAACTACGACGGGTCGGTGTCGCTCCCCATGGGCGGGCATGGCGGGGACGTGGTGCTGTACGCCGACGAGGCCCAGGAGACGCTGCTTGGGTTCCACAGCAAGGCCCGACACTGCGCAAAGAGGGGAGGCAACGTGGGGTCCAACGGCACCATGAGCTCGCGGATGCACAACGGCTCCGCGGGGGAGACGCTCAGAATACCCGTGCCTGTAGGTTTGTAGTCTCGGTGATATGAACACAGAGCATTTTTGCTCTGTCAGAGTAGGTCTTTGCCTCTGATGCCTGCCTGATGATTGAATCACAGGTACCGTTGTGAGACGCAAGAAAGGGTCTGTTCTCGCTGATTTGGCTCATCCTGGTGATGAAGTGCTCGTCGCCAGGGGTGGACAGGGCGGGGTGAGTTGCTTATGTTAACCCATATTGTCGCGTTAGAATAGTGAAATTAAGGGAGTGTGAATCCCTATATCTTAAATGCTTAAGGTGCTTAGCTAACATTTCTTTAGCAATACCAGACCGAAGTTATTCCTTATGGACAGAGCAAATTCTACGGCCCTTAGTAACCATTTCACAAGGATGCTTTGCTTAATGCCACTTGCAGGAAACTGTGTAAACTGCTTGCTAAGTATCATAGCTATTCGGTTTTAATATGTTGAGACGCATTTGTGTAATTTCAACTCATTCAAGTTGAGTCATCCTACCGCTGAAAACTTGTTTCCAATATTATAGCCAAAGTACACGTTAAGGGCTGTAACTACAAATGGATGTCATAATTGTATATGACCTTAAGTGGGGTTGGGGATAATTGCAACTCTCTGTTACCGTGGCTAATTGAGATGGTCGTAACCTACCTCCATTCGTAAATACATGCCTTATATGCCTTAAAGTGGGCGATCAAAATTTTCTAATTTTGACTATTAATATGCATTATGTACACAAATTATCATATTGGTGAGAGGAAAATGGTAGCATTAGAAAAATACTATCATAATATAAAGTTTCAGTCTACTAAATACGTGCAAAAAGAACCATGACTATTCCTTTTGAATACAGATTCCACGGTTTAGTGGAGTTATGGTTAGCTTATTTCTGATATTCTTGTTCATTTGGTATGATACATATGCTGATTACAGTCTTACAGATTTATTTTACTTTTGTAGATCAGCTTGATCGATGCGCCGGACTATAAAAGAGGGAAAGCCATGGCTTTATCGCCTAATGTCATGCGTGATGTTACTGACAAGGTAAGCTGTTCCCATTGAATTTTTTGTTCTCAATTTAATGGCGATGCTTTTACCAATAGGTTTGCTTTGTAGAGTCTTTAAGTTAGGGAAGTTTAACTGGAATAAAATGCTCTGCTTTTGTTATAATGAACTGCTTGTTTAGTGTGTGTTTTGCAGCAACTAATTGTTTAGTGTTTACATTTACTTTAGTTCCACATTGATAAAATATCACCGGTCCATCAGAGAGCATAGTGCAATCTAGTTGTCTGCCTCCACTCGAGGTCCTTACATGCCTAGTAGGTCTCCAATTGATGTAACATATGTGCAGATTTGTAATGATAAACAACATATGCCAGCTGGTAATACCAATGAGCACCTACGAACCCTTGATCACTAATGTGCACTGAACAGCTGGTAGTCTGTATTAGTTGGTGCGTGGCTGTATCATTATGGTTTAGGATTATCCAAAGATTACAAATAACATCTTTATTTGCTGACTAGTGTCTCCATTCTCACATTTTTTGGGGATTTTGTCTCATCTCTTTTTACTATAGGTGTTAACTCATGGGCAGCCTGGCGAGGAAATAAGCTTGGAGTTAATCTTAAGGGTGGTCGCAGATGTTGGTCTTGTGGTAATGTTGCACTACTACATTCATCTCTTTTGTATCTGCTCCCGTTTCCTGTTTTGGGAAGCAAGTGTTTGGATCGTGTACTAAATACAAGAGTCAGTTCAGATGAGTCTGGTTTAGAAGGATTGCAATTGCGAAGAGTCCCTTCTGTTCCACTTTTAGTGTTCAGATATTGGATTATCAGGTTTTCTAGGTTGTTTCTGATTTATTACTTTGGCATTCCACCATGTTGGCCTAATCGTATACAATTACATTTTCAGGGACTTCCAAATGCAGGAAAATCAACACTTCTATCAGCTATAACACTAGCAAGACCAGACATTGCTGATTATCCATTCACTACACTAATGCCAAATCTTGGCAGGCTTGGTGGAGATCCCACTTTAGGGGCGTTGCAGTTTTCCTCAGGAGCAACATTGGCGGATTTGCCAGGTCTAATTGAGGGTGCTCATCTGGGCAAGGTACTGTTTACTTTTTATTTTATTTGCACAATCTTTGTTGAAGGTGCCGTCTTGTTGCTTCCCGTCAGTACTTTCTGTGGATTCATCATGTGGTTTAATTACACTGCAGGGTCTCGGTCGCAATTTCTTGAGGCATTTGAGGAGAACTAGAGTGATCGTCCATGTCGTTGATGCTGCTGCCGATGACCCTGTGAACGATTATAAGATTGTCAGAGAAGTAATTTTTAATTGCTTTCATCATTCCCAAGTTTCTATTTTGTTTTGAAAATGCAATCATGTTCCCTATATAGCCCCGAACGTTGAAACTGTTGTTATACTAGCATCAGTGGTTAGACAGTTTGATATGTTATTTTTTCAGGTATTTGGGGGCATGATCTTATTGCCTCCTGTATGTAGGAAGTTTAATTAATAGAACTAAAGGGAAGGGACTGATGAGAGTAGTGGAACTTGCACCAACAATCAGTTGTCTGTTGAGTATTCGGATCTAGCCAGTTGGCACTTGGAAGAAATATAGGGTTTGTAACATAATAGTTACTTTGTTAAGGGATGTAAAATTTAATTTGGAATGTAAGGCTTGCAAAAAACTGGACCATATGTCTATGTTTCCGGGAAAAAAAGGAAAGAGAATCATGTCTATGTTTTGTTTCTCCAGTAAAGTTGGGGTGTTGAATAATCTTCTGACAAGCATCTATTTGCAGGAATTAAGAATGTATAACCCTAAATACCTGGAGCGACCTTATGTTGTGGTCCTGAACAAGATTGATCTTCCTAAGGTGCAATTTCATGCTTAACTTAAATCAAACTATGTTATCCCTAATATTTAGCCTTTGGTTTTCTGTTTCAACCAATCTCCTGAAATTTGACCTTTCTTGGCACGGTTGGGGTCGTCCCTCCTTGTAGGCCCAAGATAGGTTATCTTCCTTGGTATTTGAAATATCTTCACTAGGCTCTGAAGAATGCCACGACAAGAATGCCAGCAAAGAAAAATCAAATGAAAATTTCAGCGGACATCATGTCTCAGCAGGCGATGACAAGGAACTTGGGGACTATCCAAGACCTCAAGCTGTAATTGGTGCAAGCGTACTGTAAGTCTCCTCACCTGACCAGCCAAACACATGTTTTTCTTTTGTTCACTTAAACAGTTAAAACAAACCTGTAGCTTTGCTTTTTAACACTTCATTTCTTCTGGGGTGCGTAATATATTGTATGATTCCGTCGTTCCGAATGTGTGACATTTTTTTTTGGAAAGGGTGTGATCAAAATCTGCTGCTCCTGTTTGATGTTTGCTTAACCTTGTGCTTGCATTGTTGTTCATACCAGGAGTTTTCCAGGATAGTGCTTTCAGTGTCCTCGGTGACACATGAAGCTGTTTTCTTCTTCTGTTATTATACTTCATTCCGTTGTTTTCCTGCCCTTGCAGAAGACACATCGGGATTGATGAGATGCTGAAGGAGATAAGGACAGCCCTGGCAAAATGTTCCGATCGCATGTTACTAGAACCATGAATCTGAAAGCCAGCACTCCGGAGCCCTTAACATGACAGTTAACACCCAGAAAGGTTCGAGCGGGATTGAGGTTATTGGACGACAGCAGATGGTGAGACTGTCCTTGGTCTGCAACAACGTTGGCAATTCCTGAAGTGCAAAACGACCAGTCTGATTGTTGTGTGGCAGCATCTGCTGCGTTAGCTAAAGTGCGAGCTGTTGCAGATATCCACGCTGGCGGTGCCGATATTGGGCCTGTTACACTGCCTCCATATGTATCCAGTGCTCTAGATAGAAAGAAATCGGTTGTATGGAATATTGCGAGACTACCGGTGTATGGTCGGGTTCCTGCTAATAAATGGGTCAATTTTCTTCTTTAAAAAAAATGTATTGCCTGTTTTGTCAAAATGAATAAAAAGAGAGACTAATGGCGACTCATATATTGATGTGCACATATTAGTGAATATTAATTTGATATTCATATCTTCTGTAATAAATGCCCAGTAGCTCATCTATATATACAGGACTCATCAAAGTTATTCTCTCTGCTTCATTAATATAATCGGACAATTCTTTGGCCTTTGCAAGTAATTTGCTTAACGCTTCATTTACATATTGTCCATACATATTCTGTGCTAGAGATAGAAATAATAAGTTGATGAAATATTAAAAACCCAATGCCAAATTGCATATTTATGTGCAGATATTAGTAAAGATTTGATTGATATTCACACATCTTGCAATTCACTAACATAAAATTATCAATATAAAGGACTATCCCTTGTAATTATCCATTCTTGGCTAATTTACGAAAATGATCACACAAAGCTTCCTCCTGGATATTTTTTTAGGGCTCACGTTTATTGACTTCCAGGAACATTATCTTGTCCCTATGCATTCAGTGTTATAGATAGGAAGAAACAAGTTATATGAAATATAGACATTAATCTTTATGTGATCATATCTGTGAAGATTTGATATTCACATCTCCCATATGTCAACTAGAACGTTAAATATGTTCTGCAGATATACATGCAAGAACATTTTTCAGAGACGTCGTATGCATTTTTCACATCTTTCAGAATGAGTGGCTAGCAGAAGATCATATGCATATTTATATAAGAGATTTATTCTTTGTAATGATTTGCTCTCCGTTTTAATATAAGTAGACACAACTTTTGTCTTTATTTATAATTGTTTGAACACTTGCATTTATTGACTTTTATTTTACATCTCACCCGTATGTATTAAGTGCAGATAGGAAGAAATCAATTGTACGATACTTATTTGCACATATTTATGATATTTAGAATTCACGGCTTCTATAATAAATAGATATGCAAAATTCATCTATATAAGGAATTCCTCCCTTGTAATTATCTCACATCTCATCATGTCTAAACTTAATCTAGGATTACATATTCTTGCAATATATGTTGCTATCATTGCTCATCAAATCCACGGAGGTGGACTGAGTCCTACCAATCAAAAGGTAAAGATGTTGATTCATTGACATAACAATGTTTAGTTCAAGTACAAAATTTGAGTAAATAGTAGTTCGAACCACACGAGACATAGTGGTACAATCATTTCTCTCATTGCGACGCAATAGATTTCTGGAGTATAGGAGCTGTAGGGGTTGGTCTTTGATCATTTGTACTATGTATGAGTGGTTTATTTGGACATGAATGGAAAATTTGCATGAGTGGTTGATTTGGTGTATGGTACATGAACACCTGGATTTACACATTATAGTTTGTTTTGTAGTCTTTGCACTAGATACATGAGGGTCCTAGACCACATGGAAGATTTTTCAGTCATCCTCAATACTTATTCACTTTCTAGTATACTAATATAACCAACCAAATTTTTTTGTTGTGTTTAAAAGTAAGAGCTTGTTTTTTTACATGTGTCGATACTTTTTGCAAATTCAAGGAATGAACAATGAATACTAGCGTGATTACATACTCACTTTTTAAGTCTTTCAGGCATGGTATGAACAAGCTTTTCCATCAAAAAATGCCGAGGACAAAGTTTATGTGAGTCATTCTATCTGCATCCTTTAACAAGCAAATATTTTGGGAGCTTCAGTTTCCTATCTTTTTTTTTTGCTTTTCTCCTTTTACAGTTCGCGGGACATAGGACATATTCTGGTAGCTACTTTGGACTTGTTGCTACAATGGACGTGTATGGATACAATATAAGTGATGGTCATATCATAACATCAATGTGGATTCATAACATGGACGGTGATCGAGAAACAGATGATAATGCAATTTGGGCTGGATGGCAAGTAAGTTGTCATTTGCATACATGAGGATTCGTCAACCTTGTAACCATATTACCATTATTATCTTGGACCTACTAAATGCCTTTTAATGTTCTAGACTCTTGAGTTTCTCCCTAGGTTGACCCGAAAAAGTATGGGGATTCACGGACTCACTTCTTCACAAGGTGGACGGTATGTATCTATCTTTTCACTCAACCTATCTTCTCCAAGTGTAGAAACAAAGCTAGAATACATATTGAGTACTGACCATGTAAAATGAAACAGAGAGATACATATCGTACCGGGTGCGCTGACATGGACTGTCCAGGTTTCCATCTCGCAAATGGGTCAAAAATAGCCCCAGGCGCTTCAATAGACCCGGTCTCTAATGTTAATGGTGAACGACAAAAGATTACAATTAAAGCATTCAAGGTAATTTAAAATTGTAAGCATATGGATCATAATGCTCAACTGTCCCTGAAGATGTGGCATGCATTACTCAAATTTATACTGCCAAATGGCAGGAAAAGTCCACCGGAGATTGGTGGATATACTATGGCTTCAACAGTGCTCCAACGGCCGTGGGATACTACCCGGCAAAATTGTTCGACAAGTTATCGAAAAAGGCGACCCATATTGGAATTGGTAGCGTTGTTGGAGGCAGTTCCACTATCCCTTCCCCTCCGATGGGCAGTGGATTTTTGCCATCCGATAAAGCTGCATTAATCACTGATATTTTGTTCATCAAGGAAGATGGCAAGAGCACACCTTTCGATGTGGTTACAGACAAATTAGAGACCAAGAGTAGTTGTTACTCTATTTCAGATATTGAAGGTGCAAAATGCTCTTATGGAGGGCCTGGAGGCTGCTCCACATCAATCAAGTAGAATTTAATTACTCATAGGCACATGGATGTGAGTGCCATCAATCATGTAAGCACATGAGAAATAATGGTGTAGCTTCAAACTCGTGTTCTTTCTTTTTAATCGCCGGTTTATTCAACATATGAGTGCAAAAGCTGATATTTCTTCAAATTTGAACTTTGCAATCATCAACCAATCCTTCTCTGCGAATAACAGTAACTTCGACGAACCCATTGAATTCATATCGACACATAATCCTGATCTGACCACTAATCCAGTATCTTTATTATCAGTTCTCAGATTACAACCAACCAGTCTGAATTACTTCCCCTGTTGCATATTGTAAGCAGTTTTGGCAAAATAGTTTAGTTAGCCAAAACGGTTTATAGTATAGCCGTGAACATGTGCAATTACCCTATCTCTTAATTGGTTTAGAACTCCTCATGTGATGAATACTAAATACAAGCACGTGCATACAAGCTCACATCATAATTTCATTATTTTAGCAGCTAGTTAAATGTAATATCAGAGCACGTACAACTAGGGATGGCAATATGTATTTATTACCTGCATATCCAACTAGATGAACCCTAATAGTAAGGGTTTGAGGCAAAAATTACTCATGGGTGTGTGAATGGGAAAATGGTATACCCATCAGGTATAGCGGGTAAGGGTATGGAAATTACTATACATGCCCATTTACCATATATACCCATATAAAAATCCAACATGTGGGCCTCCATTTGCAAAATGAAGTACCCATATAACTCTTTGTCGACCCTACCCCTTTACGCGAGGAGGAAACTTTGTCGCTCCGGTGCGGTAAATCAGGAGTGTGGATTTCCCACAATCCCTTTGGGACCCAGCATTATCTCTACCCATCTTTTACTAGAGATTCGTGCAGAAACCCACTAGTCGAAGTTGTGGGTAAACTTTCATTTTCAACCCCGAAAAAGTATAGAATCAACCGGCAATCCACGGGAGAAGAATTACCACCTGCCCCGCCTCCTCGTTCCCTAGACCCTAGACCTATCATATCATGAGCCACCAACCCCCTCTTTCACCTCTCCCTACATCCGACGGTGCCTTGCTGGACACTTCCATCCAGGCATCCACCCCCCCTCTTTGTGCTCCATTCTTCCGGACGGCCTATCACTAAACCTGGTTGGTGTGGCCGTGCTCTCCTGCTAAAGGCCGAGCTCTCGGTGTGTGGGTGTGGACGGAGGGAAGGGATGGCCGGAGTGCATCCGCGACAACCTGCACTGGACAAGGAGGCGCCACTGATGTGAGGAGGGAAGGCATCGGCTCCAGCAGCTCGACTGCTCCTCGACGGCGATGTGAGACCGGCTACAGCCCTAGCTCACGGCGCCAACAACAATGGAGCAGAGAGCTCCTATCCGCGGGGCTCCTGACGAGCATCGGCGATGCCACGCCCCACTAGGGCTGGAATTAAAACTCAAAACTCGCGAGTTAAACGAGTAGCTCGCAACTCGACTCGGCTCGGCTCGAACTCGTTGTCCAACGAGTCGAGTCGAGTTTTCATTTTCGACAGTAAACGAGTTCAAGCTAAACAAGCCGAGTTTACGAGTACTCGTTTAGCTCGTTTAACTCGGTAAAAAGAGTTTCTAATGATATTTTTATATATGTGAATTTTTTTTACTGATTATTGTAGTTTATTTACTACAAATTATTTTATGGTGAAATATTTTCATCGATCATTGTGATGATTTTATTATACATGCCCCAAATAATAAAAATAATTATATATATAATATATAATGTCGACTTTTATAATTTTACTAAATAAAAAAAAAGTTAAACGAGTAGCTCGCGAGCTACTCGCGAGTTCACCGAGCCGAGCCGAGTTTTGATTTTGGACTCGTTTGTTGAATGAGTCGATCTGAGCTCGACTCGTCACTTGACCGAGCTTGAGCGAGTCGAGCCGAGCTGACTCGGCTCGGCTCGAATTCTAGCCCTACGCCCCACCAATGTCGTGGGGGAGCTGACATATTCTTTGCGACCCGAGTGCTGCAGCCGGCCATGACGCCCCCGATCTGTCCATGGAGGGGCTCGGATCCGGTGCCCCACCCCGCCTCCAGTCCATCACCGGGATGTACAAGCCCGAGGATACGAAGGAGACCACAAACTTCGAGGTGGAGGCGGAGACCACGATCACCCAAGGAGACAACGGCCTAGCCGAGATCTTGGCCGTCAGCACTCTATTTTTTCTTCTATTTTCTTTTACTTATTTTTCCAATGGTTTTTATCTATCACGTGAATCTTATCTGATTCAATCTGTGTTTTTCTGGCTCTTTGTTTGACTAGGTTCGTAGTTATATTAGTTATGATTGTGCCTAGAATTGTTAGCTGATCTAGAAAGAATATTTATTTTTGCGCATGAAACTTGTATGTTTCTTGCCTAAATCTATTTTTACACTCTTGAATCTTCTTTGAAGTGTATAATTTATTATGAAAAACTCATGGACTCAATATGAAACAGACAAAATGCATGAATCTTCTATGAATTATATGAATTGTCGTAAATTATGTGGAGTTTATAGTTCTTGTGTAATTTTTGTAAAAAACTGAGAAAATGTGTACGAGAGTGAAATTATGATGAACTTGATATAATTTTTGTAAAATCAAAGTAAAACTTTGATTCATTTCAATTAATTGAGATAAAATCATTGATTAGTTCCTTCTTAATTCATTAGAAGGGAAGGAAAACTGAATCATTTATTAGCACGGCAAAAATATTGATGGTAATGGAGAGAAACAGACACAACACGTGTAAAGGATGGTAAATCTGTTTTGTAAAGTTGTTGGACAAAGGTGGGAGGAGCATTCTGTAAACTTTCCTTCACGAATCTCCAATGGCAGAGATAGTGCTGCGGGGGCCCAACATACTTGTGGTTTTGCATTTCTCGTTAATCAGTGCATCTCTTGGATGGCCAACAGGGTGGGGGCGAACAGAATTATCTTTGAATCTGATGCATCATCTTTGGTGAAGACCCTAAAGAGCAATGGTTACAAAAAATCTGAGATCAGTGTGCTAGTGAAGGAAGCTAAACCATCTGCTCTTTGAGCTTTTTGATAAGTTTATTTTTCCTTTAGCCGGCGTACTCGTAATTCTATAGCCCATGAGCTTGCAACTCTGGACATTAGTTCTGAGTCTTTCGACTCATTCTGCGAGGACACTGCTCCCAACAACATACTAAACCTGTTAGCAAGCGATGTTGATGTGCTAGTTTAATGGAATCTCCTTTTTCCCATAAAAAATAAAGATGCCGGCAGGGAATGGGAGCTAGACGATCTCGAACACGAGACCCGCTCTCCTGGGGACCATGGTTGTGGCCTGCTACACATCGTTTACATGCACAATGACGACGGTGAACCGACACCCGCCCTGGCAAGGATGCACACCCATGCCAGGTCCATCGTGGGAATGGTGTGGCCCTGAGGTATGGCCACATTGACAATCGTGCAGACGTAAATCACATTGACGCTCAGGTGGGACGGTTACCGGGCGGGATAGTGATCGCATCAACGCCCGGGGGGACAGCGATCAAACGGATTCCTGGGAAGGCGATCACATTATTTTCGTAGATGTGATAGCAAATTGGTTGTTTGTTTTATTATATGGATTAAATGTATCTATACAAATGGCGTCTCCAAATTTTGGCACGCTGTGAAACCTAAAGCCTCAACTATGCCATGATACAGATTTTAAGCTTGTTACATTAAACCTAATATATAAGGTACTCAACAATATTACGTAGTGGAGACGTACTACAAGTTACCACATAAATAAAATGCAACTACAAACTACTAAATGGGATTAAACATGGAGATAGTGGCACTAATTTTTTTCCATCACTTCGCAAATAACAGGATAAAAAAGAATATGATCAAATTTCTGATTGATGAATCCAGGGCTAAATGGAAAGATTCGGAAGGTATGAGTAGCCTAGATAATTACTTCAGCCTAAACATTATTTTCACAATATATTATCTTCTAAATAATTAGATAATATCTTTAAAATAATTAGATTATATCTTTAAAATAATATTTGCCTAGATTCAGCCTAAACATTATTTTCACAATATATTATATATTACTCTGTAAGTTTAGCAAACAAATTAGTGTTGGAAGGAAGTATTAAAAAAATGACGATGGCTAAATCGTAACTTCTAATATAGTGTCGACGAAGGATCCATTGTCACCATATTGCCGACCTTACTCTAGAAACCGATACTCACATGTCAATTTTTATGGAGTTTTTCTAAGATAATATGGAACATGTGTCCGTTATAAAAAAAATGGTGAACAAAACATATATGGAGTGTTTTCAATCAAGTCTATCTTTTTTTGATGTAAGCCTTATATTAATTAAACCATTAATCGATTAGCTTTGTATAGATTAGAATATTAATTTATATATTCTTAAATATGTATCGCTAAAGTAGGCATCCAGCTAGAACATCGATAATTTTCCAAAAGCTTATATTATGACCCTTCAAAACATACTAATATGATTTTTCTATACTTCGAGGCCACAAATTACACTGTTAATGGATTTCCTAGCCCATGCAAGTGCATGGGTTGACGACTAGTTAAAGATAATCTTGCCTGATGTTATTGGTGGATAGTAGAGTGTCTTTGTGTCTGGTTGTTTACTAACGAGTACTGTTCTACTGGGTTTTGAATGTGTTCATACAATTAACAAGAAAGAAAGGGAAGAAAAGTCTTTGGGCCATCAAACTTGACATGCACAAAGCATACCATAGGTTTTTGAGTGGTGCCTTTTGGAGAAGATGATGTTGAATTTGGGATTTGCACCAAGATAGGTATCATTGATAATGGCTTGTGTCTCATGTGTTAAGTATCGCATTAGGTTTAACTCTAACACAACGTAAGAGTTCAAGACAACAAGGGGAATCTGTTTCCTCCATATTTATTTCTCTTTGTTGTAGAGGGCTTATCTAGTATGCTGAATCATGCAGATACTACGAGGGAGATGGTAGGTGTTCAAGTCTGTAACATCCCAAGTATGAAAAAAACCCTAGAATGTTTGTTTCTTGTTTAATTTATGTTTTGCATCATGACATCATCATTGCATTTGTTTTGGCTTTTGTTTTCATTTGTTTTTCCTTTGTTTTCTATTTGAATTTCAAACAAATTCCAAATCAAAGTGTTTCATACTTGTTCTGTTACATGTTTTCAAATAGAAAGTTCAAATCAAACCATCTTTTGTTTCCAATAAACCATAAAGTTCAAACTATTTAAATTGTTGCTTTCAATTAATCATTTAATATCAAATTTCATTCAAATTCAAATGAACTACAAACAGCAACTAATTTAAATTATTTGGAAAACCAAAGTTTGCACTAGGTTGCTGTTACAATAAATAATCAATACAAATTTACCTAAATTTTTCTAACCTCAAAACCCTATCCTTTTTCTCCTTTTCCTTTTCAGCAAAAAAAATAACAGAAAGAAAAAAAACAAAAAAAAATAGCGCAGAGGGGAGAGGCAGGCCAGTGGGCAGCAGGCCCAGCCCACCAGCCCGGCCTGCTACCCCCCTCCTTTTTCTTCCTCCTGTACGGCGTGCATCCGCGACATCCACGTCGCTGTACGGCGGAGCAGACGACCGTGAGCAGCTCCTCGCCTCCTTATAGCTCGAGCCCGCGGCCTCCACCCCTAGCCCTAGACGTCCACCTCTCTCTCTCCCTCGAGCGCCGCCGAATTCTTCCTCTCTCTGCCCCGCTCCTCTCTCTCTAAAACCCGAGCGCCACCATCCACCGCCACCGTCTGAAAACCTCGACGTCGCCGCTGCCATGCTTCTCCTCCCCTCTGGATAGCCACGGGAACGAATTCACCGTGCTTCCCTATTCCTCATCGACACCTCCACGGTGGCTGGGAAGCGCCTGATCGACGCCGCCGTCCACTTCCTCGCCGTCGCCGTCGACTGCTGCACCGAGCCTCTGCCACGGCTACTTCGAGGGTGAGCATCGATCCCCTCCTTTCTCTCTCTCTGCACGTGCGCACGCACCACCACGCAGCACCACACGCACACGCGCGCAACCACGGAGATCAACAGCAGCAGCGCTGCAGCTGCCGCCGGCGGCCGCCACCCTCTGTCGAACTGAACCTGCAAAATTCAGTTAGCAGCCCTAACTGAAGGTCAAACCCCCCAATGCCCCCCTTACCCCCGCAGCCACCGCAGTGGCAACAGAACCGTGCGCTCGCCCGCGAGGGACAGGGTTTGATTCCCCCGTGGCGCGATTAAACGCCCACCTTTTTGCCTTTGCCACGCTGGCTGGCAGGCCCACCAGCCAGTGGCAGTGAAGGCCACGTAGGCCCCTACCCGCGGCCACGCAGCGCACGGCTGGGCCCTGGCCCACGGCCAGTGACCCAGGGTGGCTCTGGGCGCGTAAGAGCAGCCACAGTGTTGGCTATATTGCGATGCCAAATACATTATTTGGCTTTTGGAGCCGTTCCCTAACACTGTGAAGGATGCTAAATGGATGCCAAAGCCAAAACA
This sequence comes from Alopecurus myosuroides, assembly GCA_028641055.1. Taxonomy (NCBI): domain Eukaryota; kingdom Viridiplantae; phylum Streptophyta; class Magnoliopsida; order Poales; family Poaceae; genus Alopecurus; species Alopecurus myosuroides. The sequence goes on along the minus strand of CM054057.1, from coordinate 107,206,078 downwards.
ATTGGGAGCCGGCGCACCTACATGCATCGATGCCAAAGTTTGTCCATCGAATAGAAAATTGTTATCTCATCCTCTCTCTCTAGCTTAGCCATGCACCTCCACGGAGCTCAGGTTGATTTTTCAATTTTTTATTTAAGCATGGGACCCACTTGACAGGGTATTTGGCTATTGCTACGCTGTGGACAACACAAGAATTTGACACCGTTGCCAAAATTTATCGACGTGGCCATTTTGGCTTTAGCCACACTGTGGATGCCCTAAGAAAAAGCCCCAGGGGCCTCTCTGTATTTTATTTTTCGCAGTTAGGCCCCTGTGCAAAATCTAAATGCTTTTACATTACAGAATAGCCTACAAATTTAAAATTTGAATAACTTGTGCATTTCAAATCCAAATAATACAAATAAAATATGTATACTAAACCAAATTTAATTCTCTACCTATTTAAATCATTTGTTTTCTGTTTTGAACATTCCAAATGTTTGCTAAATTCAAATTTAAACAACTCATTACAAATTTGATTAATTTCATAACTAATTCAAACTTAGTTCAATTGGCACATATAAAATATGTTTTCCATGCTAAATTAAACCCTCTTTCCAAATATAAACTTTGTTTCATGTTTTGGATAATTAAAATTGGTTAAATAATTTAAACCTTGTTTAAATCATTTAATATTGCTAAATTCATAACTTGGTCAAATTAAATTACCCTTGAACAAATAAAATATGTTTTCAAACCAGAAAAACATAATCTTTTCAAATATGAATGTTATTTAATATGTTGAACAAATAAAAATTCAAATAACTTCATACTTGATTTAAATCCATTTAAATCTTGTTTAAACTTGTTTAATTCATAAGTAATTCATTCTAATCCCTTTTTCAATAATTGAAACATGTATTCCAACTGAAATTTTGTGTTCTTTCCAAATATTAACTTTGTTATCTATTTTGAACAATTAAAATTGGTGAAAACAACAAATGCTTGTGTAACTCATTTAATAAACCAAATTTCTTAACTTAATAAATAAAATTCCAAACTTGGTAAACAACATATCAAATTGAAGCTATTGTTGTTTCCTTTTTGTTTTCATCATCCATGCATCCTGCTAATCCACTTTCACATGATGGTTAGTTGTAGATCATTTAATCCAACCTAAATTCATGGACTTTCCATATGCAATCCAAATTGCATATGGGCCCATTTAATTATGTTACCATGTCAATTAGCTTATCTTTGATGCACCAATTAAATTGTCATGCATCATCCCATGTTTGTGCATTATGCCATGTTATTGATTGTTCGTCTCTCTTCGATTGTTTGTTTGCTTCTTCTCGAATAGACGACGACGTTGAGACAGACGAGGTTTACGACACTACTTCTGAGGAGTTAGCTCAGTACCAGGCTACTGAGTTTGCAGGCAAGTATTCACTCACATGAACCATTGTGTCCTGTTTCACACTGGATACCGATACTTTCCGTTGTCTATTTCTGCTAGCCTTATGAATCGTTGCTTGTGTCCCGATCCTATCACATGTTATCCTATAACCCTGATATTGCCTCACCTCCACACCTATAACCCCGTTGCTTGTTGCCTGTGTCTTACTAGTATGCTTAGGGTTGCTTGTTCTCGAGTCTGATGTCCGTTACTTCTTTTACCATATTTATTATGTTCTATGGGCTCGATGTTTAAACAACAACCTGTTAATGTTTTGGGTAATAATAATTTGATGATAAGGCACCGGCAGGAGGCCCGGCGTGGTTTTGAGGCCTGCTAGTGTCGACCCTAATTAGGAAAAGGGTCTTGTCTACTGATCCATGATGAGCGCACTAACCGCATGTGGGAAGCGTGTATGGGCGCCCCCCTCAATTTGATTCGATTCGCATCTCGTCCAAATCGCCACACTTAGTTCGGGCTTTCCATTTGCTGCACGCATATGCAGGTACGAACCCGAGGCCAGGGTGGAACTTTTGTAGTCGGCATTTAGGGCGGCGTGGTCTTCCAGTGCTATGAGGGTCCACTTTTCTTCGTGGGGCTCGATTAGCCGCGCACGCACAGCACGTGGTGCTTTGGGCTTGATGCGAAGAAGAGTTGGGTTGTGTTGAGTGCCCCTCTTGGTGGAAGGCATTCCATCTGGCGGGTTATTCTTACGTGTACGGCTACATTGGTGCATCCCTGCAGGGTTAAATCTTCTCGAGAAGCCGTGTTGTCCGCGGTTATGGATGACTTGGTGAAAGTGCTAGCTAACAAGTACTCAGAACAACTTACACCTAACTAATACTAAGTTGACTAGTAATAGGCTTATTGACACAATAACTTGAACATCATTAATCAACAGTGTGAGTTATCCTTGGGTTGCTTCCTTAGTAGGGGGCAACATTGGATGGGTTTGTTTGGTGGTTAGTAATAGTTGGTTACGATACGCTATCTTATCTTCTTTCTGTTAGCCAGAAGTTGTAGTGTGTCTCTGTAGTTGGTTACTGCAACCCGCTGCCGTACTTTTGTATCACCTATTCTTCCGTTGAACCCAGAGCATCCGTACTTGGTGTTGCCGGGTACACTTTGGTGAATTGTGAGTCTTGCTTGCCAGTACTTGTCTGTACTGACCCCTATGGGGCTGCGTGTTCTGCAGACTACGTTTCCGAGGATCCTCATGGTGGCTACTACGTGGAGTATGACGAGGCTGTTGACGAGTAGATAGCGGACCTGGGCAGGATCCGAGACTACGTGGATGGGCTCCGTTTCCTTTATGTTTCCGGCCTCTTAGGCCTATTTGGTTCTTGTCTGTACTCAGACACTTTGTTTGCTTCCGCTGATATGTAATGATGATATGTTGGGACATGTGTCCTCTGGATGATTGTATTTGCTATCTCTGCTCTAGTGAGAGCCATTTGCAACTTATTTCCATCTTTTGTGTCTCAGAGATCTGTTGTGCTATCATTTTGTTAAACGCCGTTGACGTACCATGCGTGTATGGTATGAAGTACGTCAATGGTAGTATCCTGATTTCTATGGGATGGTTTACGTAGACGCTGAACAGATAGGGGTTGGTTGTCACACATACGTGTGTTGGCCTACTCGTAAGAGGATGCGGGTGCAGGTAGGCCCCGTAATCCAATCTACTACTGTTTAACGGAACTGCGAGTATCCTTTAGAAGTCCGGGTGCGACAAATGGTATCAGAGCCTGTCTGCCTGTAGGATCCCTTTTATTGGTCGCAGTTTGAGTCTAGAAACTATTTTGTAGCTATATAGGAAAAATGAAATGTGAGAGTAGGAATTATGTTCTTTTTCTTCTTTCCCCACCCACCCTCCTTTTTCTGGTAAGGAAGTGCAACGTTGTTTTCCCTTCTCATCTAAACTTTCAAGTTAGGATTTCACGTATCCTGGTTTCTCTAGGATGGTTATATCTACTAGACCATAGGAATGGAGGTGGTTGTGACATGATTTATCATGTTGCCTACTCACGATTGAGAACGGAGGCGTGTAAGCCCCGGAAGGAGATCCTCTATTCCTTAAGCAGTAGATATTGATCCTTTAGAAGCCCGGATGGGTTCCGTAGTACCTCAGGAGTTTTGGTCTTGTGTTTCCCGAATGTTGCTTCGATATCTTGTTCTTCTCAACATCATTTTCGTCCGTTGAAACCTTGTTGTTGCTTTCCACTTCAGTTCTTCTACCGGCGTCTAATCAAAGTTTTTCCCCGAATCATCTGCAGATGGATCTCAGGTTCTACCCGCAGGTGGTTCGTATGACTCGTTGTGAGAGCACTGCCGGTTATCCGGAGATGCTGAGAGACATGGTCACTTATCTGGGGTTCCGTTGGGCACCAGAGTACCAGGTCTACGAGCAGCAGCGAGAGTTTGAGCAGACCTACTACCAGGCTATCGTCTACATTCTGTCAGATGATGGCATGAGTGTAGTCCACCGCTACGAGGCAGTAGGTTCCACAGTGGATATGGCTGTGCAGCAGGCAGCTTATGTGAGCCTCACCGTCCTTCGTGCTGACTACTGGGGATTTGACGATTCCATCTATCGCCACATCCCCCGTGGTTACATCACTTCGGAGGGAGCACACTTCACTCTCTACGACAACTTGGATGTTTACGAGCATGATAACTCCAGGCTGCACACCACCGCTCAGTTTGTGAGACACAGTGACGCACTTGCCAGCACACTATCTCAGGAGTTGGCTTCAGTCAGGGAGCAGCTCTACCTTGCTTTGACCCGTCTGGCGACTTACACCACAGACTTTGTTGGAGACGAGCGCTTTGCACGTTTCGATCAGCCAGTTGGGCGTCGTCTGCCAGATGCTGGAGGTTACGAGCCGATCAGAGGTCCACTCCTCAACCTTGGTGCTGGTTACACTGGGATTCCCCGCTTTGGAGCACAGGGAGCCGATGCTATGTACTTCACTACACCTAGAGTCGGGCTCAGACCACGGCAGTTCTATGTGGATCGTTGTTCTACATACTTTCATGGGCGTCCTCCTCACCGTACCTCTCGCCGTACTCCTAGCCGCCGTCCTGCGTGATGAGCATGGGAGTACCGATGTATCCGTTCTTAGCTATGTTTAGTTATCCTTTCGCATTCGAACCATTTATGGTGTGTTGGATATTCTGATGTATTTGAACATGTGATGGTGAACCTCGTGGTTATCTATTCATGCGTCGGAATAATCTCTCTTTCGGTTACCAAGTCTATCCTTGTCTATTGTTGTGCTAAAATGCATTTCAATTCAGGATGCCGCCAACAAGGAACAACACCCCTGAGCCACCGCCAATCGCGAAGCTGTTGACTCAGATGACCCAAGTCATGACGCAGATGGCCCAGTTCCAGACTAATCAACACATCCACCAGACAGCTCCACGAGTCAGTATCAAGGAGTTTCTCAGTCTGGGCCCAAAAGCTTTCGTGGCCACACGCGAGCCTCTGGATGCTGATGACTGGATCCGTGAGATAGCTAAGGCTCTGGAGATTGCACACGTAGCTGAAGAAGACAAAGTCAACTATGCCTCCTATCTGCTGAAGGGTCAGGCAGCTTCGTGGTGGGAAAATTTCCAGGCCATGAGAACTGGGATGCCAATCACGTGGGATCGTTTCAAGGAAGCCTTCCTGAAGCACCACATTCCAGATGGTCTCATGGGAAGGATGCGTGAAGAGTTTTGGTCTCTCAAGCAGGGCAAGCTGGACGTCATCGGCTATCAGAGTGAGTTCAATCGCCTCGCTCGATACGCTGGAGACGAGGTGTCCACTGAGGCTAAGAAGATGGCAAGGTTCCGCAGAGGTTTTAACCCGGAACTTAAGTATGCCCTCACCAATGTCAAGACCAAAGACTTCGAGGAGCTCGTGAACACCGCGCTCAATGAGGAAAATGGGCGCAAGGCGTTCGAGGAGTCTCGCAAGCACTCGCGTGAGGGTGGTTCCTCCTCCAACATGACCACCCCTCCGCAGAAGCGCCGCATCTGGGTGCCAAATGGTGCTGTCACTCGGGCTCCATATGCCCAAACTTCTCCAGGCTTCGCTCCCCGCCCACCCAACCCTGCTCAGATGCATGATCCAAGGGGTTCGATGGGGCAGCCAAGGCTAGGACCTCCTCGTGTCGTCACTTGCTACAAGTGCAAGCAGACGGGACACTACGCTGACAAGTGCATGTAGAGGCAGCTACCTCCACCACCACCTCGTCCTAACACCAACCAGGCAATGGTGCCCGCTCCCCCGCATAAGGCCTTCAACTCCAACAACAGGCCTGTCGGGAGGACCGCAAGGGTGAATCATGTCAAGATTGACAAAGCTGAGGAAGCTCCTGACGTCGTTCTCGGTACTTTCCCCGTAAACTCTAATCCAGCTAAAGTGTTGTTTGATACTGGAGCATCACATTCTTTCGTGTCAAAGATCTTTGCGACAACAATTAAACTCCCTTTTGTTGGTTTGGGTTCCCCGCTAGTGGTCAACTCCCCTGGAGCAACCATGCAAACTTCTAAGATCAGTCACAGAAATCAAATCCTAATTGGAGGCCACATATTCCTTGCTTCTCTCATACTACTTGGAAATTCTGACATTGATGTCATTCTTGGTATGGATTGGTTGAAGGCCAATAAAGCAAAAATTGACTGTGCTCAAAAGTCAATAACTCTGTTCCACCCTTCTGGCCAGATAGTCTATTCTCCACATGAATCAAGTTCCATTCAGCTATGCACACTCGATGCAAAACCTCTACCTCTACTCGAAAATGTTCCGGTGGTTTGTGAATTCCCTGACGTCTTTCCAGAAGAATTGCCAGGAATGCCTCCGGACAGAGCAGTTGAGTTTGTGATCGAACTTGAGCCAGGTACTGCTCCAATCTCTAAGCATCCCTACAAGATAGCTCCTCCTGAACTGAAATTGTTAAAGGAGCAAATCGATATGTACATGGAGAAAGGTTACATTCAACCTAGTTCCTCGGCTTGGGGTTTCCCAACTCTGTTCGTTGCGAAGAAGGATCAAACAAAGAGACTCGTTGTTGACTATCGTCCTCTTAACGAGAAAACCATCAAAAACAAGTATCCAATTCCTCGTATCGATGATCTTTTTGATCAACTTGCTGGAGCCTCAATATTCTCCAAGTTGGACTTGAGAATGGGTTACCATCAAATAAAGATCAGAAAGGAAGATATTCCAAAGACAGCCTTCACCACTCGCTACGATCTATATGAATACACCGTCATGTCCTTTGGTCTCACCAATGCACCGGCGACATTCTCTCGACTCATGAATTCTGTCTTCCATGAATACCTCGACAAGTTCGTTGTGGTATATCTTGATGACATTCTTGTCTACTCAAAATCCGAGGAAGAGCATGAAGAACATCTTCGTCTAACTCTCATGAAACTTCGCGAGCATCGTCTCTATGCCAAATTCTCCAAATGTGAGTTCTGGATTCCAGAAGTTGCTTACCTTGGTCATGTCATCTCTGCCAAGGGCATAGCCATTGATCCAGAAAAGTTTAAGGCAATTGTTGATTGGAAACCTCCTAAGACGGTGAAGCAAGTCGGAAGTTTTCTTGGCTTGGCTAGCTATTGCCGTCGTTTCGTCCAAAACTTCTCCAAGATTGCCAAACCTCTCACTGACCTCAGAAAGAAGGACAAGAAGTTCGTCTGGTCTCCACAATGTGATGAAAGTTTCAATCTCCTCAAGACTAAACTCACTTCTACACCAGTTCTGGTTGGCCCAGATCCTACCAAACCTTTCCAGATATTCTGTGATGGTAGGTGTTCAAGTCTTTAGGGATGCTCCTACGATTTCACACTTACTTTTTGGGGATGACTCTCTAATTTTGATGGAGGCAAGTAAATAAAATGGAGAACAACTAAGAAAAGTCTTTGGGCCATCAAACTTGACATGCACAAAGCATACCATAGGTTTTTGAGTGGTGCCTTTTGGAGAAGATGATGTTGAATTTGGGATTTGCACCAAGATAGGTATCATTGATAATGGCTTGTGTCTCATGTGTTAAGTATTGCATTAGGTTTAACTCTAACACAACGTAAGAGTTCAAGACAGCAAGGGGAATCTGTTGCCTCCATATTTATTTCTCTGTGTTGTAGAGGGCTTATCTAGTATGCTGAATCATGCAGATACTACGAGGGAGATGGTAGGTGTTCAAGTCTTTAGGGATGCTCCTATGATTTCACACTTGCTTTTTGGGGATGACTCTCTAATTTTGATGGAGGCAAGTAAATAAAATGGAGAACAACTAAGAAGATGATGGATGATTATTCTTCAAATTCAAGGAAGATTGTTAGTGATGCAAAATCTAGTATATATTTGATGGCATGGATCACACACATGTTGAACAACCCTAAGAGGAAGGTATGATGCAACACATCAGTGAGTTTTACCTTAGTGATGAGACCAAAGTTTGTCAAACCAGTAGGACTTCACAGTCTACAGCAAGGTGCTCGTCAAATGGCTCTTTAACGGGCGTGGAGATACACACAACACACAAACTTCCCTTTGACACAACTTTCCAGGAAGGTTATCAAGCTTCCCTTATTGATAAAAATAGGAGAGTCAAACATATAGTGTGGTTGAAAACAATTAAAGTAAAAAGTAACAGTGAGAAAGTGATGATTAAAAGCAAGTAAAAGAGGTTGTAAATAATGTAAAAGAATGGACCGGGTGGACATAGTTTCACTAGTGGTATCTCTCCAAAATATAACAAATAAACATGTTGGGTGAACAAATTACAGCTAGGAAATTGATAGAATCGGACTTATCATGTAGGCATTCCAACAAACATATATTCCGGACGTATCTATAATTAAAAATACACCTTGATAGAACTTCTATGCTTGCCTCTCGCTGGTATTAAGTTGCAAAAGCAATAGATAAATGTTTTAAGATCAGTACATAATGTAACCAACATTCATAATCGTAAATAGACATAACCACCGTTGTTTTACCCTTGGTAGAAACAACACATGCTTGGACTTAGTTGTTTGTGTCACTCAAGCCCAGGGAAGAAGGAGGAATGAAACTAATATGTAGCATAAAAATCTCTATTGGAGACACATGCAATTACTTGTCCAAAGCAACCACACACATATGATAGAATGCAAGAACACTACAAAACATTGGTACACCAATAGTAACAAGATCATATAATAAACATGAACAATCTGATAATAAATTCATAATTCATTGGACCTCAGCAAACAAAACATGTAGCAATTACATAATAGTGATCTTGATCATGCTAGGAAGATGACAAGATCTAAACATGGTAGCACACGCAGAAGAGACAACCATCTAGATATTGCTATGGACTTGTAGTCTAAGGATGAAGTAATCACGCATCACGTCGAAGAAGCCTCTGAACGGACAACGACGTCGCCTAGAGGGGGGGTGAATAGGCGATTAAGACTTTTCCGGTTAAATCTTGCTAAATGCGAAAATAAACTAGGTGTTTAAATTAACAAGCATACAACCTAAATATTTTAGGGTCAACTAGATGCACTAACAACTTATGCTAAGCAAGGCAAGTAACAAGGTGATAGCAAGATATATCACTTCAAGTGCGAAGGCTATCACAATGTAAATTGCATAAGTAAAAAGCTCGGGTATAGAAATAACCGAGGCACACGGAGACGATCATGTATTCGCGAGTTCCTCCCACAAGGGGAGTACATCTCGTTGGAGGAATGTGAGCTCACCATGAAGGCCTACTCAACGCCACTAAGGCCTCACCCTATTCTCCGATGAACTTCCGCCACGAAGGCCTAGTTCACCTCTCACTATTGAACCCCTTTTAGGCGGGGTTAGGCGGGGATCGAATCCTTTACAAACACTTGGGGCACACACCCACAACTAAATTGGGGGCTCCCAACTCTTCTTGAATCACCACAAGTCTTCTAGGGTCAAAGACCCAAGAGTAACAAGCTCACAATCTTTCACTTCCATGAATCCTCGTGGAGAGAGCAAACCGATGCAAATGGCAAGAGCACAAGTGCTCAAATCCTCCACTCTAAAATTCCAACAAAGAAACAAATGCTTATGGTGGAATAAGAGAGGAAGAACAATGGAGAAACACAAGGAACTCCAAGATCAAGATCTACTAGGTTTCCCTCACTAAGAAGGAGGATGGATTGGTGGAAATGTAGATCTCTACATCTCCTCTAACTTCTCCCTCAAAGATATGCAAGAATCATTGGAGGGATTGAGAGAGGAGCAAGCTTTACAAAGTCAACAATGGTGGGGAGAGAGAGAGGGAAAACGGGGCGGGAAAGTCTTAGGGACTTTGGGGAAGAAAGCCCCTTAAATAGGTGCTAAAAAACTAGCCATTTTCCACTTTTTTCGTCCATTCCGGAATGGTCCGGAATGGCCCGGAATCGATTCCGGATGGTAACAGAGCATTTTCCCGTTGAAGTCGGAATGGCCCGGAATATTCCGGATCCCGGAATCATCCGTAAAATTCCGGATTGCAAACAGTGAGACAGAAAACCGATACGAGAAATGCTATAACTTTTGCATATGGACTCCGTTTTCGATGTTCTTGGGCTCGTTGAAATCGCAACGACGAGAAATAGAAGAATATGCAGAGAAACATCATTGTCCATAAATGGAAGATAAAACCAAATGGGTAAAGGTTTAGACCTCTCAAATAGGAACACCTGGTAAAACCTCCAACACGAAAACACACATAACTTTTGCGAATGAACTCCGAATAAGGTAAATCCAAATGGGTTGGAAAGGTAATAACAAGGAATATCCAAACAAAAAGTAATGGAGAAGTTACCACACATGGAAGGTGTGGAAACATTCTCAAAGATGAACCGGATATTTTCACCACCGAAATCGCAACAAGTTTTTCTTACCAAAACCGTTTTCGATAAATCTTGGCTTGCCATGAAGATCACGACAAGCACTAGAACCCAAAGGATACAAAAGCTAAATAAGAACCAAGAAAGATGATATGCAAAGTATGCAAAGGTTTGAGCTCTCCACAACAATTCGATCACGTTACTCACTTGAGAGCCCCTCTTGATAGTACGACTATCTATCCTATAACCCGGTCTCCCGAAGACACGAGACCAGTAAAATAGAAAAACTATCAAGATTATACCTTTGACTTGAGTGTTAAGGGATGTAAAATTTAATTTGGAATGTAAGGCTTGCAAAAAACCGAACCATGTGTCTATGTTTCCTGCAAAAAAATAAAATGGAAAGAGAATCATGTCTATGTTTTGTTTCTCCAGTATAGTTGCGGTGTTGAATAATCTTCTGACAAGCATATTTATTTGCAGGAATTAAGGATGTATAACCCTTAATACCTGGAGCGACCTTATGTTGTGGTCCTGAACAAGATTGATCTCCCTAAGGTGCAATTTCATGCTTAACATGAATCAAACTATGGTATCCCTAATATTTAGCCCTTGGTTTTCTGTTTCAACCAATCTCCTGAGAATTCGACCTTTCTTGGCACGGTTGGGATCCTCCCTCCTTGTAGGCCCAAGATATGTTATCTTCCTTGGTATTTGAAATATGTTCACTAGGCTCTGAAGAATGCCACGACAAGAATGCCAGCAAAGAAAAATCAAATGAAAACTTCAGCGGGCGTCATGTCTCAGCAGGCGATGACAAGGAACTTGGGGACTATCCAAGACCTCAAGCTGTAATTGGTGCAAGCGTACTGTAAGTCTCCTCACCTGACTAGCCAAACACATGTTTTTCTTTAGTTCACTTAAACAGTTAAAAAAAACCCTGTAACTTTGCTTTTTAACACTTCATTACTTCTGGAGTGCGTAATATATTGTATGATTCCATCGTTACGAATGTGTGATCAAAATCTGTTGTTCCTGTTTGATGTTTGCTTAACCTTGTGCTTTCATTGTTGTTCATACCGGGAGTTTTCCAGGATAGTGCTTTCAGTGTCCTCGGTGACACATGAACTGTTTTCATCTTCTGTTATTATACTTCATTCCGTTATTTTCCTGCCCTTGCAGAAGGCACATCAGGATTGATGAGATGCTGAAGGAGATACGGATAGCCCTGGCAAAATGTTCAGATCGCATGTTACTAGAGCCATGAATCTGAAAGCCAGCACTCCAGAGCCCTTAAAGGTTCGAGCGGGATTGAGGTTATTCGACGACAGCAGATGGTGAGACTGTCCTTGGTCTGCGACAATGCTGGCAATTCCTGAAGGGAAAAAACACCATTCTAATTGTCGTGTGGCAGCATGTGCTGCATTAGCTAAAGTGCGAGTTGTTGCAGATATCCATGCATGCTGGCGCTGCCGATGCTATAACACTGCCTCCATATGTATCCAGTGCTCGAGATAGAAAGAAATTAGTTGTATGGAATATTGTGAGACTACCGTATTCGGTCGATTTCCTGTTAATAAATGGGTCAATTCTCTTCTTTTTAAAAATAAAATGTATTGCCCGATTTGTTCAAATAATAGATACTGAGACTAGCCATAGTGGTGATATCTTAGCTAGTATCATTTAATTTGGGCTCACAAGAAAGCTGATGTGGCATGAATTAAGGAAGACACAGAAAATTAGAGTATCATAGGTAGATACCGTATCATGACATGTAAAACTAAGTAAATTAGTGACAAATAAATCTTGTACACATATTTACATTAAGATGCTACAAAATAATAAATACAAGTTTACTATGATACTCCTATATGATACTATGCATTATAGAGCTAGCATCATACATAAGTATCATATACATGATACTTGTATATGATATTCCCCACTATGAATAGCGACTCATAAATTGATGTGCACATATTAGTGAATATTAATTATTAATATTCACATCTTCTGTAATAAATGTGCAGTAGCTCATCTATATAAAGGAATCATCAAAGTTATTCTCTCTGCTCCATTAATACAACCGGGAATTCTTTGGCCTTTGCAAATAATTTGCTTAACGCTTCATATACATATTGTCCATGCATATTGCGTGCTAGAGATAGAAATAATAAGTTGATGACATATTGAAAACCCAATGGCAAAGCACATATTTATGTTCACATATTAGTGAAGATTTGATTGATTTTCACACATCTTGCAATGAATGACTAACATAAAATCATCAATGTGAAGGACTCTCCCTTGTAATTATCTACTCTTGGCTAATTTACGAAAATAATCACACAAAACTTACCCCTGGATATTTTTTTAGGGCTCACATCTATTGACTTCCAGTAACATTATCTTGTCCATATGCATTTAGTGTTATAGATAGGAAGAAACGAGTTATATGAAATATTAACACTATGTGATAATATCTGTGAAGATTTGATATTCACATCTCCCATAATACTGTCAGCCAGAACGTTAAATGTGTTTTGCAGATATACATGCAAGAACAATTTTCAGAGACGTCGTATGCATTTTTCACATGTTTCATAACGAATGGCTAGCAGAAGATCATGTGTGTATCTATATAATAGATTTGTCCTTTGTAATGATTTTCTCCCCGTTTTAATATAAGCAGACACAACCTTTTGTCTTTATTAATAATTATTTGAACGCTTGCATTTATGAACCTTTATTTTACATCTCATCTGTATGTATTAAGTGCAGATAGGAAGAAATCAATTGTACGATACTTATTTGCACATATTTATGATATTTAGAATTCACATCTTCTGTAATGAGTGGATATGAAAATTTCATCTATATAAGGATTTCCTCCCTTGTAATTATCTCGCATCTCATCATGTCTAAACTTAATCTAGGATTACATATTCTTGCAATATATGTTGCTATCATTGCTCATCAAATCCATGGAGGTGGATTGACTCCTACCAATCAAAAGGTAAACATGTTGATTCATTGACATACATACATGAACAATGTTTAGTTTAAGTACAAGTTTGAGTAAATAGTTGTTCGAACCACACGAGACATAGTGGTGAGCATAGAAATGATTGTTCATTCGATGGAGTATGAAAGTATTTGGGATTGAGATATTTTTTCGTTTAAAAGGAAGGGGATTGTGGAGACATCCAATTATGTGATAAGGTACAATCATTTCTCTCATAGAGATGCAGTAGACTTTTGGAGTATAGGAGACGTAGGGGTTGGTCTTTGATCGTTTGTAGTATGTATGAGTGGTTTATTTGGATATGAAGAAAAAGCATTGCATGAGTGGTTGATTCGGCGTATGGTACATGAACAGCTGGATTTACACATTATAGTTTGTTTTTTAGTATTTGCACTACATACATGAGGATCCTAGACCACATGGAATATTTTTCGTACATCCTCTATACTTATCCACTTTCTAGTATACTAATATAACCAAACAAATATATTGTGTTTAAAATAAGAGATTTTCTTTTACAAGTGTCAATACTTTTTGAAATTCAATGAAAACAATGAATACCGCAGCGTGGGGGTCGGCCTTTCAGCAAAACGGTCTAAAAAATATTGTACCGTACTGTTCATCCTGAAGGGAAAAATTCAAAAAATTAAGGATGACCCCATAGATTTAAGAGGCTGGCTTCGCCGCTGGGCCTCCCAACCACCGAAAATTTGCAATATTACTCACATTTAGCATTTTTTTATCCTATGTATGAGAAAAAATTTAAGATTGCCCCCTCAGCTCCCATCTAATCTCCTATGGCCTCCTCTATTCTTTTGGTGAAGCTCCGCCCCTGATTACATACTCACTTTTAAGTCTTTTAGGCATGGCATGAACAAGCTTTTCCATCAAAAAATGCCCAGGACAAAGTTTATGTGAGTCATTCTATCTGCATCCTTGGCTTAAAAAAAATTCTACCTGTATTCTTTAACAAGCACATATTTTGGGAGCTTAATTAAGTTTCCTATCTATTTTTTCCTTTTCTCCTTTTACAGTTTGCAGCACATAGAACATATTCTGGTAGCTACTTTGGACTTGTTGCTACAATGGACGTGTATGGCTACAATATCAGTGATGGCCGTATCATAACAACAATGTGGATTCATAACATGGACGGTGATCGAGAAATAGATGATAATGCAATTTGGGCTGGATGGCAAGTAAGTTGTCATTTGCATACATGAGGATTCGTAAACCTTGTAACGATATTACCATCATTATCTTGGACCTACTAAATACCTTTTAATGTTCTAGACTCTTGAGTTTCTCCCTAGGTTGACCCAAAAAAGTATGAGGATTCACGTACTCACTTCTTCACAAGGTGGACAGTACGTATCTATCTTTTCACTGAACCTATCTTCCGCAAGTGTAGAAACAAGGCTAGAATACATATTGAGTACTGACAATGTAAACATTTGTATGAAACAGAGAGATACATATCGTACAGGGTGCGCTGACATGGATTGTCCAGGTTTCCAGCTCGCAAATGGGTCAAAAATAGCCCCAGGCGCTTCAATAGACCCGGTCTCTAATGTTAATGGTGAACGACAAAAGATAACAATTAAAGCATTCAAGGTAATTTAAAATTGTAAGCATATGGATCATAATGCTCAACTGTCCCTGAAGATGTGGCATGCATTACTCAAATTTATACTGCCAAATGGCAGGAAAAGTCCACCGGAGATTGGTGGATATACTATGGCTTCAACACTGCTCCAACGGCCGTGGGATATTATCCGGCAAAATTGTTCGACAAGTTATCGAAAAAGGCGACCCATATTGCAATTGGTAGCGTTGTTGGAGGCAGTCCGACTATCCCTTCCCCTCCGATGGGCAGTGGATTTTTGCCGTCCGATAAAGCTGCATTAATCACTGATATTTCGTTCATCAAGGAAGATGGCACGAGCACACCTTTCGATGTGGTTACGGACAAATTAGAGACCAAGAGTAGTTGTTACTCTATTTCAGATATTGAGGGTGCAAAATTCTCTTATGGAGGGCCCGGAGGCTGCTCCACGTCACTCAAGTAGAATTTAATTACTCATAGGCACATGGATGTGGTGCCATGCATCCATCATGTAAGCACATGATAATAATGGTGTAACTTCAAACTCATGTTCTTTCTTTTCAATCATCGGTTTCTTCAACATATGAGTGCAAAACCTAGTATTTCTTCAAATTTGAACTTCGCAATCATCAACCCAATCCTTCTCGCGAATAACAGTAACTTCGAAGAACCCATTGAATTCATATATCTGCACATAATTCTGATCTGACACTAATCCAGTGAATCTTTATTATCAGTTGTCAGATTACAACCAACTAGTCTGAATTACTTCCTCTGTTGCATATTGTACGCAGTTTTGGCAATCTAATTTAGTTAGCCAAAACGGCTTATAATATAGAACGTAGGGAGTAGTTAACAGTCGTGAACATGTGCAATTACTCTATCTCTTAATTGGTTTAGAAATCCTCATGTGATGAATACTAAATACAAGCATGTGCATACAAAGCTCATATCACCACTTCATTATTTTAGCATCTAGTTAAATGTAATATCAGAGCACGTACAACTAGGGATGGAAATATGTATTCATTACCTGCATATCCAACGGATAAACCCTAATAGTAAGGGTTTGAGACAAAAATTACTCATGGGTGTGTAAATGGGAAAATGGTATACCCATCGAGTATAGCGGGTACGAGGAGGAAACTTTATCGGTCCGGTACGGCTAAATCAGGAGTGCGGATTTCCCACAAGCCCTTTCGAACCCAGCACTATCTCTACCCCTCTTTTATTGGATATCCGTGCAGAAATCCACTAGTCAAAGCCGTGGGTAAACTTTCATTTTCAACCCCGAAAAAGTATAGAATCAACCCGCGGTCCACGAGGGAGAAGAATAACCACCTGCCCCGCCTCCTCGTTCCGCAAACCCTATCCCTATCCTATTCTGAGACGTCCACCCCCTCTTTCCCTCTCCCTACATGCGGCAGTGTCTTGCTGGACACTTCCACCCGCCCCCCCTCTTCGTGCTTCATTCTTCTATCTGGCCTACCCCTGGTCCCGGTTGGTGTGGTCGTCCTCTCCTGCTAGAGGCAAAACTCTCGGCGCGTGGATGTGGCCGGAGGATGTCGGCGACCACCTTCACCGTAGAAGGAGGCTCCGCCGATGTGAAGAGGGTAGCCGTCGGCTCTAACAGCTCGGTTGCTCTTCGACGGCGCTGGGAGACCGGCTACGACCGCAGCTCACGGGGACACCATCAATGCAGCAGAGAGCTCCTATCCACGGGACTCCCGACGAGCATCGGCGACGCCACGTCCCACCTCCGTCGCCGGGATCCGACATCTTCTTTGTGACCAGGGCACTGCAGCCGGCCATGGCCCCCGATTTTTCATGGAGGGGCTCGGATTCGGTGCCCCACCCCACCTCCATTCCGTCACCGTGATGTACAAGCCCAAGGATATGGAAGTGACCACAAACTCCAAGGTGATGGCAGAGTCACTATGTTTTTTCTTCTATTTTATTTTACCTTTTTTCTCCAATGTTTTTTATCTATCACGTGAATCTTCTTTGATTCAATCTGTGTTTTATGTGATTGTGGCGTTAAATCTTGTAGGGATCTTATGTCTCTTTGTATGACTAGATTCTTAGTTATATTAGTTATGATTGTGCCTAGAATTGTTAGGTGGGTCTGCGATGAATATATCTTTTTGCACATGAAACTTGTATGTTTCTTGCCTGAATCTGTTTTTACACTCTTGAATATTCTTTCGAGTGTATAATTTATTATGAAAAATTCATGGATTCAATATGAAATGGAAAAATGCATGAATATTCTATTAATTATATGAATTATCATAAATTATGTGGAGTTTACAGTACTTGTGTAATTTCTGCAAAAAACTGAGAAAATATGTACTGGAGTGAAATTATGTTGAACCTTATATAATTTTCGTAAAATCAAATTAAAAATTTGATTCATTTCAATCAATTGAGATAAAATCATTGATTAGTTCCTTTTTAATTCATTAGAAGAGACGAAAACATGATCATTTATTAGCACGGCAAAAATATTGATGTTAATGGAGAGGAACAAACAAAAAAACATGTAAAAGATGGTAAAGCTAAGGGGTGTTTTGAAAAATGTTAGACAAAGGTTTGAGGAGCATTTTTAAACTTTCCTGCACGAATCTCTGGATTTTTAATGGCAGAGATAGTGTCGAGGGCCCAACATAATTGTGGTTTTGCATTTCCCGTAAATCAATTTCCTAGATGCACTTCAATATGAAACTATTGCGTGCCTTGCAGGCCATTGAAGAGGCCAACAGAGTGGGGGCGAACAGAATTATCTTTGAATCTGATGCATCAACTTTCGTAAAGACCCTCAAGAGCAATGATTACGAAAAATCTTAGATCAATGTGATAGTGAAGGAAGCTAAACCATCTGCTCTTTGAGCCTTTTGATAGGTTTTTTTCCTTCGGCCGGCGTACTTATAACTCCGTAGCCCATGGGATTTCAACTCTGGACATTAGTTATGAGTCTTTCGACTCATTATGGGAGGCCACCACTCCCAAAAACATCCTAAACCTGCTAGCCAGCGATGTTGATGTGCTTCTTTAATGGAATCTCCATTTCCCCGTAAAAAATAAAGACGAGGCCCGCTCTCCTGGGGACCACGGTGGCGGCCTGCTACACGTCGTTGATGTGCACAATGACGAAGGTGAACCGGTGATACCCACAAGTATAGGGGATCGCTGAAATCTGCGTTGGGAAGTATTACCCAAATTTATAGTTTGACTCAAGGGGAACACAAGAATATCGATAAGACTTTGGCAATTAAGACGTCACTCTCAATCACACATGTATATCAATAAACTTGTAGCGGCAGTGGTGATAGTAGTAATATTATTCAAGTAATCAAAATAAAACAGCAGTAGTAACAAGGGTTTTTCAGCTTTTACCGGAAAAGTGAAAGTGTGACCCGGAGATTAAAAACATAGGCATGAGGTGATAGAGGGGTGTTGCTTGAATAAGGTTGATCATATAATAAAATACAAATAGCAATGAGACTTTTCTCTAACTCTGATATATGTAGGTATGTGTTCCAAAAATAGTTGTGCGTACTAACCAAGAGAATTTGCACAACATCTATTGTCCTACCTGCCCATTTCACCGGGGCCAACTTGGAACTACAGGTGATTAAGGTCTACCCTTTCGAATAGCCCGGAACAACGCATTAACACTTCATGAACACATAGAATCCTCAAACTAAGACATCTCCCCAATTGTTTTCCCTATATGTCACTTTTAGGGTTCGCAGGTTCAACATAATAGCGGGCAATACACTTTGCAGATAAATACCAAACTCAACTATATGATGAGGCAAAGTAAGTTCAGTACTGAAATCATGCCACTCGGGCCCTAGTAGCAAGAATTAAACATAGCATAAGTGAATCAACAAAATAGAAAAGCATCCTCAAGATAAACCCCTAAAATCTCGAACAATGGGTATCATTACATGATCAATCCCATCCAGTCCACATCCACATATTCCTATAGAGGACTAATCACACATGATGATGGTGAGGGAGCTCATGGTCGATGGACATGAAGGCGATGAAGATGGCAGAGAAGACGGCCTCCGGATTCCTCCTCCGAAGGAGAAATCATGGATCAATCTGTCTCCAAAAATGAAGATTGTGGTGGTGGCGGCGATCTGTTTCACGAATAGCTCTCCCCTTTTAGGTCAGCCACTTTTGCCCACGTGGCCAAGGACTTTGGCCTCTTGGGGGCCATCTTTTCCTCCTCGAACACTTCCTCGTGTCCAAGTTTTGCACGAAGTCCTTCTTTTCCATAAAAAGTGACATGGTATTTTTCTCCGGTTTAATTTCGTGCAAAAACAACCAGAAACGGGAATTTTTCCAAAAACAGCATCAGCTTCTGCATTTTTATTCAAATATGGAAGACCCTGGAGCAAATTATGAAGCAAATTGACCAGAAAAGTAGATGCATTTTAGGTGCATCAACTCCCCCAAGCTTAGCTCGTTGTTTGTCCTTGAACAACTCAAACATAGTGCAGAAGCGATGAAAAAACTTTGACAAGAAATTTGCATTGCATATGTAACACCGTTTAATACTAACAAGTATTCAAAACACAATTTCCATAACAAATAACAAAATGCTACCAAAGGTGCATCTAATCAGTGTTAAAGAATTTAACATGAAGTGTCAGCACTTGGATGAGTTTGCCCAACTGTAGAAATAAACAAAGGTT
This sequence comes from Alopecurus myosuroides, assembly GCA_028641055.1. Taxonomy (NCBI): domain Eukaryota; kingdom Viridiplantae; phylum Streptophyta; class Magnoliopsida; order Poales; family Poaceae; genus Alopecurus; species Alopecurus myosuroides. The sequence continues at coordinate 107,186,441 of CM054057.1, read as the reverse complement.
CTTGCATCGCTTTTGATTGAATCATGTCAAGATTTTTTAGATCTTTTTATTCTTTCTTTTATTGACTAGTGAACTCATTGTGCTTACAACCTTACTCTCAGTTTTATCAAACCATTGTGTATTCCCTATTATGACTCATATGCTTGACCAACTAGAGGTTGAAAGCCTCATGCCATGTCCATACAAGTACCTCCATGTTTTACTCAACTCGGGCCACAAAGCAAGTGCAGGTTACAGTCATCATAAGTAATAGTAGCGTCATCAAGAGTATCACCCGGGGTACCTCCTTCTGCAGTGCACAGAATGAGCCCTTGTCCCAATGACAAGACAAGCAGACGGTGAACATCTCAACATCACTTTTATTTACTAATGCTTTTTATTGTAAGATGTATCATTGATTGTTCAGTATGGGCGTGTTGCAAATTTCTACCTTGAAAGGATGGCTTGGGTTAGCCACCACATGTGTCTCTCTAGCCATTTATACAAACTCTATGAACTTACTAAGTTTACTCCTTCATTTCATGCCGTGAAAATGCATCCACAGACCCAAGGACATGATATCAACTAAATATAATTTAGTGCAACGTTGAAAGCTTTGTATGTGTCAACACATATAAGTTAACTCACAACCCTAAGCACGGCAAGCATATGACTTCATATTTAACATTTGAAAAGCTCTTTTACTTTCTCTTTGGTTGGCAAGTTTAGCAAGCACAAAGGGATGCGTAGACCTTTGTTTAGAACCACAGTTACTCAAACCACAGCCAAGTGCTATCACTAATAATATCTCCCTTGCATCATCATATAAAATACTACACCACAGAGAAGATAAAAATTTGCTACCACTTCCCTAGATGTTAAAGAAACTATGACGTGCGCACTTGCTGTTATTAAAAAGTCCACATAAGAACGGAAAAGGTGTCATACCTTTCATCCACTTCATGCACATCAACTCATCGTCGTTGTTCTCCCATCCCAACTTTAATTGCACAATAAAAACTGAAATCTTCCAGAAAACGTTACTGCATATAGTACTCTTTTTATCCTACCTAAACACCTCAGAGTGTTCTCATATTTTACGGGTGTGTAGGTTATGAAAAGTTGCAGTAGTGGTTAAAACTTCAGCTCAATCGGAGTTATAGAAAAAAAATGAAAATCGAAACGGTGAGCATATTTCAGCAATTCATGCGCCTCCGTTTTTGCATTGGATTCAAGAAAACAAAATTTTTTTTGTTCTTTTTTAAATGACCAGAAGTAAAAAAGAAAAATAAATAACTAAAATATTTCTGTGTTTTCATGATTTTCAGAACAATAAACTAAAACATAACAAGATAAAAGTGATATAAATCAACGAGTGAAAAGGGGAGAAGTACTCCCCCCAAGCTTGCGATCAAGCTAGTATCCCGGGTGGTAGTCGTATCCACCTCTTAACGAGCCTCCCTGAAAGAAAGAAGGGTCTTGCCACCATGTCGCATGCACCACGAGTTCCCCCCCCCCCCCGCGAATATTGCACGATCTTCCCAAAGTTGGTTATCATCACGATTTTCGGTGACTTTGGAAGCTCTACTCCTAGTTCTTGAAGTCATCCCAAAGAATCCCTTACCCTTGTTCATGGTGAAAGCTTGTTGTCCAGAAATAAAATCCAACAAAAATTAAGATGTAGCACTCTAAAAAAAACATTGCGCCATCCATAACGAGTCTCCACATCAATATCATGCATCAATATCAACTAAAAAGCTCAAACTCATGGATTTCCTAAAGCATATTAGGTGACACCTAGTGCAGCAAAATACTTCCAATATAAAGCATACTAACAATAATTAATTGGATGGGTGGAGGAATCACATACCATGGAGCAATCCCACCAAACAGATTTGAAAAATCGCTTCTGCTTCGGTGTCCCCCCCCCCTCTAAACAAAAACATTATTATTGGGATGGTTGAGATTTCTCTGTACCCTTCCGTTAACATGGACGACTGTGAATAATTAAGTCATATTAAGCCGTATGCGGCCCTATATAAACACGTCAGTGTTATTGTATTACGTATTTTGTGTATAAGTATTCACACAAAATTCGTACGTCCCCGTGGGCACTTCATTGCCTCTTATGTGATTAGGAGTGGTGGGCGGATGGTTTATAATTCGGGTATGCATATATACATAATACATCCGTATACAGACATGGATGGTACACCGTATTAGAACAAAAATTATTTTTTCTATGTAAAATGTCGATCGTGCCCTTCCACCAAATTGGGGGAGGGGGACACCGAAGCAGAGACCAAAATCTGCCCTAAATTGGAGATCCGAGGATAGCAGGAAGAAGGATCTCATGAAAATTTGGGAAAAATACCTGGAGCTGGTTTTCTATCGAGGGGAAGGAGATGGGCACTAACCTCTCACCTAACACCTCCTGGGAGACAAGTTAGTGGGTCCCACGCGGTCAAGGAATCTGGCCGCGTGGGACCTCTCTTTTGGTCCCTGGTGGCCTCCTGGTGCCCCACTTTTGGTTGTTGGTCTCTCCGGTAAAAAACACTATTGACAACCGATTTTGGCTTACAAAGAGACAACACTAAAATGACCTCAAATGGAAAAATAATGTGAACGAAAGTTGTGCGTCTCGTCGAAACAAACAACTTTGATTTTTTTGGATCATCTTGATCTGATGTCGTATGCAACTTATAGAGCGAAAATACTATGGATCATCTCATTATGCAAGCAAATCCGTCAAACCATAGACATACTGTGTACTTTGGCGGTAGCAATGGTGAAACGAGTTGAAAACCTCCAGATTGCGTCGAACTTTTTCCACCTGATTTTTAAGCATCAAGATGACGTCAAATTGAAAAACTCATTACATGAAAGTTCTTCATTTTTTGAGACAAACAACTTTGTCTTCTACGATATTTTGATCTGAGGTTGTTTACTACCTAAAATTTGGAAAATACGGATGGGTCAGAACTGACAGATTTGGATTTGATTGAAACAAGTTTAGTTGCAAATACAATTAAACATTCAAGATGATGTCAGATGAAAAATCAGAACACATGAAAGTTCTTCGTCTTTTCAAGAAGAACAACTTTGTCTTTTACGTGATTTCGATTTGAAGTTTTTTACCGACACGAAAATGACCCTCAAGGTACAGCCAGTTTTCAGACCGAACAGTTTTGGAAGGTTCGAGTCAAACATGTGAATTGGATGCAAATTATGCTTTTGGACGTGAATCCAAGCCTTGTCCTTGCACGGGAATTCCAGCCGCTTCTTATATACATGAGGGGTGATGGCCGATTGAATAACAACACACAATCGCAGAAACCCATCTACAAACTTCATCCCTAACCCTAGTTATCTTCTTCTTTGTTTGTCGGCGTTCTTCATCCAGGAGAGTTTCGATATATGATAACCCACAAGTATAGGGGGTGTATCATAGTAGTTTCGATAAATAAGAGTGTCGAACCCAACGAGGAGCAGAAGGTGTTGACAAGCGGGTTGGATAGATAACTCATTGTAAACACTAGAAAACGGGGTTTTGGAGGTTTTTGATATAGCAGATAAATAAAGTGTGAGTAAATAAATAACAGTGATAATAATTTCAGCGATTGGCCCAATCCTTTTGAGAGGGAAGGACAAGCTGGTTGTTCTACTTATGATTACCAAACGTTCTCGAGGACCCATGGGAATTTCGTCAAGTGCTTTCGCTTCATATAATTGATTAATATTTATTGGTTTGTTAAGTGTTGTGTGGGTGAACCTATACTGATGCACCGCTCAACTAGGACTAATACATACTTGTGATTATTACCCTCGCAAGCATCCGCAAATACAAGAAAGTAATTAAGATAAATCTAACCACATCCTTAAAACTCCGCGACCCAACACTCCCTTGTGCATTGGTTTCCTAATAGGGGTTTAGGTTTCCGTCACTCCAGCAACCCCACAATTAGTAGCCAAATACACTCCTCCCAACCATCTTACACAAACCATGGCTAACTGAATCCTCGGGTGCCTTCCAACAATCACATACCATGGAGGAGTGTCTAATTTTTAGAGAGGTGTGTATATCTATGTCAATGAATGGAAAACAGAAAATGCAGTACGTCACAAGCCAACTAGACTTCACAAGAGCGGCTCCAATTGAAGGACGCAACTAGTGTAGAAGTTCATCCCTGTTTCTCTTTTGAGTACACAATTATGCTTTGAGTCATAAATCAGGGGCAAAAATAGTGAAGAGAATTTGTTGTATTAATTTGGGGATGGTACCCCGCTGCCATCTCTTCTAGCATTTGGATAAGCGGATGAAGCCACTAGTCTAGATGTGTAAAGTCCAATCAACAAGTGAGATAAAGATTCTCTATTTGCGTTCTCATGAGCTAAAAAAGGAACACAAAACATGAAGAATTTTGAAGGTTTTATGTAACATCCCAAGTATGAAAATCATCCTTTTAGAATGTTTGTTGCATGTTTATTTAAGTATTGCATCATAGCATCATTTTGTTCCATGTTGTTTGCATTTGTTTCTTATTATTGCAATTGTTTTCCACTGTTTTCACAACTCAAATTCAAACCTTTTTCAAACATTGGTTTCATACTTGTTCTGTTACAACTTTTTGAATAAGAATCACAACTGAAAACAACCAATTTGTTTCATGTTTTGCCTTAGTGAACACTTGTGAAATTGATGTTTCAAATCAATTATTTATTTGCCAAACACAATTTAAAACTCAAATCCAAGCACCCAAAAACAGAACCATTTTTGAATTCATGTTGTTACCAAAACAAATCAATTCAAATTGCCTAATTACCTTAGGCTTTACCCTATTTAAAATATTGGTTTTTGTTAATGATCTTTAATATTAAAAATATCACCCAAATTTGGTTCAAATTTCAAAAAGCCATCAAACATTTAAATTTTTGAAAATAAAAGTTGCTAACTGTTAGTTTTTGACCTAAGGAGCTTCTCCAAATTTTTTCCAAATTTTTCCATTAATCAAACCTATTCTTTTCTTCCCAATTCACTTTCAGCAAAAAAAAAAAAAAAAAAAACGAAATAATAAAAAAGAAAAACGCAGGAGAGGGGGGAGAGGCGGGCCCAGCCCACCAGGAGCAGCCCGCTCGGTCTCCCCCTACCTCCGTACGGACGCTGACGTATCCATGGCGGACAGCGACAGGCGCTCCCCTCTGAACCACTCGATGGTTTTCCCCCTCCTATATCTTCCTCTCCCCTCCCGTGGCAAACCCTAACCCTAGACGCGCCTCCTTCCCTCCTGTCTCCCACCTCCGCCGCCGCCATCGAGGAGAGTTCCTCTGTTACTTGTGCCACGGCCACCATCCGCCGGAACACAGCGCCGCCGCCTCCGTCCCCCTCCGGCCGCGCAGAGGACGTCCCTGCGACGAGGGTGAGGCCATCTCTCCATTCCCACACTTCCCCTCTCTTTTCCCTGCTGTTTGGTCACCGAATTCTTCCATGCAAGATCGCCATCGTGCTTTGTTTTCGTGACAGTAACGAGCTTCTGTATGTCGTGCGCCTGCAGGTTTCAGTTAACAGGCGATTGCGAGGTTCAAAACCAAACCCGCACCCTATACCATCAAGCGAACGCAGCAGTCCCACTGGTTTGGAGCGCGCGCAGCGAAGCCCCAGGTCGCGAGCTCGATTCCCAGCCCCACCCCTTTTTACTGCTTTTTCCGAATTGTTCCTTAGTCATTTTCCCTGAACCATAACCCCACAGATCCCCTTCTCTGTCACACAGTAGCAGTCAGCCCATCTGGTTAGTCCCCCCTTGGCGCAGCAGGAGGTGAGGGGATCGAATCCCCCCTCCCTCATTTTGCCCAAATTTTTTTTTTTGGTTTTGGTCACAACCATTTCACAGAATCACAACTAGGCCCCTGGTATTTAATCTAGACCCCTGTAAAAATATTTCCTAAGTCCCTAGATGCATTAAAATGGCAGATTGCACCCTAAAATTGTAAATTGCATAACTATTTCATTTTAACTCCAATTTTCACTTTTTAAATATGTTTTCTGTCTCAAATTAAATGATCTATCCAAATATAAAATTTGTTTACTGTTTTGAATATTTTAAATTGGTGAAAAATTTGAAAACTTGTCAAATTCACTTAAACTTGCAAAATTCATAACTTGTTCATAAAAATTCCAAATTCCACAAACTCAATATGTTTTCCAATCAACTTTTCATGTACTTTCCAAATATAAATTTTGTTTTCTGGTTTGAATAATTTAAATTGCCTAAACAATTTAAATCTTGTTTAATTCAATTAAAACTTGTTTAATATTGTTTAATTCATAATTAAATAATCCTAAGTCCAATTTCAAAATGTGAAACATGTAATCCAACTAAAATTTGATGTTCTTTTCAAATATCAACTTTGTTATTTGTTTTGAACAATTTAAATGGTTGAAAACAACAAGTATTTGTGTGTCACCTTTAAGGCACCCAAAAATTCCCTAAAATTAATAATTCTAAATTGCTACACCCTATTTTAATTTGATTCTAATGTTGTTATTTTGCTGTTTTCCTTTTGCATGCATCATACTAAACCACTAGCACCTGTTGTTTAGTTGGAAAACAAATAATCTAACCAAAATCTTTGGGCTTTTCATATGCAACTCAAAATTGCATATGTGTCCATTTAAATTGTGTTATCATATCAATTAGTTTATTTTGGTGCATCTATTAACTTGTCATGCATCATATTTGATTGTGCACTATGCCATGACAATGATTGTTTATATTTCTGCCTTGTTTGTTTGCTTCTTCTCGGATAGACGACGACGTTGATACCGACGACCTTTACGACACCCCTTCTGAGGATCTAGCTCAGTACCCGGCTACTGGGTTTGCAGGCAAGTTATCACTCACATGAACCATCGTGTTCCTTTCAACATTGGTTACCGATACTTTCTGTTGATCTTTTCTGCTAGCCATAGTGGTAGTTGTTTCTGTTACGAACCTATCACATGATACCCTAACCCCTGATATTGCCACACCTCCAGTCCTAAAACTCCGTTGCTTGGGCCCGTGTCTTACTAGCATGCTTAGGGTTGTTTTGCTCGAGTCTGCTATCAGTTACTTTCTGTTATTATATTCTGTTATATTCTGGGCTCGATGTTAAACAACACCTGTTAATTTGAGGTAATAATAATTTGCTGATAAGGCACCGGCAGGAGGCCCGGCGTGGTTTTGAGGCCTGCTAGTGTCGACCCTAATAGGAAAAGGGCCTTGTCTACTGATCCATGATGAGCGCACTATCCGCATGTGGGAAGCGTGTATGGGCGCCCCCCTCAATTTGACTCGATCCACATCTCGTCCAAATCACCACACTTAGTTCGGGCTTTCCATTTGATGCACGCATATGCAGGTACGAACCCGAGGCCAGGGTGGAACTTTTGTAGTCGGCATTTAGGGCGGCGTGGTCTTCCAGTGCTATGAGGGTCCTCCTTTTCTTCGGGGGGCTCGATTAGCCGCGCACGCACAGCACGTGGTGCTTTGGGCTTGATGCGAGGAAAAGTTGAATTGTGTTGAGTGCCCCGCTTGGTGGGAAAGGCCTTCCCATCTGGCGGGTTATTCTTACGTGTACGGCCAAATTGGTGCACCCCTGCAGGGTTAAATCTTCTCGAGAAGCCGTGTTTTCCGCGGTTATGGTTGACTTGGTGAAAGTACTGGCTAACAAGTACTCAGAACAACTTACACCTAACTAATGATAACTTGACTAGTAATAGGCTTATTGACACAATAACTTGATCCATCATTAATCCAATTGCGTGAGTTATCCTCGGATTGCTTCTTTGGATAAGGGGCGAGATCCAGGATGGGTTTGTTTGGTGGTTAGCTATAGTTGGTTACGATACGCTATCTTATCCCTTTCTGATACACCGTAAAGTTGTAGTATGTTCTGTAAGTTGGTTAGTGCAGCCAGTTGCAGCATCTTTCATACCTTTTCTTCCGTTGATCCCAAGGCATCTGTGCTTGGTGTTGACGGGTTACACCTTGGTAAACTGTGAGTCTTGCTTGCCAGTACGTTGTTGTACTGACCCCTTTGGGGCTGTGGTTTACGCAGACTACGACTACGACTACGGCTACGATGACCACCAGGATGGCTACTTCGTGGAGTTTGACGAGACTGCAGACGAGTAGTTAGCTAGACCAGGGCTGGATCCAGGACCTACGTGGATGGGCTTCGTCTTCTTTATTTTCTCCGGCTTCTTAAGCCTGTTGGATTTGTCTGTACCCAGACACCTTTGATTGCTTCCGCTGATGTAATGAATGCTATGTTGGGACATGTGTCCTCTGGATGACTGTATTTGCTATTTCTGCCTTAGTGAAGGCCATTTGCAACTTTATTTCAATCTTTTGTGTCTTAGAGGCATGTTGTGTTATCCCTTTGTTCAAAACCGTTGACGTACCATGTGTGTATGGTATGAAGTACGTCAATGGTAGTATCCTGATTTCTATAGGATAGTTTACATCGACGGTGAACAGTAACGGTTGGTTGTCGCACATAAGTGCTGGCCTACCCGTAAGGGGACGCGGGAGCCGTTAAGCCCCGTAATCCAACCAAAATACTGTTCAGTTCGTACGGTGAGTATCCTCTAGAAGTCCGGGTGCGACATTTTAAAGGTAGCACACAAGCAATTTACTTGGATTGGCGGTTAAATACCACATGTAGGTATGTATGGTGGACACAAATGGCATGGTTTTGGACTCAACGTTTGGATGCACGAGACGCATTCCCTCTCAGTACAGTTTTTTGGCTAGCAACGTTGGGTAGCAAGCATAAGAATTAAGGTAAAACAAACAATCATATATATTATAAAACCAATCATGCAATCTTCCTTGAGAAGTACAAACAATCTTACTTGAGAATACTAAGCTTATGGGCTAACAAGAAAGAAAGATCAAGGAATAATATATCTACATGAAACTCCCTCTTTTCTACTTAAGTCTCAAAGTGTTGTTGCTAATGACCGATGCTAAGTTTGCCAAAACCAACTACATTAACTTGATGCTCCAATATTGATACCAATACTAATAACAAGGTCAACCAAATAACAGAAATTGCAAGCTAAAATAAAGTGTAGAAGATGATGAAACTTCTCATTAATATTCCATTACGGCAACTCAAACTAAGGGATACAACGATAACCAACTAAAGAGTGATACTTCCATACTACAAACTATACTATATGATATTTGCTCCACTCATGATATGACTCTACTAAAAGGTAAAAAGGTGAAAGATAGAAGTGTGATACCGCGGCACTCCCCCAAACTTGGAACAAGCCAAGGGGATGCCAATACCCATGACGAATTAATTTTTCGGTGGTGGTGGTGAGATTTTGTTGAGCAAAGCATGGAAACGCGCTAACATATCACGGAACATGTCGTTCTCCTCTTGAAGAATCTCTACCTCGAACCTTAGGGCTCGATAGGGATTACAGAATGCATCTGCCACTCGAAGAGCTTCCTCTACCTCAGGGATGGGGCTGAGTCCCGGAACTGATGGTCTTGGTTCCTGCATGCTAGAAGAAGAAACACTTCCCTTGCTGCTTGATGACATCCTCTTTGCTTCTTTCTTGACACTTTGATCCATGTTGTTGTGCTTTGGATATGGTGGATCGTCCTTCATAGGCCCCTTCCCTTTGTTGTTGTTGGCGGAGGACATGGTGCTTCTAAAACTGAAAACAGATCCTGGCAGAAACGACATACAACAGAAACACAGGGAGAAAACGACATACGGACCTTGAGGGATCCAAGGGATTAAATAGCTAAAATATGCGTAACGAAAGGAAAGTCCAGGTCGAAAACGAGTCGGAGAAGGGCTCCGGGGCGCCCACACCGTTGGGTGGCGCGGCCAGGGGTGGGCCCGCGCCCCTAGGTGGTGTGGTGCCCTCGGGCACCATCTCCTACCCTTCTTCAGCTCGGTATTTTTCATATTTTCCAAAATATATAATTTATAACTGCAGATTCTGGAATCTTCTCTATAATGAACTTCTCCGGAGTCATTACTTGAATAACATCAACATCTTCATCATAAGAATCCCCAGAAATATAATGTTTGAGTCTTTGCCCATTTACCACTTGTGTAGTGTTATATTTAAGGGAAGCAAATTTGATTGTACCCGAACGGTACACTTCTTCAATAATATAAGGTCATTCCCATCTGGAGAGTAATTTTCCTGCAAAAAATCTGAGACGAGAACGATACAATAGAGCTTTCTCACCAACGTGAAACTCTCTTTTAAGGATTCTACTATCATGCCGCTCCTTAAAGAGTTTAGCATTTTCATAAGCTTCGCATCTCCATTCATATAAATGATTCAAATCAAGCATTCTTTTCTTACCAACAAGTTTAAAATATTTATTAAGTTCTTTCACTGCCCAATAAGCTTTGTGTTCTAATTCTAAAGGCAAGTGAAAAGCTTTTCCATAAACCATTTTGTAAGGATACATACCCATAGGATTTTTATAAGCAGTTCTATAAGCCCATAAAGCATCATTCAACTTATCATACCAATTCTTCCTAGATTTATTACAGTCTTTTGCAAGATAGATTTAATTTCTCTATTTGATAATTCTACTTGCCCACTGGTTTGAGGATGATAAGCTGAGGCAATTCTATGGTTAACATCATATTTAGCAAGGGGTTTTCTAAAACCACCATGAATAAAGTGAGAACCTCCATCAGTCATAAGATATCTAGGCACACCAAACCTAGGGAAAATAACATCTTTAAGCATTTAGTAGGTATAGCTTGTACCCATTTAGTAATATAATCAACAACAACAAGAATACGTGTATAGCCATTTGAAGGAGGAAAAGGACCCGTAAAGTCAAATCCCCAACAATCAAAAGATTCAATAGCAAGAGAATAAATCAACGACATTTCATTACGTCTAGAAATATTACCAACTCTTTGACATTCATCACAAGACAAAATAAATTTACGAGCATCTTTAAAGATAGTAGGCCAATGGAAACCTAATTGTGGAATCTTTTGTGTGGTTCTATCTCAAGCGTGATGTCCTCCATAATCACTACCATGGAACTTTTTCAATATTTCTCTTTGAACATGATCTAGAACACATCTTCTCATAATACCATCTACTCCTTGTTTACATAAGTTTGGGTCATCCCAAAAATGATATGCCTCAAATCATAGAAGAATTTTCTATTTTGGTTAGCTGTAAATGTTGGAGGAAAATACTTGGAAACAATAAAGTTAGCATAATCAGCATACCATGGACTATCTTGGGATTTTACTTTTATTGCAGCTAGTTGTTCATTTGGAAAACTATCATTAACAGGAATAGGATAAAAAACAATGTTTTCCAATCCAGACAAGTTATCAGCAATAGGATTTTCAGCACCCTTCCTATCCACAATATGCAAATCAAACTCTTGTAAAAGAAACAACATCTAATAAGCCTAGGCTTAGCATATTTCTTTTCCATAAGGTATCTAATAGTAGCATCATTAGTATGAATAGTAACTTTTGAATCAATTATATAAGGTCTAAACTTATCACGTGCAAAAAATACAGCTAAGAATTCTTTTTTAGTAGTGGCATAATTCTTTTGAGAAGCATCAAGAGTCTTACTACCATAATGAATAACATTTAATTTCTTATCTACTCGCTGTCCAAGGACAGCACCTACAGCAAAATCACTAGCATCACACATAATTTCAAAAGGTAAATTCCAATCACTAGCCTTCTTTAAAGTTTCAAAAGCTTCCTTGAAATCATCATGAAAAACAAAAGGTGCATCTTTTTGAAAAAGATTTGTAAGAGGTTTTGATATTTTAGAGAAATCTTTAATAAACCTCCTATGAAAATTAGCATGACCAAGAACACTACGAATACCTTTAACATCCCTAGGGCAGAGCATTTTCTCTATTGCTTCCACTTTAGCTCTATCAACTTCAATACCTCTTTCAGAAATTTTATGTCCAAGGACAATTCCTTCACTAACCATAAAGTGGCATTCTCCCAATTAAGAACCAGATTAGTTTCCTCACATCTCTGCAAAACTTTATCAAGATTGTGCAGACAATTATCAAAACAAGTTCCATAGACGGAGAAATCACCCATGAATACTTCCACAATCTCTTCACAAAAAACATGAAAATAGTAGACATGCATCTTTGAAATGTAACAGAAGCATTGCATAAACCAAAAGGCATACGTCTATATGCATAAGTTCCATAAGTACAAGTAAAGGTTATTTTCTCTCGATATTTCTTCCTAAGAGCAATAGGAGAAAACCCATAATAACCATCAAGAAAGCAAAAATGAGTTTTCTTAGACAACCTATCAAGCATTTGATCAATAAAGGGTAAAGGATAATGATCTTTCTTAGTAACTTTATTAACCTTTATAAAATCAATGCACATTCTATAACCAACTACTACACTTTGTGGAATGAGCTCATTGTTTTCATTAGGTACAACAGTGCGATCACTAGCAAACGGGTTTTTGGAGGTTTTTTATATAGCAGATAAATAAAGTGCGAGTAAACAAATAACAGTAATAATAATTGGAGCGAGTGGCCCAATCCTTTTGAGAGCAAAGGAAAAGCCGGTTGTTCTACTTATGTTTACCAAACATTCTCGTGGACACATGGGAATTTCGTCAAGTGCTTTCGCTTCATATAGTTGATTAATATTTATTGGTTCATTAAGTGTTGTGTGGGTGAACCTATGCTAATGCACCGCCCAACTAAGACCAATACATACTTGTGATTATACTCCTCACAAGCATTCGCAAATACAAGAAAGTAATTAATATAAATCTACCACATCTTTAAAACTCCGGGACCCAACACTCCCTCGTGCATTGGTTTCCTAACTGGGGTTTAGGTTTCTGTCACTCCGGAAGCCCCAAAATTAGTAGCAAAATACACAATGCATCCTCCTAGGCCCATAAAGGTGAAGTACCATGTAGTCGACGTTCACATGACACCACTAGAAGTATAGCACCACAACTTAAGTACCGAACCGAGAGATATAACTTCAACATAACTTCACTACTAACATCATGACTTCGCCCATGTCCTCAAGAACTAAACAAACTACTCACGAGACATCATATGGATCATAATCAGAGGTGATATAATATATAATAACAATATGTTCATGAAGTGTAAACACATATAAATCTCACAAACATCAACTACTAACAAGTAATCCACACTGGAAGAGAGATCTGATGAAGAACAACGATAAAGATCCCTAATTGTTACAGAGGGATGAAGGTGGACGGTGGCGGTGATGATGCTGGTGATGAGGATGATGATGATGATGATGATCTCGATGAAGCCCTGAGTGATGGCGGTGACGATGGCGACGATTTCTCCTCTCCAGGGAAGAATTTCCCCGGCAGATTTCTCCCTGTGAGAGAGCTTTTCGTTCTCTGGTGTTTTCCGCTCCGAGGCGGCGGCGGAATAATTCTTCGACGATGTCATGTGGCTTAGGGTTCCCTGGGGGTCAACGCGAAAGGGGGCGCCCAGCAGTGGGCCAGGGGCCAGACCACGCCCAGGCGCGGCCAGGGGGCGCGTCGCCTAGTGGTGTAGGCCCCAGGTGGCCCCCCTCCGGGTTTCCTTCTGGCTAGATTCCTCCCGGGGACTTTTAAGACTTCTCCGGTGTTCCCCCTCTTCTTGTGATCTTCTGAAATAGGGTGTCCTGACGGTGCTTTTTCCATCAGATTTCTGGTTCCGGTGTTTCTTCTCCCATAATTATTAAACATGCAAAATAAGATGAAATAACATAAGTAATATATCATAACATGAAATATATCGATGAATAATAGAAAATAACGATATAAAATAGTGATGAAAAATGGACGTATCAATCTACGAAACCCTTGGGAAGGGCGAACCGACCTAGGGCAGCCCATGACCGTCGGGCGTCCAGACAGGGTACCTCCTGGCCGCGTGGGGTTTCGGGTCCTCAAAAGAGCTCTCCGAATTGTCTTGCGTATCGCGCTTCCGGCGAGCCTCTGTGACGCCCCGAGATCAGGCACTATGCAGAGTTCAGCATTTCCTCCAAATCCGCATAATAACCGATTCCAGGTTGCCACTTGTGATAACATTACAGCAGTTCACGAATAATCCACAACAACGGAAGAGATATATATACAAGACGACTCAAATGAGTCAAGGATACAACTGATACAATACAAAGATCCAAATAACAGCGGAAGAAACAACATAGTGTCCGACTACGGACAAGATACAAATTGGACTAAGAATCCTGAAGATAACCGAGAGCGTCCAATCCCTGCCCAGGCCAAGCCGGAGGGATTCCCAAGCTAACGTCGTCAGACTTCAAACCTGTTGACTGCAATGTTGAATATGCAGCCACGAAATGGATTCGTGGGTCAGTATGGTTAAGTACTGGAAAGTCATACTCACAAGATACCAGCGTAACCGATCATCACAAGATACAAATACTTTGGGTACAACGGAAAGAAGGGATTATTGCAAAGAATCGGCAGCGGGTAGCACTAACAAACTACAGGGACGCGCTACAACTTCCGGCTATTAGAGAGGGATTAGAGAGCGTATCAGAACCAACTACAACTACTCACCAAACAATACCCATCCAGTGTTACCCCCTACTAAGGAAGCAACCCAAAGAAACTCACACTGTTGATTAAGGTGACATCATTTTTATGGTGGAGGTAATCTATATTACTAGTCAAGTTATCATCGTTAAATGTAAGTTGTCTGAGTACTTGTTAGCCAGCACTTTCACCAAGTCATCCATAACCGCGGACAACACGGCTTCTCGAGAAGATTTAACCCTGCAGGGATGCACCAATTTGGCCGTACACGTAAGAATATCCCGCCAGACGGGGGATCAACCCACCAAGCGAGGTACTCAACACAACCCAACTCTTCTTCGCATCAAGCCCAAAGAACCCCGTGCAGTTGAGCGCACGGCAAATCAAGCCCCACGAAGAAAAGGGGACCCTCATAGCACTCTAAGAACGTGTCTCCCTAAATGCCGACTACAAAAGTTCCACCCTGGCGCCAAGGGTTCGCACCTGCATATGCATACGGCAAATGGAAAACCCGAACTAAATGAGGCGATTTGGACGAGATGCGAATCGAATCAAGTTGAGGGGGGCGCCCATACTCGCCTCCCACATGCGGTTAGTGCGCTCATCATGGATCAGTAGACAAGACCCTTTTCCTAATTAAGTTCGACACTAGCAGGCCTCAAAACCACGCCGGGCCTCCTGCCGGTGCCTTATCATCAAATTATTATTACCCAAAACATTAACATGTTGTTGATTAAATTGAAACCCAACTATCAAACTAAACAGGTGATAAGACGGACAACAAGAGTTGAGCTCAAACAACACTAAGCATGCAACTACGACACGAGGGCCAACAAGGTAAACAAGGCTATATCATGGCTGCAAGGTAAACATATGATAGGATCGAGACACAAGCATCGAATCAAAAGGCTAGAATAAGAACAACGGAAAGAATCGGTAACAAGTGATGAAAGGCAACATAGGTAGCAAGTGAGTATACTTGCCTGAGATCCAGCAAGTAGAGGTACATCCGAAGAACTTGTCGTTGCTCACATCATCTCAACGTCCTATCCGCGAAGAAGCAACGAACTAGAACAAACACCGGATGCAACAATTACTTCTACGACAAAAGATCCAGCATGATCAAGATATGGATGCATGACAAGTTTAAGGATGCATCAAAGATAAACTAGTTGACATGGTAAACATATTTAAATGGGCCCATATGCAATTTGGATTGCATATGGGAAAGCCCATGAATTAATGTTGAATTAAATGATCTACAAATAACCATCATGTGAAAGTTGATTAGAATGATGCATGGATGATGAAAACAATAAGAAAACAACAATAACTTCAGTTTGATATGTTATTTACCAAGTTTGGAATTTTATTTATTAAGGTATGAACTTTGGCATTTTAAATGATTTAAACAAACATTTGTTGTTTTCCCCAATTTTAAATGTTCAAAACAGATAACAAAATTTATATTTGGAAAGAACACAAAATTTTAGATGGAATACATATTTCATTTGTTGAATTTGGATTTAAAATGAGCAAATTATTAATTTGGCAATTTTAATTGCATTAAATAAGAAACAGTTGTTTTCAGAAATTTATATTATTCAAAACAGAAAACAAGGTTGATATTTGCAAAGTTCATGAAAAATGGGATGGAAAACATATTTTACATGTTGGAATTGGATTTGAATTGCCCAAGTTATGAATTTTGCAATTTAAGAGGTTTAATTAAAGCATTGAATTATTGCACCACTTTTAATTAGGGAAAACATTAAACAAAATGTATTGAAAAGGTTGGAAACATGTAGAAAATGTTTCACTGAACATTTTGAGCTATTAAACACAATTTTTGGGTTATTATTGAATTTATTATGCAATTTTTCATAAGCATTCTTATTCTGCCTTTTTTAGTAAACAGAGGGAAACATGTTCAAATTTAATTCAATTGTGACCAAATAAAATACCAATGTGTAGAGTTTGTTAAGACAAATTTTTAGAGCCCAAGTTTGCTCAATTTGGGTGAACACAACTCAAGTTATGAAATTCCAAAGTTTCCAATTTTTATTGCATTTTCAGTAATTAATTATTTAGTGCAAAAATTATTACAGAAACATGTTGCAACTTTGACATTAACAGAAAGAGCACAAAATTATGAATCCACAGCAATTTGAATCGTTGAAATTGGATCAAAATTCAATTTGTTATTGATTTTACAATTAATGCATCAGATCAGTTTTCTGGAATTCGAGAGAAAAAAAGAAAAGGCTGAGAAAAAGGGGGGTGGCTGCGCCTGGGGGGAATCGAACCCAAGACCTGCTGGGTGTGCGCGCGGGGGTGCTACCAGCTGGGCTGTGCTCGGCTTTGTTGAAAGATACAGAGGCGTGGGCTTTTGAGGTGGTGCGGGTGGCCTGACGAAAACTGAACCAAAAAAACACGTAACTGCAAGCGAACGGAGAGGAACGACGGCGATCGACGGAGCGCTCGCCGCGGCTGCTGCCGGCGTGCGCGCTCGCGGAGGGAAGGAGAAGGGGGAGAGGGGAGAGGAGAGAGGGGAGAGGCAGGGGGTGCTCACCCTCGGCTCGAGCGAGCGAGAACATGCGATGGCGAGCGACAGAGAAATAGGGAGGCGGTCGACGGCGGCGACTTGGCGGCGGCAAACGGTGCTTCCCGGCCCTCGTCGAGGTAGCGAGGAGGGAGAGAACGCCGAGGGCTCTCCATTCCCGCGGTCACCTTGGCCGGAAGGGGCCCGTAGCGACGGCGCCATGGCCTCAAGCTCACGGCCATGGTGGTGGTGAGGTTCAGAGAAGCAAGTGGAAGGGAGAGGAAGAAGAGAGGGGGGCGGCGGCTAGGAGGAGGAGAGGGGAGAGTTAGGGTTTGGGGCTCTCCATCGGGGTAGATAAGGGAGAGGAGGAGAGGGGGACCATGGGAGGGGGGTTGACAGCGACAGGCAGAGGGGGCACGTCCTCCTCGTGCTCTTCTGTACGGAAGGAAGAAGATACGTGGGTGGGCTGCTTTGGGGATGGTAGGTGGGCTGGATATTGGGCCTGGTTGCCTCCCCCTAGCTCATCAT
Source organism: Alopecurus myosuroides (assembly GCA_028641055.1). Taxonomy (NCBI): domain Eukaryota; kingdom Viridiplantae; phylum Streptophyta; class Magnoliopsida; order Poales; family Poaceae; genus Alopecurus; species Alopecurus myosuroides. The sequence goes on along the minus strand of CM054057.1, from coordinate 107,168,791 downwards.
TTTTTTGCTTCTATTTTTTTTTGTGTAGGAAAGAGGGAGAGAGAAAGAAAGAGGTGATAGGGGTTTCATTTTTTATGGATTAATTTTTTATTGAATTACAAAACAGTAAAGTTCAAAGGAATGTTAACATAACTTTCAAAAATTTGAAATGTCAATGTGATTTGAATTCAAAATTCAAAATTAGGGTTTTAAGGAAAAGGGGTTTAACTTAACCAAGCAATTATTATTTTCCCACTCTAATTTCTCTGTTGGAAGCAATTGATTTGAAAGCAAAGAGGCATTTTTTGAATTTTTTGATTGGTTTGAATTTTTCAAGTTTGTGTGGAAAACAAATGTAATGCATATGGGACATGATGCAAGTGCAATGCAAAGGAAAACAGGCAATCCTACTTGGGAAAATTCCCCGGGCGTTACAGACGACACCACTAACAAGGGATTGTGCCCTCGCAATCCACCCCTAACCCAGGAGGGAGAAGAAGTTCGACTATCGATTCTTCATGCTTCCAGTTGATCTCCTCGACACCACTAACAAGGGCTTCTCGACACCACTAACAAGAGATTCTTGCTCGGAGTGACGACGATGTTCTTCCACCAGGAATCTTCCGATGATCGAGCCTATTAGGTTAAAGGCTCAGAAAACGTCCACCCACGTAGGATCCTAAAACTTTGAAAGATTGAGAGGGAGAGAGACTCCAAAACAAATAAGATGAGAGGAGAAATTGAGTAGAGATAAGGAGAAAACAAGAATCCTATTGAGATGTTTCCAAAACAGTTTAGCAGAAATAGTTTTTGACACTCTAGAAACAACGACCGTTAGCGAGGTTATCCTACAGGCTTTGCGGACCCGTTGCTTCGATAACCATTTGTATCGAAACAAGATTGGAAATCGGAAACCATGCTCTGATACCATTTGTGACGCCCCGAGATCGGGCACTATGCCGAGTTCAGCATTTCCGCCAAATCCGCATAATAACCGATTCCAGGTTGCCACTTGTGATAACATTACAACAGTTCACGAATAATCCACAACAACAGAAGAGATATATATACAAGACGACTCAAACGAGTCAAGGATACAACTGATACAATACAAAGATCCAAATAACAGCGAAAGAAACAACATAGTGTCCGACTACGGACAAGATACAAATTGGACTAAGAGTCCTGAAGATAACCGAGAGCGTCCAATCCCTGCCCAGGCCAAGCCGGAGGGATTCCCAAGCTAACGTCGTCAGACTTCAAACCTGTTGACTGCAATGTTGAATATGCAGCCACGAAATGGATTCGTGGGTCAATACGGTTAAGTAATGGCAAGTCATACTCACAAGATACCAGCGTAACCGATCATCACAAGATACAAATACTTTGGGTACAACGGAAAGAAGGGATTATTGCAAAGAAGCGGCAGCGGGCAGCACTAACAAACTACAGGGACGCGCTACAACTTCCGGCTATTAGAGAGGGATTAGAGAGCGTATCAGAACCAACTACAACTACTCACCAAACAATACCCATCCAGTGTTACCCCCTACTAAGGAAGCAACCCAAGGAAACTCACACTGTTGATTAAGGTGACATCATTTTTATGGTGGAGGTAATCTATATTACTAGTCAAGTTATCATCGTTAAATGTAAGTTGTCTGAGTACTTGTTAGCCAGCACTTTCACCAAGTCATCCATAACCGCGGACAACATGGCTTCTCGAGAAGATTTAACCCTGCAGGGATGCACCAATTTGGCCGTACACGTAAGAATATCCCGCCAGACGGGGGATCAACCCACCAAGTGAGGTACTCAACACAACCCAACTCTTCTTCGCATCAAGCCCAAAGAACCCCGTGCAGTTGAGCGCACGGCAAATCAAGCCCCACGAAGAAAAGGGGACCCTCATAGCACTCTAAGAACGTGTCTCCCTAAATGCCGACTACAAAAGTTCCACCCTGGCGCCAAGGGTTCGCACCTGCATATGCATGCGGCAAATGGAAAACCCGAACTAAATGAGGCGATTTGGACGAGATGCGAATCGAATCAAGTTGAGGGGGCGCCCATACTCGCTTCTCACATGCGGTTAGTGCGCTCATCATGGATCAGTAGACAAGACCCTTTTCCTAATTAAGTTCGACACTAGCAGGCCTCAAAACCACGCCGGGCATCCTGCCGGTGCCTTATCATCAAATTATTATTACCCAAAACATTAACATGTTGTTGATTAAATTGAAACCCAACTATCAAACTAAACAGGTGATAAGACGGGCAACAAGAGTTGAGCTCAAACAACACTAAGCATGCAAGTACGACACGAGGGCCAACAAGGTAAACAAGCAACAGTTAATAGGAAGTGGAAGGAAAGGCTATATCATGGCTGCAAGGTAAACATATGATAGGATCGAGACACAAGCATCGGATCAAAAGGCTAGAATAAGAACAACGGAAAGAATCGGTAACAAGTGAGGAAAGGCAACATAGGTAGCAAGTGAGTATACTTGCCTGAGATCCAACAAGTAGAGGTACATCCGAAGAACTTGTCGTTGCTCACATCATCTCAACGTCCTATCTGCGAAGAAGCAACGAACTAGAACAAACACCGGATGCAACAATTACTTCTACGGCAAAATATCCAGCATGATCAAGATATGGATGCATGACAAGTTTAAGGATGCATCAAAGATAAACTAGTTGACATGGTAAACATATTTAAATGGGCCCATATGCAATTTGGATTGCATATGGGAAAGCCCATTAATTAATGTTGAATTAAATGATCTACAAATAACCATCATGTGAAAGTTGATTAGAATGATGCATGGATGATGAAAACAATAAGAAAACAACAATAACTTCAGTTTGATATGTTGTTTACCAAGTTTGGAATTTTATTTATTAAGGTATGAACTTTGGCATTTTAAATGATTTAAACAAACATTTGTTGTTTTCCCCAATTTTAAATGTTCAAAACAGATAACAAAATTTATATTTGGAAAGAACACAAAATTTTAGATGGAATACATATTTCATTTGTTGAATTTGGATTTAAAATGAGCAAGTTATTAATTTGGCAATTTTAATTGCATTAAATAAGAAACAGTTATTTTCAGCAATTTATATTATTCAAAACAGAAAACAAGGTTGATATTTTCAAAGTTCATGAAAAATGGGATGGAAAACATATTTTACATGTTGGAATTGGATTTGAATTGCCCAAGTTATGAATTTTGCAATTTAAGAGGTTTAATTAAAGCATTGAATTATTGCACCACTTTTAATTAGGGAAAACAGTAAACAAAATGTATTTAAAAGGTTGAAAACATGTATGTTTCACTGAACATTTTGAGCTATTAAACACAATTTTTGGGTTATTATTGAATTTATTATGCAATTTTTCATAAGCATTCTTATTCTGCCCTTTTTAGTAAACAAAGGGAAACATGTTCAAATTTAATTCAATTGTGACCAAATAAAATACCAATGTGTAGAGTTTGTTAAGGCAAATTTTTAGAGCCCAAGTTTGCTCAATTTGGGTGAACACAACTCAAGTTATGAAATTCCAAAGTTTCCAATTTTTATTGCATTTTCAGTAATTAATTATTTAGTGCAAAAATTATTACAGAAACATGTTGCAACTTTGACATTAATAGAAAGAGCACAAAATTATGAATCCACAGCAATTTGAATCGTTGAAATTGGATCAAAATTCAATTTGTTATTGATTTTACAATTAATGCATCAGATCTGTTTTCTGGAATTCAAGAGAAAAAAAGAAAAGGCTGAGAAAAAGGGGGGTGGCTGCGCCTGGGGGGAATCGAACCCAAGACCTGCTGGGTGTGCGTGCGGGGGTGCTACCAGCTGGGCTGTGCTCGGCTTTGTTGAAAGATACAGAGGCGTGGGCTTTTGAGGTGGTGCGGGTGGCCTGACGAAAACTGAACCAAAAAAACACGTAACTGCAAGCGAACGGAGAGGAACGACAGCGATCGACGGAGCGCTCGCCGCGGCTGCTGCCGGCGTGCGCGCTCGCGGAGGGAAGGAGAAGGGGGAGAGGGGAGAGGAGAGAGGGGAGAGGCAGGGGGTGCTCACCCTCGGCTCGAGCGAGTGGGAACAGGCGATGGCGAGCGACAGAGAAATAGGGAGGCGGTCGACGGCGGCGACTTGGCGCGGCGAACGGTGCTTCTCGGCCCTCGTCGAGGTAGCGAGGAGGGAGAGGACGCCGAGGGCTCTCCATTCCTGCGGTCACCTTGGCCGGAAGGGGCCCGTAGCGACGGCGCCATGGCCTCAAGCTCACGGCCATGGTGGTGGTGAGGTTCAGAGAAGCAAGTGGAAGGGAGAGGAAGAAGAGAGGGGGGGCGGCTAGGAGGAGGAGAGGGGAGAGTTAGGGTTTGGGGCTCTCCATCGGGGTAGATAAGGGAGAGGGGGAGAGGGGGACCATGGGAGGGGGGTTGACAGCGACAGGCAGAGGGGACACGTCCTCCTCGTGCTCTCCTGTACGGAAGAAAGAAGATACGTGGGTGGGCTGCTTTGGGGATGGTAGGTGGGCTGGATATTGGGCCTGGTTGCCTCCCCCTAGCTCATCATTTTTTTGCTTCTATTTTTTTTTGTAGGAAAGAGAGAGAGAGAAAGAAAGAGGTGATAGGGGTTTCATTTTTTATGGATTAATTTTTTATTCAATTACAAAACAGTAAAGTTCAAAGCAATGTTAACATAACTTTCAAAAATTTGAAATGTCAATGTGATTTGAATTTGAAATTCAAAATTAGGGTTTTAAGGAAAAGGGGTTTAACTTAACCAAGCAATTATTATTTTCCCACTCTAATTTCTCTGTTGGAAGCAATTGATTTGAAAGCAAAGAGGCATTGTTTGAATTTTTTTATTGGTTTGAATTTTTCAAGTTTGTCTGGAAAACAAATGTAATGCATATGGGACATGATGCAAGTGCAATGCAAAGGAAAACAGGCAATCCTACTTGGGGAAAATTCCTCGGGTGTTACAGCTTCCTCCAGTGACATGTCCTGTGTATCGCGCTCGATATCGGGGGTAACACGTGACGTGTTCATGTGTTAACACACTTTTTGGCGATTCCACTGAGGAAGGTCATCATGAAGGACGACAAGATTCCACGGCCCTCTGAGATTAACGTTGAAAACATCATTAATCATAGCTTCGATGATCTTTCGGCAGACCAACGCCAAGATTTTGAGACTCTAAAAAGGCAGCGTCAAGATCAACTTGATACGCTAGAGCAGCAGCGTAAGGAGTTCGAGGCTTGAAGAAGAAGCAAGAGGAGAAAGACGCTGAAGATTTCCTTGCAAGCTTCAAGAAGGATCGCTAAGGTGTTGTCACCACACTTGGGAAGGCCAAGCTTCGACCAATGATCGGCGACCTAGCCAAACCCTCTATAAGTAATGGAGTGTTTTCTAAAGATCAATTAGCATCCATTAATCAATAGGCTATCGATTCTAGTCGCCAAGCTTATGTTTCTTTAGAATATATAAAAACTAGTCAAAATACGCCTCATAATTATCCTAGTAGTATTGGTGCAAAACAAACTACAAAAAATCCTAGTTCATCGGTAGTCCCACATAATTCGCCGATGAATCTTTATTATACCCAAAAAGGTCAACTTGTAAACACGTAGAATGTCCCACTCCTATTAGAAGTGTGCCTTATTCAGCAACACCGCCGAATCAACTTACACAGCCGTTGGTTACAGTCACGACACCGAACTAGAATTCGACACCAATGGCGTAGATGAATCCAATTACTACTAGTACTAATATTCATGCATCATTGCTGCAAACAACTTCACCCATGGTAGATGAAAACATGGCCACTTTAAGATCGGAGTTGCAAAAGATGTTTTATGATAACTTCGGAATTGTGCCGAAGCGAGTAAGCCGGATTTATCAAAAGACTTATCTGGAATATTTTGATGCTTTACCATACCCCAAGGTTATAAGGTACCGGATTTTGCTAAATTTAATGGAGTAGATAGTAAGACAACTTGGGAACACGTTAGTCAATATCTAGCACAATTAGGGGAAGATGGTAATAGTGATCCCCCTTCAGTGTTTAAAAAAGGTCTTCCAAGAATAATAATCATCCTTCGGCATTTCTAATATAACAAAGTCTGTGATAATTAACACATTATCAATGGAAACAGGAACATCCTCACATATACCTATAGGAACAACAGTGGATTTATCAGCCATTTGTAATGAAACTTCAGTTGGAACCAATTTGTTTAGGTTAAGTTTCTTATATAAAGAAAAATGCATAGCACTAACACTAGCTCCTAAATAACATAATGCATATTTCACATAAGTTTCTTTAATATGACAACGAATAGTGGGGATACCATGATCTACACGCTTTTCAGGTACTTTTCCTTTGAAAGAATAATTATCAAGTGCACCATTTGGTATGTTTCTTTTATTAGTAACAATATCTTTCATATATTTGAATATGGTGGAATTTTAATAGCATCAACAAGGAGAATTTGTAGACATAAAGTTTTAATGAACTCAAGAAACTTTTCAAATCTATCATCCATAGATTTCATTACCTCTTGGGGATATGGTATGGGTCTTTGCACCCATGGATCCCTTTCTTTACCTTTTTGTTAATTTGGATGTTTCTTATGTTTTATTCTTGTCTATAGATGGTTGAGGGTCTTGTTTATCAGTAGGTTCAGGTTCTTCATTACTGTGTTCTTCTTGTTGTTCTTCATCAGGTGGAAAAAAGGTGATTCTTTTCTTCAATATTATCATCTTCAATCTCAGCATAAGAAATAGAAATATCCTTGTCTTGTTCTTGAGAGTTGTCATTATGCTCATTTTGATTGGGAGATTTTCCTGTAGAAGGTTTCTTATTGAGAGCCTGTAAGGTCCGCCCCAGAACCACTGTTCAAGGACACCTTCGATATGCATACATTCACAATCCCAGATCACACCAGTCGTGAACAACATATCAAGTTGGTACACAAATACAATATCCATTACACGAAAGAATAAACACTTACAAAGAGACATGGTCACCTGACCAAGTCTACACAACTGCCACACAGGGCAAACACACAACACACACAGCGGAAGACTAAACACACACAAACGTAGTAGAGCCCAATTCACGCCTTAAACTACAGGATGCTGACCGGGAGACTATCCTAGTTCGCAAAGCCATCAACTCTGTACTCCTCTTCGTAGAACTCCTTCTCGATGTCTGGCAAGTAAATACCAGGGACGAAACCAATATGAGTACGTTTGAATGTACTCAGCAAGACACCCATCATGTAGCTTACCAAAATGCAAGAATGCTTATATGGTGGACTACGTAGGCTATACATAGGGTTCACTATCAATGATATATGAAAGACATATCATAGTTGATTTTGAAAATCCCTATATCTTCCTTGAATAAGATACTTCAAAAGAAAATAATATAGTTTTTCTTTCTCTTGTAGATATCACATGTACAAGAGGTTTTGTAAAACTTTGTTAAAAGAAGGCTTTCTCTTTGCAAAACTTCTTGGAATCAACTTCCAGTTTTTGTTTAGAAAAGAAAGATTTTCTTTGCAAAACTTTTTGTAAAACATCTCCTGGCTTTTCATCAGCGGTACCTCCACGGTACAAAATTTCCTCCTTTCGGTACTTCACAAGTCCAACACCTTTTTGAAAACTACTTTTTGAAAACATTGACACAATGCTAGCTACATGGCCATTCAACTCTCCATATCCGAGGATGTGGCTACTTCGAAATAGTTGTACTCTGCAGAGGTGTACACACCCACCAGATCCAGTACATCCGCCGTGAACAACCACAGACTGTAACAACAGTATGTAAACATGAGATAACTAATCCTAACTCTCCACTATGATCAAGCTAGAATATGTCTATATCTTCAGTTGGGTTTGTTCTCCCCGGCACCATGTCGCACATCGCCACGGCAGGAGACCCAGCTGTCGCAACCGGAGGAGAAATTAATCCCACACTTTTTATGTCCCGTATACCCCTCCTGGCGACAATCGGTTCGAGGGAACGACGACCCTTATAGCAATTTGAGATAGAACACACACTAACAAGAACAAACTTCAAGTTAAGCTCCGTGCCCATGTTGGGGTAAAGTGGCAGTACGGTAAAGGTTGTCCGGCGAAGACTAGGTTATGTGTCATTTTTGAAAACATGTTTTTCCAAAAAATGACCACTTCCACAATCCTCCGGTGAATAAGGCTTCGCCTTCCCACCGGGTTTTCCATAAAGCATTTTTTTGTAAAAACATATTTTTAGGATGTCCGTTAGGGACTTTAAAATTTTAGTGGTAATAAATACCATATGGTGGCTATGGGCTTGGTAACACCAAGTATCAACTACTGGCATAATAATGATATATATAATATTAATAGTAGTAGTATTCACTCAAAAATAGTTTTTGGAAATCAAGGTTTTGTAAAACTTTTCAGAAGTAAAACATGCATGATAGATAATGATAAGTGTATTATAACAGCAAGCATCAGGATGGCTTGCCTTAAATCCCTTAATGTCCCTGTCCTTGAAATAGTTTGAACTTGATGCACAGCTCCACAACTGCTTCTTCTTCTTCTTCGTTTTCTAGCGTCGTAAAAGAATAAAAGACACACCCTCGGAACTCAAGACCAAACAAATAAACTAAACAACACATACAACAAGCAAACTTATACTAGAGCAATCACTCAAAAGTTATCGCGAAATCTATCTCACATAACTCTTCGGGTACAAAACTATCGTCAGAACAAACATATGGTTTAGAAAACCATATCCCACGTCTTACATACCATATACGGAGTGGGTGTACCATTCTCATAATAAGGTATTTAAGAAGCTAAAAATATAGCTGTGGGTGCAAAAGGTGAGGTTCCAAAAATACCAACAATCAATCAAAGCAATACCCATGGCAGTGGGCATTAACAACACCCAAGCAATTTTCACCAAAAAAGTTCATGATTAAACTAATGCATTGATAGAAAAATACTACTAAGCACAACAACAACAATAGCACACCAAATAACATAAGTACAATACTCATGCTACAATCACCCAGACAATTTCCAAACAGCAAACAACACACCACAAATAAATGGGCTAGTTATAGACTATGCTTATGTCTACTCAAAGTTATGGAATCCATCAATCATGAAAACAAATAAAAAAACCAGTAGCTCTACCAATGCAAACAAGTAAAAGAATGTAATATAAAACACAACATCACAAAAGATAATGCTCCTTACAAATGATCATAAAAACAAGAGTGCACTAATAGCATACTAGTATGGAATTCTACACAAGCATGCTATAAGAAATAATTGTATTTTACAACTATAGAAACAAGAAAATAAAGATGTCATGGCATAATAACAGAAGTAATAACCTCCTAAACATGCTATAATAAAGCATACACTCAGAAAATAAAAGACAACAACACTAGAGCAAACTCCTACTATCTAGTGGTGACACTAGTTCAACACTAAAGAAGCAAACATCACAATAAGGATGCATGATACTAAAAAAGAAACTCAACAAGTCATGTCATAATAACAGAAGTAATATCATCCTAAACATGCTAGGATAGTCCTACACTCAGAAAATAAGAAGACAACAATACTAGATAATCTCATAATCTCTAGTGGTGACACTAGTCCATCACTAGAGAAGCAAACACCACAACAAGGATGCATAATATTAAACAAGCAACACATGGATATAAATACCTACTAACAGAACACACATCTTACACTTGCTAGTAATAAAATACAAAAAAATAATTCTATGAAAACATCTACTAAGCAGGAATCAATCCATTCTACTAATACATGCTTTTCTAGTAAATTAATAGCAAGCAACGAAGGTGCATGATATATAACCAGTAGCTATGTACTAAATACAAGCTCTACTAAACACTTTCAAAAATCCAAACACTCAATCAAATCTATTTACAAATAAATTATCAATCACTAGGAAGCATTCTATTAGCAAATAATATTTAATTTACTAAACAACAGTGAAACATTCCTTAACATGATACCCCTAAGGGAATATTTTGTTAACAAATGAATCACAACTAAACCTACTAGGATTCACAAATAAATACTAAACTCTCCACTTACATAAGTGAAACAAACAATCTATTTTCCTTGGTGGAAAATATTAAACTCACATATAGAAATACATGCTATTTTCACACAAGTGTATGGTTGGGGATTTGCATCCCTAACCAAGATGCAATGGGACCAGTGGGTTATGGTCCCACTAATACCAAGGCAAGAAGAGTTAACTAAGCCTCTGTTCACACATGACAAATTAATCTAACCAAGCAAACCATACAAGGCTATTCATACTAGTGAAAATAATACTAGTGAAAACAATAAAGTGCAAACAAGCAAACAAATGATACACATGCATCTTCGTAAAATCAAGTGCAACCTAATAGAGATACTACCATCCTAATATCAGTACCAAAATGGGACTGTAATCAACTTAAATACATCAAAAACTTAGGTGCACAAACACACAAATATTTGCTCACACAACTAGTCAAAATAAATACTAGAAAACAAACAACAAATGTTACACATGATTTGCTATAAAATAAGGTGCAAGTTAACAGAGATAATAGCATAGAAATATTAGTAACAAAATGGTACTGGAATCACCACAATAATAGCACAAACGTAGGTAACACGCACACAAAGATTTGGTTCACACAAAACACCAAATAAATAAACAAGGGAAATAACAAATGTTACTCCTATAGCCAAATGATTTTTCCAAACATGCACACAATTTATGTGGTAGATGCACTTCAAGAAAACAACATAATAACAAGATCCAACACATCCATACATGCTAGGAACAAGGATCCACTCAATCAAACATTCATTCACAAACAAATACACACATAAAAAGAAAACAGAAAAATCTGCTGTATCTAAAAAGGTTCACCAAAAATAATATATGGCTCAAAAACTTCATCCAAGATAGGATTAGATATATCTAGTCAATATAAAACTCATCCAGTTGGATTCACCTCAAAAATCATTTTTAAACTCCTTCTAAAAATCCTAGAAAAGCCTACTGGTCTTTTACCCAAATGGATGTCATTTCCATTTGGTAACTGGCGTTGATGTGAGTCCAAGTCCTATGGATAGATCTACTCATAGGATACTCAAAAAAATTTGATTTGGCCAAAACGGATAAAGATCCAGAAAGTTATGCCAAAAATGGCTAAACAGAGAGTCTGTGGAAAAACAGGTATTGCGACAAAAATAAAAGTGAAAATCGGATCTTCCAATGGGACAAGGTTAGGAAAACATAAACCTATTGCTGTGAATTTTTGTAGAAATTAATTTGCACGAAAACTAGTTTTCACAAGCTCAAAGAAACAGGCAACACTCTGCACAGATTTGAGGTTCCTCACCTCGGTTTAAAAAAATGGCCGGCGGCGATTTTGGAGCTCATGAAGCTCACAGGGCTGGCTCAGGGCCCCTCTCTGCTTGGGGATGAAGTGTGGTCATGAGGGGCTGTGGAGGAGGGCTGTGGAGCAAGGAAACTCACAAGGGATGGCTTATAGCCAATCTTATGAGGGCAAGGGCATGTGTGGCTTGGGTTCATGCCATTTGATGGCATAGGAGGTGCTCAAGGGTGGGTTTGGTCTTTCTCCTTCATGCTCTGGCTGTACAAGGCATAGAACACATGGGGTCAGGTCAATGCCTGGCCCTTGAAGGTAAATGGAGGCAAGGTCTAGGTCAAATGGTCAAGGTATGGGCTCCCATACCTTGCCACATCACCTCTTTCTCTCTCTTGGTTTTCTTCATATCCAAGGCTTCTAGAAGCAGGCCAAGCATCCAGGATGGAGTAATAGTCGTGGTCGACACAAGGGACAATGTCTCACTTCGAATCTTGCAAGGGAAGGCAATGAAAACATCTGCCCAAAATCGTATCTGTTACTGTTCCGAAAATGCAGAAAATTTTCCAAGTGTTGGAAAACAGAAGAATTGAGCAAAATGATTGGATTGTTTTCAGAGACCAAATGGATTCCAATTTTTGTTTTCCAAGTTGGCGTTTGTTAAACATGTTATAAAATTTAAGAAACATCTTTTTAAAACAAATTTTAAATAGTTTAAGTCTATGAAAACAATGTGGGAAAAGGTATACTTTCTGTTTTTCTCTGTTATTTCAAAAATGCCCTTTTCTGCCTTAATTTTATACCACAAAAACAACAAGCAAAAGATAATTTTTATTAATCCAAAAATAAAACTAAGATTATGTATTTGTAGTACATATAGCAAGGAAAAAATAAAAGTCAAGAAAACATAAAATAACATTTTATAGCCTAGTGAAAACAAAGGTGGAAAACAGGTACTTGGCTATATTTTCAGGGAATAGTTTCTATAGAAAACTTAAAAGAAAACTTCCATAAATTATTTTTAAAACTTGATTTCTTGGATCCAACAAAGTTAAAAGTTTGTTTTAATATGCAACCAAGAATAGTACATGTCCTGGAATAAAAACCACTCACACAACCTCAGGGAAAATATCAGGAAAACTAATAGAATTGTTTTCAGGAAAAATTTGGTATTGGTTTTATCAATAAACAAAACTTGTGTTGCAAATATGATTGAGATCATAAACACATGTTAGTTCAAACATTCATGTTGTTATAAAAAAAATTGTTGGCCCTAATTTTTGTCTTCTTAAGCACAGTACAAGAATCCAAAAACTGGGGTGTGAGAGAGCCTCTTGCTCTTTTCTGTGGGGATGGTTTTCAGGATATTCAGGATCCTGAGTACTTGCACCACCTGTAGTATTAACTCCACAAACATGTTTATTCTCAATAATATTTTCATACAATTGATTGAAGAGAAACTATTTGTTCAACTTGACTATTCATCATCTCACGGTGTTTAATAGTTCTTCTAACTTCTCCCACTCTAGCAATTAAATTTTCACAAAGAAATTTAATTTCATGTGAGTTCTCCATAATACTCATCCTAATATCATGCTCTTCAGGATTGTTACGATACGAAAAATCAGTAACATATGATAGATCAATAGGTGATATTACCTTTTCTTTACCTTCTATAGGGCATACATCATTAACATGGACTGGAAAACATGGTTGATCAATCGGAAGTTTAACACCCATTTCAGATAATTCCTTGAGATGAGAGGTTTTAATTCCCTTCTGTTGGAAGCTTCTTTCATTGTATCTTAGTTTAATTTATGAATGCCTCTTTTCTTCTCCGGAAATATCTCGGTTTCATCTATCTCTTGAATATTCCAATCTTTATAATTTCAAGAGATAGTCTCCAATAACTCAGTTGCTTCATCAACGGTTGATGGTGCAGGTCTTGCACTCGTTGGGAAACACCAAGAGGAAGGTATGATGAGCACACCAGTAGTTTTCCCTAAAAAAGAAACCAAGGTTTAATCGACCAGCAGGAGGAAGGAGTAACTTCAAAAGTTTGATCCAGCTGAGATGGCAGGGCGCACTACTGTTTTAGCAGCAATGTGGAACCTACACAACACAATCAAATCACTTTGCCCCAACGAAGAAGTGATGTTTTCAATCTCACCGGTTCTGCTGATAACAAAGAGGTTAAACGTATGGTGTGGAAAATAATATGAGAACAATAGCAGCAGTGTGAAAACATGAGAAACAATGTGTGTATTATCAGTATGAGGAAATGGATTGGGGTCCAAAGTTCACTAGTGGTGTATCTCTGTGAAAGATAAATAACATGTGTGGTGAACAAATTACAGCTGGGAAATTGACAAAAATGAAGGCTGCACCGTAGTGCACATGCAAGACATAAAGATTACTATGTGATTCATGCGGGCATTACAACAAGATACATAGACCGTCATCCAACTGCATCTATGACTAATAATCCACCCTCCGAACAAGCGGTGGGTATTAAGTTTGTCACATCCCAATTTTGGAATACCTGATAACACTATTGTTTTGCTAATTGCTTGACAATTAAACATTGGTTATGTTTGTTTAAGTGCAACTAAACAAACTAATTATATAATCTTACATGGCTAAGAAATTGAAAACAAACTTAATAAGATAGCAAAGCAGTAAACTAAAAATATTCAACATATTGTTCCAATGACTTTGGCAATATTTTCTAAAGTAAATATTGATCAAAGAGTTTTCCAAAAACTATCTTATGAATCTCATACTTGTTGAATATTATTCCAAGACCCAAATCAAGAAAGAGGAAACACTTAATAAATTTCACTAAAAGATTATCAGAAAAAGAGGCATTCTTAGATGCTTCACCAAAATCTTATCAAATGTTTTTCAAACCTTGCAAGCTTAAAAACAAAGGTATTGGAGAGCATTGACTTGCTATCTCTAGTCACATAAATATTTTGGCAAAGCATTGTTAAAGAAAAGCCAAGTGCTTTATTAAATTCAATTTCCAATGTTTCTAGAAACAGAAAACTAAAACAAGTTACTATTGGAAAATTTCTTCAAATGAGCTGAAATTAATACCATTGTTTCCCTATATCAAATAAGGAACACACACAAGAGGAGACAAAAAATTGAATCCATTAAAGACCTGAAAACATGGTTTTTCTCCACAGCAACAATTGGGATTTTGAACAAGTTTGTTCTACAAACTTTTTCCAAATGCCATGAAATAAATACCACATGCTCTATATCATAAATAAGGAGGAAAACCAAAAGGGAACAAGTTTTTGAATAATTTAAGTTGCCAAAAAACCTTGTTTTCTTGACAGCACCTTTTTGAAATTTGAACAAGTTTGTTCTATGAAGTAACTCAAAATGACTTGAATTTTCTACCACATAAGGAAAACATCAAATAAGGAATGTGTGCCAAAAATTATCATTTTTGAAAACTCCTAAGTAGGTTAATAAATTCAATGTCCATTTATGTAAGAATTCAAATCTGAACAACTTTGAATTATCAAGTTTCTCCAATTGAGCCAATTTTCATATAAGTTGTACATATCAACTAATTAGAATTTTGGGCAAAAGGATTTAAAATTTAAACTTTGTTTGCTTAGTGAAAACATCCTTTTTCAGAGAGTACAGGGACCTTTTTGTAATTATCCAGGGATCAAATTGTAATCCAAGTCACTCATCTTCAACCTCTAGCTCTCTGTAGCAGCAGTGCACCTAGGCCATGCCTTCGATTGGAAGCAACTCGAGGGGGATAAGAGGCCCCCCATGTGCCTTGTCTGCTCCTTGCCCCCTCTATCTCCCCCTTGAGCCCTCACCTTCTCTCTCTCTCTCAAGAAATCCCAAACCGAAACCCTAGATTCTAGTCACCATCGATTCGGCCCGTGGCGAGCTCGCCGCCGGTCTCCGTGGTGCCTAACGTCTCCGCCTTGTCGTCCTAGTCCTCCCTGCTGAAGAAATCGATCCGGAACGCATCATGGTGCCCGCGCCGTCTGTGTTCTTCCCCGAGCCCGACGGAGCTCCGGCGAGGGATTCCTCCGCCCTCGGGTCCTCTCCGACCTCACCGAGCCCCCAGTTGCATTCACGGTGAGCGTGCGAGTCCTCCGGTCCCCTTTTCCCTCTCCCTCTCGCCCAAAATCGCCGCCGCGCCGTGGACGTGTCCGGCCGCCGCCGTGTCCTCGTCTCCGGCCGCGCTCCGATGCCTCCCAGGAAACGACGCTGCCTCCTTTAGCTTCCCCTCGACGAGAGCTTCGAGTGGATGCTTTTAATTTGCAGTTTGGTCGCCGGATTCGCCGTGTGCGTGCTCGCCGGAGCAGTTTCCGCCGGCGGGTGACGGAGCGACGACGTCGCGCTTGCGTCATCTCCCTTGACCCCGCGCGCTGTGGGTCAAACTGGCCCGTGGGACCTCTCTGTGCCGCGTGGCTGCCTGCGTAGCCGCTGGCCCGCGAGTCAGCGTCTCTAGCTAGATCCCACCGTGGTAACATTTGGATCTGGCCGGCCCAACAACTACATCTAGCCCAATAATGTTTTGATTTTTCATTTTATTTTCACAGATTGATGCATGTTTGCTTTTGGCCTTAAAACCTAACCAAACAAATGATTTTGACCAAACCAAAATTCACAGTGGTAGATAAACAAAATCCAAACCACCTACACTTTGCAGATCTACATTTGGATGATTATTTTTGAAATGAAAAATGGTTTGGCAACAGGTACAAGAAACACCAAAATGAGCACCATTTTTATTTCACAACTCAGAATGAAGTGAGGCCAATTGAATTGGAAAGCCCTTGAAATTTCCTAACTGGATACATTAACCTTGTTTCCAAATTCCTAGTATTTTTGAAATGGCATGCAATTTGGTAAAACACCAGAGAGCACTTTGGTAACTTTTACAAATCATGTGGTTCATTTATTCTTGATGTCAATTTAGACTCAGTAGAATGGCTACCCTTTTATTCTTGTGGTTTGGTTGACAGACCCATTGCCATGCTTATTTTTGTGCATGTTTTATACACTCTTAGTAGTCTCACCCTTGTGAAACTAAGTTTATTTTGGGTTTATTAATATCTTGTTATGAGAGTGGCACACCCACTGAATTCATGATATTGAGGTTGTGAGATAGTTTTCCTCCAACCTTAAACTGTCTTATTAAATGGCATTTCAGCGAAGTGTGTTTGTTTGATTGTTTGCCTCCATTAATAATTGTGTGATTGGTTATTATTAGTTTTCCTTTCTGTATGTATTGTTATGTATGGTTGCTTGCCTTGATTGGTTCTGAATGTGTGTCCTTTATTCTTTTACGACGTTAGAAAACGAAGAGGAAGGAAGTGTCGGGAAGCTGTGTTTCAAGTTCCAGTCACTCCAAAACCAGGGACACAAGGAGATACCAGGCAAGCCATCCTGATGCTTGCTGATACAATACTTATCATTATCTATCATGCATGTTTTACCTCTAAAGTTTTACAAAAACTTGATTATCAAAACTATTTTTGATGTGGAAATTACTACTATACTATATATAGGTTACTATCATGCCAGTAGTTAAACTTGGTAATACCAAGCCCATAAGCCACCATATGGTATTTATTACCATCGAATATATTAGTCCCTAAGTGGACACCCTAAAATTGTGATTCTACAAAACAAAGGCTTTACGGAAAAACCCGGAGAAAAGGCGGATCCTTGTTCTCCGGAGGAATGTGGAAGTGGTCATTTTTGAGAAATTGTTGTTTTCAAAAATGACACATAACCTAGTCTTCGCCGGACAACCTTTACCGTACTGCCACCCTACCCCAACATGGGCAAGGGGCTTAACTTGAAGTTTGTTCTTATTAGTGTGTGCTATCTCACTTGCTATAAGGGGCGTCGTACCCTCGAACCGAATGTCGTCAGTGGAGACATATAAAGTGTGGGATTAATTTTCCCTCCGGTCGCATCAGATGAGGCATCCTGGCTTGGCGGGGATTAGCTCGGTGCCGGGGATGTGGTAAAACTCAACTGAGAGATAGGCATATTCTAGCTTGAACATAGTGGATGGTTATGATCAGATACCTGATGTTTACATACTGTTGTTACAGTCCGTGATTGTTCACGGGAGGTGTACTGGATCTGGTGGATGTGTACACCTCTGCAGAGTACAACTTTTTCGAAGAAGCCGCGTCCTCGGATATGGACAGTTGAATGGCCATGTAGCTAGCATTGTGTCAATGTTTTCAAAAAGGAAGTTTTTGAAAAGGAATTTTGGAAAGGAAGTGTTGAACTTGTGAAGTTCAGAAAGGAATGGAAACTTATACCGTGGAGGTATCGTCGATGATGAAAAGCCAAATGTCTTTATACAAAACAAAATGTTTTGCAAAGAAAACCTTTTCTACTCTAAGCAAGAATTCTGGAAACTGATTCCAAGAAGTTTTGCAAAGAGAAAATATTCTTTTACAAAGTTTTACCAAACCTCTTGTACATGTGATATCTACAAGAGAAATAAAACTATATTATTTTATTTTCTTCTGAAGTATCTTCTTCAACAAAGATACAGATTAACCTGACTGCAACTGTGGTGTCATCATATATGAACACCCTTGGTAGTGAACCCTATTTATAGCCTACCTATTCCACCATATAAGCATACTTGCATGTCGGTAAGTGATATGATGGATGTCTTGCTGAGTACATTCAAATGTACTCATTATGGTTTCGCCCCTGGTATCTACTTGCCAGACTTTGAGAAGGAACCTCCGAAGGAGATCTATGAAGAGAAGTACGGAGTTGACGGCTTTGCGAACTAGGATCGTCTCCGGGTCAGCAGCCTGTAGGTTAAGGCGTGACTTGGGCTCAACTACGTTGTGTTTTCTTTGTCTTCCGCTGTGTTTGATAAGTTGCCTGCCCTTTGCGGCAGTTGCGTTAAACTTGATCATGTGATCTTTTATGTAATATCTTTTTGTATTCGTGTAATGGATGATGTATTTCTGTGTGCCAACTTTGTATGTTGTTCACGACTGATCTTTCTGGGATCGTGAATGTATGCATACGTAGGGTTTCAGACTGCCGGTCTGGGGTCCTTACAGAGTTGGTATCAGAGCCATCCTGACCTTAGGAGACCTTAGTTAGCATGGACGTCAGATTGGAAAGAATAGTATTTTTGAGTAAAAACCTATTTACTATCTACATTATTTTTATCTAAGGGAATTTTAGTATATTTTCCCTCCTTCTGATCTTTTCAAAAGATTCTAAATGCATATGAAGGGCGTCCTTGAACAGTGGTTCGAAGGGCGGGCCTTACAAAATTGGTATCTCTCTCGGTTAAGAGTTTATTTCTTACTTGTTTGCAACTGCTCCGCTCTGTTTTTGAAACATCTCTCGTCTTTGAAGTTTTCTGTCCAGAAAATAGTTGGGGTTTGAAAAACAGATTGTTGCATATTATTACCTCTCTCAGTTAAAAAGGTTTATCAAAACTTTACTTCTATTATCTTGTTTCTATCCAAAAGCTTTTTATACTTGTCGATGTCCCGAGAAGACCAAAATATTTGCCTAGCTCTACAGTAATGTTGGTCAGCAGTAGAAATAGTTCTTCAACCACTTCTAGGATTTTGGATCATCCCCCGACGTAGCTCCAATGGAGCCTTGCTTGTGTGTTTTGGCTTGCTTATGTGTGTCCGTAGGACTTTCTGCTATTGTGTGGTGTAGAATTTGGTTCATCTAGGCTTCTATATGTTTGTGGGGTGCTCAAATTTTGCAGATTTGTGCTTGCCCCGCTCTTGTTTTTGAATCGCCTCGTGTTAAATTTTTGCAATCAAAAATGTTTGTATAGTATTCAAAAACAAGAATTTGTTGCTTAGACTTATACTTGTTTTCGCTTCGAATGCCACCGTCGTGAACCACCACCATTTCCCCACCATCAATGAAAACACCGTTGGGCCTATATAGAAGACCATCAAGCCACACGAGCTGCTAGCATTGCTAACATTGCTGCACTCCAACGTTTAAAGCTGCAACAACGACAATCCTCAAAGAAGAAAAGGCGTGAAGAAAACCAACCAATCCTGACCAAAACCTCTATGTTTGTCTGTTTGCAAAAGACTCTTTTTACCCTGTTGGCTAATTGTTGCACATTTTTTTATGTTCCCTTTTAAAAGACCAAACTAGAGAAATCCCCTTTTAAAAGTTATATACCTCCCTCCTCTGGAGAAAGGTGCAAAAGAAATCTTCACATGCCATGATGCGCAACCCCCTCTAAAGCCAATCAAAAGAGCACAATTCAATCTTCGACGTATGACGCTAGTCGTATCTTGTCGGACAAACATGATTAAATAGAAAGCTAACAAGACTAACATGCTTGGTCTAATCTTAGGTTGACACCTAACCAAATCATGCGAACTACTGACAACTCTTTCTAAATGAAGAAATTAAGTGACTTAGGACACCTTTTAATCTAGTTGGTAAAAAGGAGAAGTCAAGAGAAAATAAGATGATGACCTATTTGTTTACTAGTCAATAGGATATCATGTGTATCTACTTTGGAAACCAAATCTTAATAAACATTGTAGTTACTATGAGATTCGGGGTTTATAAATTAAGTGAACGATGGAATGATTAAGATAGATCAAGAAAAACAACAGTTTTCCTGTTTTTGTTTCTTTGTGTGCTCTTGATTGAAATGAATTTGTGTTTTATTCAATCTATCTTCCTAACTTATATGGAGTTGTTAGGACTTGTTATTATGTTGTTTTATTACAATAAATCTACCCTAGAAAGTGTGTGCATGATTGGAAACTCGAATAAAAATGAAATAACATTTGTCACCTTCTAGTTTATTAATTGGAAGTATTGTGAGAGCTAGATCTGTGTATACTTTCTTAGTAGATTTTGTGCTATGTTTCTTTGAGTCCAGTACCATTTAGGTACTGTTATTTTGATGCTTATACCTATGTTAGCTTGCATGTCTCTTAATAGTAAAGCATGTGTAAGCATTGCTATCAATATGCACTAGTATTGCTTCACTAGATTAAATAGCCTTATATTTTTATCTTGTATGCAAAGTTTTTTTTTTATGAGTAACCAGAGGCTTAGTACCTATTTTTCCTTGGTATTAGTAGGCCATAGCCCACTGGTCCCATTTTATTTTGGCTTGAGGATAAAAATCCCCAACCATACACGTGTGTGAAAATAGCATGTTTCACTATGTGATTGATTTCTATTTTCCACTAGGGAAAATATAATTGTTTGTTTTCACTTATGCAAGTGAGAATTTTATCTCTTATTAGTAAATAATAATATGTTTAGGTGTGATCCTTTTGTTAGCATAATATTCCTTATGGGTATCATGTTAAGAAATGTTTCACTATCGTGTGCTAAAATTAAATTGTTCGCAAATAAAATAAATTCCTCTTGATTGGTAGATTGCTTGTGAATGATTTTAAATTGAGTATATGGATTTTTGAAAAGGTTTTGATAACTTTTCATTAATTGCATAGCTACTGGTTGTATGAGTCATACCTTGCTAGTTTGCTAGTAATTGTTTAAGAAAAACATAAATTGCTAGAACTAATTTATGCATGTTTAATAGTTGTATCATGGGATTGTTTTGATGTTTGTGCTTACTAACATGAGTAAGTTTTGTGTACTGCTATTAGGTACATTTATATTCATTACTTGCTTGTTTAAGTTTAAACATCATGATAGCATAGTTTGTTTCTCTAGAGTGAAACTAGTTCCACCACTAGAAAATGGTGATTTTTGCTCTAGTATTACCCTCTTTTTATTTTATGGGTATATGTGTTGATATAGCATGTTTAGGAAGTTATTACATCTTTTATCATGCCATGGATTATTTAATTGCATGTTCTATGGTTATAGGATATGATTATCTCTTATAGCATGCTGGTGTAGATTTTTCATACTAGTATGTTATTGGTGCAGTCCTGTTTTTTTTATGCCTGTGTAATAGGAGTTTTTATCTTGTGTAAAGATGGTGTTTTAGAGTATATTTATGATTGGATTCACTGGTTTTTAGCTACTGGTTGTTTGCTAATTGTTCATGATTGGTGGATTCCAAAACCTCTAATAAACAATAACCTAGTGAATAAATAGTCTATTCATCTGTGGTGTTGTTTGCTTGCTTATTGGATGTTGTTTAAATGTTTTACCTTAGCATGAGTTTATACTTGTGTTATGATTGTGCTTAAGAGTATCATATGAAACTAAAACATCCAAATAAAATCATGAACATATTAAGTGATAGTTGCTGGTGGTGACTGGTGAGTAATAACCACTGCCATGGGTAATGTTCTGTCTGTTTGTTTTACCTTAGCAACCTAACCTTTGCACCCACAAGCTATATATTTTTAGCTTCTTATATACCTTGTTATGAGAGTGGTACACCACTCCATATGTGGTATGTAATATGTGGGATATAGCTAGGAACACATGTAATAATTGACGGTACATTTCCAGGTAGTTCTGCACTAACCTTAATTTTGTTTGTTTCTATAAAGTAGACCCTGGTCAGGTCTCGTCAAAACTAGGAAACAAAAGTTTTGGACCTAAAACAAGTACTAGTGTACTTCTTTTTAGAGTGAATTTGCTAATTTCGGGGAGTACCCCGCTTTCCAAGAAAAGTCAAAGGGGGGAAGCACCTGCACTCCAACACTAACGTTGTGTTTGTTGGCCCTCCCTTAGTCCTCGCTTGCGAATCTCGGGGACGAGATTCTTTTTAAGGGGCGAAGACCTGTCAAATCCCAATTTTGGAATACCTGATAACACTATTGTTTTGCTAATTGCTTGACAATTAAACTTTGGTTATGTTTGTTTAAGTGCAACTAAACAAACTAATTATATAATCTTACATGGCTAAGAAATTGAAAACAAACTTAATAAGATAGCAAAGCAGTAAACTAAAAATATTCAACATATTGTTCCAATGACTTTGGCAATATTTTATAAAGTAAATATTGATCAAAGAGTTTTCCAAAAACTATCTTATGAATCTCATACTTGTTGAATATTATTCCAAGACCCAAATTAAGAAAGAGGAAACACTTAATAAATTTCACTAAAAGATTATCAGAAAAAGAGGCATTCTTAGATGCTTCACCAAAATCTTATCAAATGTTTTTCCAACCTTGCAAGATTAAAAACAAAGGTATTGGAGAGCATTAACTTGCTATCTCTAGTCACATAAATATTTTGGCAAAGCATTGTTAAAGAAAAGCCAAGTGCTTTATTAAATTCAATTTCCAATGTTTCTAGAAACAGAAAACTAAAACAAGTTACTATTGTAAAATTTCTTCAAATGAGCTGAAATTAATACCATTGTTTCCCTATATCAAATAAGGAACACACACAAGAGGAGACAAAAAATTGAATCCATTAAAGACCTAAAAACATGGTTTTTCTCCACAGCAACAATTGGGATTTTGAACAAGTTTGTTCTACAAACTTTTTCCAAATGCCATGAAATAAATACCACATGCTCTATATCATGAATAAGGAGGAAAACCAAAAGGGCACAAGTTTTTGAATAATTTAAGTTGCCAAAAAACCCTTTTTTCTTGACAGCACCTTTTTGAAATTTGAACAAGTTTGTTCTATGAAGTAACTCAAAATGACTTGAATTTTCTACCACATAAGGAACACATCAAATAAGGAATGTGTGCCAAAAATTATCATTTTTGGAAACTCCTAAGTAGGTTAATAAATTCAATGTCCATTTATGTAAGAATTCAAATCTGAACAACTTTGAATTATCAAGTTTCTCCAATTGAGCCAATTTTCATATAAGTTGTACATCTCAACTAACTAGAATTTTGGGCAAAAGGATTTAAAATTTAAACTTTGTTTTCTTAGTGAAAACATCCTTTTTCAGAGAGTACAGGGACCTTTTTGTAATTATCCAGGGATCAAATTGTAATCCGAGTCACTCATCTTCAACCTCTAGCTCTCTGTAGCAGCAGTGCACCTAGGCCATGCCTTCGATTGGAAGCAACTCGAGGGGGATAAGAGGCCCCCCATGTGCCTTGTCTGCTCCTTGCCCCCTCTATCTCCCCCTTGAGCCCTCACCTTCTCTCTCTCTCTCAAGAAATCCCAAACCGAAACCCTAGATTCTAGTCACCATCGATTCGGCCCGTGGCGAGCTCGCCGCCGGTCTCCGTGGTGCCTAACGTCTCCGCCTTGTCTTCATAGTCCTCCCTGCTGAAGAAATCGATCCGGAACGCATCATGGTGCCCGCGCCGTCCGTGTTCTTCCCCGAGCCCGACGGAGCTCCGGCGAGGGATTCCTCCGCCCTCGGGTCCTCTCCGACCTCACCGAGCCCCCAGTTGCATTCACGGTGAGCGTGCGAGTCCTCCGGTCCCCTTTTCCCTCTCCCTCTCGCCCAAAATCGCCGCCGCGCCGTGGACGTGTCTGGCCGCCGCCGTGTCCTCGTCTCCGGCCGCGCTCCGATGCCTCCCAGGAAACGACGCTGCCTCCTTTAGCTTCCCCTCGACGAGAGCTTCGAGTGGATGTTTTTAATTTGCAGTTTGGTCGCCGGATTCGCCGTGTGCGTGCTCGCCAGAGCAGTTTTCGCCGGCGGGTGACGCAGCGACGACGTCGCGCTTGCGTCATCTCCCTTGACCCCGCGCGCTGTGGGTCAAACTGGCCTGTAGGACCTCTCTGTGCCGCGTGGCTGCCTGCGTGGCCGCTGGCCCGCGAGTCAGCGTCTCTAGCTAGATCCCACCGTGGTAACATTTGGATCTGGCCGGCCCAACAACTACATCTAGCCCAATAATGTTTTGATTTTTCATTTTATTTTCACAGATTGATGCATGTTTGCTTTTGGCCTTAAAACCTAACCAAACAAATGATTTTGACCAAACCAAAATTCACAGTGGTAGATAAACAAAATCCAAACCACCTACACTTTGCAGATCTACATTTGGATGATTATTTTTGAAATGAAAAATGGTTTGGCAACAGGTACCAGAAACACCAAAATGAGCACCATTTTTATTTCACAACTCAGAATGAAGTGAGACCAATTGCATTGGAAATCCCTTGAAATTTCCTAACTGGATCCATTAACCTTGTTTCCAAATTCCTAGTATTTTTGAAATGGCATGCAATTTGGTAAAACACCAGAGAGCACTTTGGTGATTTTTATAAAATTATTAAAAATGATTTTTGATGCAAACTCAATTGGATGGTCTTGTATATGTTTAGGGCTATCCAAACCTAGAAGGGTTTAATTTTTAGAGCATCCTAGAAAATTTGGTGGACAGATCTTTGTTTTGCATGTTTCTGCCATTTTGGCATTTTAGTTAATTAAATTGTGTGATGATATTTTTGTGTTGCAAGATTGTTTTCTAGCATGTATAAGATGTGTGAACTTGTTTTCTAAGTGTTACTTAACTATTTTAGCATGTTATATTGTGTGGACTTGAGTTGAGAAGAAATAGGATTTTATGTTATTAACATATGATTATTCTCTAGTTATTACTTGCATAGAAATTTTGAGTGTTTAATTTGTGTGCAAGCATTTGGATTATTGTGTTGATAGATTGTAATCAGTACCATGTTGATACTTATATTTTGTTAGTATCACCTCTGCTAGCTTGCATTTGATTTGGTAGAGGAGCATGAGTAATTTAGTCATCACTATGCAAATATTGGAAAAATTCTCTTATGTGTAGAATTTTTGGCACAATCATTTATGGTTGTGTGGCCACATATTTTTGTGTTGTGTTCATAGGACCAGTAGCATTTTGATTATGTTATTATGAGTACTTGACCCCTAGATTTTTCACTTGTGTGAAAACAATAGCAGGAGTATCATTACCTTGCTTATTTTAGCATCCTGATATTTTTTACTAGTATGGTTATTGCACTAGAAGCTAGTTAAGCATTTTGTTAATTTTTATCAAGTGTGACCAGAGGCCTTGTGATCTCTTAATGCTTTGATATGCTAGTGGAACACCCACTGGTGTCATTGCATTTTTGGTGGAAACATTTTTCCCCCACACTAGATGCATTTCTTTTATATGGTTATCTAACTATTGAGTGCCTTGTATTTTTGCTTTGGGAATTTTTGTGCTAAACAAAAATGGGTATGCTTCTGTTTGTAAGTGGTTGTAATCATGTGTGGCTTTCTAGGAAAAATCCATCTTTGGAGTGTTGTTTGATTCCTCTAGTAATGCTCTTTTTATTACCACTAGTATGTAGGAGTTGCCCTGCAAATTGATACCTTGTTTTATCAAATGGGATATTTTTGTTATAGCAAGTATAGATGTTTTCCACTACTGTTTTTATGACATGGACCCTCTGGTTGTATTTCAATTACTTGATTGAAATGCATCCTTTGATTCTTCATGTTTGATTAGTACTAGTTTCCTTAGCATTTTTGGTATTGAATTATTTTTCCTGCCAACATGTGTTTGGTAGATATTTGTGTATACTTGCATGAGGACATGTTTTCATTTCCCATTATGATAACATGGTTCCTTGTTTGCATATTAGTACTTTGCTTATTATGCATGTTTGCATAGAAAACCCTTAGTAGAAGCATGTCTATAGGATTCCTCCTTTTTAGTCATGGTTTCTATTGTTCTCACTATGAGAAATTGTGTGTTTTGTGATGAGTCTATTACCTTGTTACACTTGTGTAGGCTCACTGATTTGCAAAAGTAACTTTTACAAATCATGTGGTTCATTTATTCTTGATGTCAATTTAGACTCAGTAGAATGGCTACCCTTTTATTCTTGTGGTTTGGTTGACAGACCCATTGCCATGCTTATTTTTGTGCATGTTTTATACACTCTTAGTAGTCTCACCCTTGTGAAACTAAGTTTATTTTGGATTTATTAATATCTTGGTATGAGAGTGGCACACCCACTGAATCCATGATATTGAGGTTGTGAGATAGTTTTCCTCCAACCTTAAACTGTCTTATTAAATGGCATTTCTGCCAAGTGTGTTTGTTTGATTGTTTGCCTCCATTAATAATTGTGTGATTGGTTATTATTAGTTTTCCTTGCTGTATGTATTGTTATGTATGGTTGCTTGCCTTGATTGGTTCTTAATGTGTGTCCTTTATTCTTTTACGACGTTAGAAAACGAAGAGGAAGGAAGTGTCGGGAAGCTGTGTTTCAAGTTCCAGTCACTCCAAAACCAGGGACACAAGGAGATACCAGGCAAGCCATCCTGATGCTTGCTGATACAATACTTATCATTATCTATCATGCATGTTTTACCTCTAAAGTTTTACAAAAACTTGATTATCAAAACTATTTTTGATGTGGAAATTACTACTATACTATATATAGGTTACTATCATGCCAGTAGTTAAACTTGGTAATACCAAGCCCATAAGCCACCATATGGTATTTATTACCATCGAATATATTAGTCCCTAAGTGGACACCCTAAAATTGTGATTCTACAAAACAAAGGCTTTACGGAAAAACCCGGAGAAAAGGCGGATCCTTGTTCTCCGGAGGAATGTGGAAGTGGTCATTTTTGAGAAATTGTTGTTTTAAAAAATGACACATAACCTAGTCTTTGCCGGACAACCTTTACCGTACTGCCACCCTACCCCAACATGGGCAAGGGGCTTAACTTGAAGTTTGTTCTTATTAGTGTGTGCTATCTCACTTGCTATAAGGGGCGTCGTACCCTCGAACCGAATGTCGTCAGTGGAGACATATAAAGTGTGGGATTAATTTTCCCTCCGGTCGCATCAGATGAGGCATCCTGGCTTGGCGGGGATTAGCTCGGTGCCGGGGATGTGGTAAAACTCAACTGAGAGATAGGCATATTCTAGCTTGAACATAGTGGATGGTTATGATCAGATACCTGATGTTTACATACTGTTGTTACAGTCCGTGATTGTTCACGGGAGGTGTACTGAATCTGGTGGATGTGTACACCTCTGCAGAGTACAACTTTTTCGAAGAAGCCGCGTCCTCGGATATGGACAGTTGAATGGCCATGTAGCTAGCATTGTGTCAATGTTTTCAAAAAGGAAGTTTTTGAAAAGGAATTTTGGAAAGGAAGTGTTGAACTTGTGAAGTTCGGAAAGGAATGGAAACTTATACCGTGGAGGTATCGTCGATGATGAAAAGCCAAATGTCTTTATACAAAACAAAATGTTTTGCAAAGAAAACCTTTTCTACTCTAAGCAAGAATTCTGGAAACTGATTCCAAGAAGTTTTGCAAAGAGAAAATATTCTTTTACAAAGTTTTACCAAACCTCTTGTACATGTGATATCTACAAGAGAAATAAAACTATATTATTTTATTTTCTTCTGAAGTATCTTCTTCAACAAAGATACAGATTAACCTGACTGCAACTGTGGTGTCATCATATATGAACACCCTTGGTAGTGAACCCTATTTATAGCCTACCTATTCCACCATATAAGCATACTTGCATGTTGGTAAGTGATATGATGGATGTCTTGCTGAGTACATTCAAATGTACTCATTATGGTTTCGCCCCTGGTATCTACTTGCCAGACTTTGAGAAGGAACCTCCGAAGGAGATCTATGAAGAGAAGTACGGAGTTGACGGCTTTGCGAACTAGGATCGCCTCCGGGTCAGCAGCCTGTAGGTTAAGGCGTGACTTGGGCTCAACTACGTTGTGTTTTATTTGTCTTCCGCTGTGTTTGATAAGTTGCCTGCCCTTTGCGGCAGTTGCGTTAAACTTGATCATGTGATCTTTTATGTAATATCTTTTTGTATTCGTGTAATGGATGATGTATTTCTGTGTGCCAACTTTGTATGTTGTTCACGACTGATCTTTCTGGGATCGTGAATGTATGCATACGTAGGGTTTCAGACTGCCGGTCTGGGGTCCTTACAAAGTTGCAAGCAATAGATCAATCAATCATTAATCATATGGACTTAGGTAGGTTATACCAAAAATCTACAATAGGACTCAATTTTAAATTTCACTAATATGGTACCAATCTTAAATGGTTTTACCAGATCATAACAGTTATATCTCAATTAACAATCTAAGTGTAAGGTAATTTGTGGATGCCAATGAATACTACAATTTATGCAAATTCACTTTGATTGGTTGTTCATGATAAAATAAGTTCAAGTTAATTCAAAATTACTACGCGAACTCCCACTCAAAAACAACATCCCTCTAGTCGTTTTAGTGATTACATAAACTAAATTCACTACACCAAAACCGATCATCACGTGAGATGATGTAGCTGCAAAGGCGAACATCGACGTATTCATCATATCATCCATATGACTCATGCTTTACCTTTCGGTTACGTGTTCTGAGACCATGTCTGTACATGCTAGGCTCGCCAAGTAGAACCGTAGTATTGCGTGTGTTCCGAGGCCATGTCTGTACATGCTAGGCTCATCAACACCCGTTGTATGCGAAAGTCAAGTCTGTCACACCCGATCATCACGTGGTTTCTCGAAACGACGAACTTTCTTAACGGTGCATACTAAGTAAGAACATATTATTATCTTGATATTAAGTGAGAGGGATCATCTTATAATGCTACCGTCGTGATTTAAGTAAAATAAGATGCATAAAAGGATTAACATCACATGCATGGATAATGTGATATGATATGGTTCTTCTTGCACTTGATCTCCATCTTGTGCATCATGGTATGATCTCCATCATTCCACCGGCGTGGCACCAAGGTCCATGACACCTCCATCTTGATTGTCCATCAATAATAAGACAACCATATGGCTCCCTCCGGTATATCAATAATTTACAAAAGAGATAATCTCATAATCAAATTTGTAACATTGACCATATCACATCACATGCCCGGTAAAAACTAGTTAGACATCTCTAATTTGTTTTTGCATATTTTACGTGGCTTAGGGCTTTCCAGGATAGAATCGTTCATACCAACAAACATAAACCACAACGTTGATAAACATATTTTTAACAACCCTTCGTAGATTGGATCTTAACTATAGTAGGAGAAACGGACACCCCCTCAGCCACAAGTGAGACAGGTCTCACGTACAAAGTACACGTAAAGTTTGTCTAGGGCAGCTTCATCCTACTATGACACTAAGATCATAAAATACGCAAGGAAGCAATAACATGATTATCAATGCCCACATACACGTATGTGTTCTACCCGTACAAATCATCTACGCATAGATCCAACTCTGATACCACTGAAGGGTTCGTTGCATAGAAAACAAAAAAATTTCCTACATGCGATAAACCCAAAGGGGCCAAGATCTAATCTAGGAGATGAAAGGAAACGAGCATAGAGAGAGTCTTAAGGAAGAACATACCGTCGAAGACACAAAGCGTTACGATATAGAATATCGTTGTTGGCGTAGTAGTACTCACACCGATCTCAAGACCGAGAAGATGTGCACCGCAATCCGGCGGTGCCTCCGCGATCGATCACACGTACGACTTGATGACAACCTCCGTTCCCTCGATGTGACCAATCAACCACTGCAATGAGGGGTTTCTTGGTGGAAGATGTGGTGCCTGAGGGTCTATGTGATTCTATTATTGTGATAATCCCGAAGGTCAGTAATCCATTGCACTTGAAAAACTTCAGACCAATCAGCCTCTGCAATGTCCTCTATAAGATTGCATCCAAAGTCTTAGCCAATCGCCTCCAGGTGATTCTTCCTGTTATCATTTCTAAACATCAAAGTGCTTTTGTCCCAGGCAGGTTGATAATAGATAGTGCTTTGGTTGCTTATGAGAGTACCCACACCATCAGAAAACAAAAGGCGAAGAAACCGTTCTTTGATCTAAAAATTGGCATGATGAAAGCCTACAGTACAGTGGAGTGGAATTACTTATATGGTTGTCTCCAGAAATTGGGTTTTGCTCCTTCATGGATTAATTCAGTGATGCGATGTGTTACACATGTTCGTTGTGAAAGTGAATGGTGAGCTCACTCAGCCAGTCATTCCGACACATGGCATTTGACAAGGTGATCCTATTAGCCCCCTACCTGTTTCTATGTTGCATAGAGGGACTATCCTGCCTTCTTTTTAACAAGGAGAGCAATGGGGAGCTGCAGGGTATTCGGAATGGACATCATGGTCCTCCAATCTCCCACCTCCTCTTCGCGGATGATAGTATTTTCTTTGCCCGTTCTGATGATCGTAGTGTCCAAGCGTTGAAGTCCACTCTCAAGGTGTACTGCGATGGATCGGGGCAGAAGATAAACCTTGACAAGTCCACTATTTTCTTTTGGAATTCATACCCGGTGGCTGTCACGGAAAATGTGATGAGGAACCTGAATGTACACAATGAGGCCTTGCAAGATTCTTATCTGGGAATGCCCACTGATGCGGGTCGGTCTCCCTCAGGTTCTTTTACCTTCTTACCGAATAAATTGTGGAAACAGATGGATAGCTAGGCAGATCGTCCAATGGTAAGGGAGGGTAAAGAGACAATGTTAAAGTATGTTATGCAAGCTATTCCCACATATGTTATGAGCTGTTTCCCGATCCCTATCGTCACGTGTGTTACCATGCGCAAAGCCATTGCAAATCACTGGTGGGGGGTGAGGATGGAAAGAAAAAAATGCACCGGAGGTCCTGGGATTGGATGTCAATACCAAAGGAACTAGGGGGGATGGGTTTTCGTGACCTAGTCTTGTTCAACAAAGTTATGTTGGGCCGCCAAGCTTGGCGACTACTAACAGGCCCAGACTGTCTATGTGCTCGAGTGCTAAAGGGAAGTTACTTCCCCAGTTCAATTTCTCGGAAGCTCCATAGCCACGACTGTCCTCGTTTACGCGGAGAAGTATTTTGGTTGGCAAGGAGTTGATTGAGAAAGGAGTAAGGTGGGGTGTTGGAGATGGCAAACAGATCCGGATCATGTTTGACAATTGGATACCAGAGGTGCCACCTGAAAATGTCGTATTATTTCCCCCGTTGTCGGATGTAGCTACAATAGACCTACCGTTGGACGAAACGACAAGGCAGTGGGATGCTGAGGTAGTGCGCGCCCTCTTTGACGACGCGACGACATCCAAGATCATGTAAATCCCGCTGAGTCGAAGACGGGGAGAGGACTTTGCTTCATGGCCTTATGCCAAGTTTGGAACATACACAGTTCGATTTGCATACAAACTGGCTAGGACTGAGGCTCTAGTGGAGACGCAGAATAAGAGTGGGGGGGGGATGTCCTTGGACAACAGCTCTGAACAACTTTTGTGGAAGAGGTTATGGAAGATACGTGCACGGGGTAAAATGAAGATTACGGTATGGAGCTTCGCCCATAATTGTCTGCCAAGTGGACAGCAACTCCGTATCCGAGGCATCCCTGCATCGGACGTCTGTGTCTTCTGTAACATGACGGAGAGAGTGGAACACTCTATATTTCTTTGCCCATTTGCGTATGCAGTGTGGCAACAAGTGAAGACATCGTTTCTAGTTCGCTTACGACGCAGCTCCTTAACTACACCTAAGGCGTGGATGATGGACTTCTTATCACGATCTTCGGATCGTGAAGCTGTGACTATGGTGGTTACGATATGACATCTCTGGGAGCATCACAATGGAGTTCGTAATGATGAGCGGAGGAAGCATCCGTACATCCTAGCCGAACAAATCAAGACATATATTGAGATGATCTTGCTGCATCTATCTAAGAAGCCGACTGATCCTAGTCATGAGACCACTCCGTCAGTTCTTCACTGGTCTCCGCCACCGGAAGGTTCAGTTTTCATTAATATTGACACAACCATGTTCCCTGCTTCTTCTCGGATGGGAGTCGGTATCGTGATCAGGGACCACAACAGCTCATGTCTGATTGCATTCATTCAGATCCTTAATGAGGTTACGACACCAGAGGTAGCCGAAGCACTTGCAGTAAGATGTGCATCGACCATCGCCCGAGATGAAGGTCCGAACAGAGTCATCCTTGCCCCCGATTGTTTATCTATGATTCAGCGCATGTACGCGAGAGATCGTTCCCATGTCGGCCTGACCGTGGAAGATATCAAGCTGCACGCACAAGACTTGTTATCAGTGACTTTTTGTCACATTAATCGTTTGCGTAATACTTCAGCACATATTTTAGCTCGTCGAGTTGAACATTTTGGACCGTCCTTTCATCGTTTATGCACCCCGGAGTTCATCCGAGATGCTCTTTGCAATGTTGATGTTTGATCAATAAAGTTGATGAACTCTATCTCGTGATACACGGGATAAGCAACCTCAAACCAACAAAAAAAAAAAAACCAACAAAAAAAAAGTTGCTGAAATCTCAAAAAAAAAAAAAAAAAAAACTCACAGAAAATAAACGCTCGGGCGGGCTCCTTTCTCCCTGAGCCACGAACACGCCGCTACCTCCCTGTTCCCCAGCGAGCAGTCCCTCTTCCCTGATCATCTCCCACGGCCTCCGCAACTGCGGTGATGACTAGATCGGTGGCTCTAATGCTTCTGGGCGGCAACTGCTCCCCGCCTCGGCAACTGCTCCCCGCCGGATCCCACCTCGCAGCCTCTCTCTCTACCTTTTATGGCTCCAGATCTGAGGGGACATGGGTTGCACCCTCCTCCCCCAAGCTCCAGCGCTTCGATCCACGACGGGGCGGGCAGCGGCGGTGGCAAATAGGCCCGTTCCGAGTGGCGAGGGAGGGAACGGTGCGGTTGGCGAGCGGCACGGATGGAGGGACGCGGGATTCGCAACTTCTCTCGTTGGGGGCTTGGATGGGGATGCCGTAGTTTCCGTGTTCACTTTTCGTATCGCCCGTGGTGGACAATTGCAGATCTAGGGTTTCTCGTGCTTGGGCTGCCGCATCTTCATCAGGCAACATTTCCAAGGTCTCGTCCCCTTATTTCCTCTTGTTTACACGCGAAAGTTAATATGATCTGATGTGTTCGTTGCGTTGATGATTACATTAGTTAGCTGTTATGATTGTGACTCTGATGTGGTGGGTTAAGTGCTGGTCGAATCGTAGTGTAAACGTTCTTTTGCTTGTTTGCTACTACCGCCAACAGCCATTGCACAATCTGTGACAGCGCGCTTACACGGGTGTGCGTGGCACCAAACTTAAGCAATAGATGGCTTAGTCAGATCCTACTTGCTTCCATTATTAGATAGAAACGTACTATTATGTCAATATAAAATAGTAGCGACTGTGATCCATTTCAACCAATTTGCCAGGCATATATTATGAAACGGATGGAGTACCGCTACTCTGTCATAGCATCTTGTTTCTGTCTCTCTCTGCTGCATGAGCGCAGCTGATGCTACGACTAGTGCTGTGTTTTCAGGTGAGAGGGGGCCTTTTCTCAGCTGTGTAAAATCCTCGATTTTAAACGACCATGTGTTTCTTTTGTTTTGTCATCTGGGTATTAGGATCACATAGGTGATAAAGATTTACAGTTTAGATGCAATGGTGGAATGCTAAGTTTGATTTTTGGTTTGTCATCTTCAGGCTGAAGCTTTGTTCCAGTGTTTTGTTCTTCCATTTACCCCGAGAAGCATTTTACGCAGCATTCTATGAACAAGTTATGTGGGCTGGAGCTCCTATTTGTACACAACAAGGGCTTTTTTTGTTCTCTTCATATTGGCTGCCATATGCAGTTCTTTGTGCCGGATTTTTTTCTGACTATTTGGATTCCCATGGTGATGTTCAAGTCCAAGTATATTCCACGAAGGTATGCTGCTTTGAAGGTTCAAGGTTTATGCTTGTTTGTTGAGCGCTTCGTGTTTTTTCCCATAGCTTACTAGATTATTATTATACAGGTAACTTTGTGGTTTTTATTAATCATTATGTAGAAGTAACTATCTGCAAAAACTAGAAATCTGAAATTAACTATGTCTATGAAAGAAACTGTTTCAAGAATCTGGATGGAAGCAATTTAAAATCTTAAATAACTTATATACTTGATACAAGTAATACTCTCAGCTAGATGATAGCCAATAGATGTGAAGTTTCCTACATGATGTGAATTTACTCTTCACATGTTCAGATAGAAGTGTATTTGATATAACTATACTGATGTATGACTACAATTTTAAGAAGTAGCTTGAGATGGAATGGTGGTGACATTTTGCTGTAATCTTTCTGCTTCTGATCATAGGTTGCTATCTTATCATGACTATCTTTTTGATAAATTCCATAATAAGTTTATAGTAAATTTGAAGTTTGAACAGAAAGTATATTCATACAGTAAACTGATCGTAAAACATTGATAGGCTTTCTGATAAGCATTATCTCCACTGAGTATGTTCAAGTCCAGGACATTCATACAAAACAATGTAAGATCGGTTTTCTGTAGGGTTATACTATATGTTAAGCACAATTTCTAGACTAGATAAAATATATATGGTGGGAAGTACTTACATAAGTAACTATGTCCATATGCATATACAGTACACACATGCGCAACATATATTGAATTCAGTAATATTTTCAGTCTTAGGCATACAATTGTTCATTGATATTTTCTGTTGAATGGCACCATAGTGCTCTTCCATTATCCTACTACTTTTGTCTGTTTTTAATCTTGAAGTTGCGTCATCAATCATTATGTAGAAGTAACTATCTGCAAAAACTAGAAATCTGAAATTAACTATGGCTATTAAAGAAACTGTCTCCCAAATCTGGATGTAAACAATGTAAAATCGTACATATAACTTGTATGCTTGATAGAAGCAACACTCTCCACTAGATGACAGCTAATAGATGTGAGTTGCCTACATGTGAATTTATTCTTCACAAGTTCACATGTTTGGATAGAAGTGTATTTGGTGTAACTATACTGATGCATAACTACAATTCGAGAAGTAGCTTGAGATGGCATGGTGCTGGCAGCTTGCTTTAATCTTTCTGATGCGTGTCGTAGGTTGCTATCTTATCATGACTATCTTTCTTGATTTGCTGCCTTTTCTTGCTTTTCTGCCAGCATAGGTAGGTTAGTCACAATAACTTTTTCCATATGTGTTTTTGGGAAGAGTGTGTATTGTTCTTATGCTGTTTTAGGAAAAAGCAGATTACCATTGGCAAGTTCAGCTCAATCTTAGTGCTAGGTTCTCACTCTGGCTACTAGTGGAGACTTTACTTGTTAATTTTGAAATGTGATTGCCATTACATAAACGGTTGCTCCACGCCTCCACCCCTTCCAGATTTCTCAAATGCCACCAGGTTTTGCCTCCTCCTCCTCCTCCTCTCTCTCTCGTGATGTTCTTATGCTGTTTTAGGAAAAAGCAGATTACCATTGGCAAGTTCAGCTCAATCATAGTGCTAGGTTCTCACTCTGGCTACTAGTGGAGACTTTACTTGTTAATTTTGAAATGTGATTGCCATTACATAAACGGTTGCTCCACGCCTCCACCCCTTCCAG
Source organism: Alopecurus myosuroides (assembly GCA_028641055.1). Taxonomy (NCBI): domain Eukaryota; kingdom Viridiplantae; phylum Streptophyta; class Magnoliopsida; order Poales; family Poaceae; genus Alopecurus; species Alopecurus myosuroides. The sequence goes on along the minus strand of CM054057.1, from coordinate 107,133,037 downwards.
ATTTCTCAAATGTCACCAGGTTTTGCCTCCTCCTCCAGGAGTCCTCCTCCTCCTCCTCCTCTCTCCCTCGTGATGGCTCCTGTCCTGCCACCGCCAGGCCATCCCTTTGACCCATACCCTCCTCCTCCTGTCACCGGGAAGATCCTCAATTTGTTGACCATCCTTGGGATGGTGGTTGCGATCATCGGAGGAGTCCTCACTCTTGTAGCTGCTCTCATAGGAGGTACTTACCTCCTATTGAGGGGTGTATTGGCTCTATTGAAGATCATTGAGCAGATTCGCAACAGAGGAGGAAACAATGACAACAACGATGATGGTGGGGAGCTGGAGCTGGCTCAGCTGGCTCAGCTGCCACCAGCTCCCCGTCACGACCCGCGCCTTGGCCCTGCGGTGTAAAAGGTACGCATATGTCTTGCTGATCTTTTCCCCCAATGTCTATGAATAATCCTAGTGATGATGTTCTAGACTTAATTTTCCTTTCTTCCTGTTGATTTGTTTGGTATTTTTGTATAGTATAGTAGTGACATCCACTGACACGAAGTAGCATTTTGTTATTACCGTAGTAGTTACATCAACTGGCTTAGATCATGCTGGATCATATGAGTTAAAAATGTAAATCGAGGTGGTTGGGAGTTGTAGGTACTGATTAGTGATTAGGGAGTTCTTTCGTATTTAATTTTCTTGTTGAAATTCTTGCAGCGGATACACCGTATTCATATTCATATTTCTCGATTCAATTTGGCTGTAACTTTTTGAAGTACCCGTTGTAAGTAAAAAACGCCGCTTTATGCACATGGAAGTATTTTCATCAGTTTAATATGCTTCTAGCTGGATGTAGCTGTACTGTAAGGGGGGAAGTAATTCATGCGTTATACATGAGTCTTGTGGATGTAGTTATGTTTGTAGCAGGATTTATGTTCAATAAATCAGGTGTAATTTTTGTCTAGGCAGGATTTAGTGTGTTTACTTTTCGTGTCCTTTCGGTCTTCACTGATCCCATGATTCCATTTCATGCAGAATACCAGCAACATCTCCATGGGTGTGCGCTGGAACTTGGGACAGTCGGCCCACAGATTCTGAAGAAGTAACTATCTACATGGCGTACGCATAGACTATAGATAATTCGTGCGAAGCCATCAGCTTATTAGTACAAGTTTTCTCACATCTTAATAGTACTACTACATCTTCACACGGTCTGGTTGCCCCTGATTCCCTGAATGGAGCGTGTATGCAGCAGGATGCTAGTGCATTATAGTGCCATAAAGTGCAGTATTGCCACCGTTCGGAAATAGAGATCTACCTAGCCTAGTACCGGTAGTACCTGTATTATGTTGCCACTGTTTGCTATATTGTATATCATCGTCTATTTGTAAAATATTTGCGTTTCTCAGTGTTTACGTGCGACTCTCACAGAACGTCCAATGCAATTAGCCAATATTTGTTTTACTCTTTACTTCTGTGTGTTTTTCTTACAAAAATTATTTGTTTTTTTCCTGGAACTAGATACAACTACCAAGGTTATATCATACAACTATCGAGGTTTTTAAACAATTATGGGTTGTTTGGTTGCAGCAGCTAATAGACCTAGGGAACAAAACCCCCATCCCCGATTTCCTTAAAAGCACTCGATCCTGCCCAATCACGTGGAGAATATACCCGCTCCCTGCTGCCATTTGGTGAGATGAGGAGAAACCAAGTTAGCGTATCCTGGTTTACAAGCAAGCATAACTTAATCCCAAATACTTATATCCGCAGATGCCCCCGTTAGACAAACCGAGCCCATCCTCCGCTTCGTCTCCAACCAAACAGCGCGCCCCGATCCACCTCACAAGCCCAACTTGCCATCGTCCCTATGTCTCCCCTGCCCCTCTCTCCCTGGCGAGATGTGACTGCCGCCCCTGCATATCCTTCGATGCGGCCGCGCGCCTCAAACCCGGCGGCATAGTCCCCGTTGTCGCACCCGTACGCGGTTCGGCGCGATTGGCTCTTTCCCCTGGCCGAATGTGACCGTAGGCCCGCAATCCCATGGCTTGGACGCACCAGCTTGACATACTCCTACCAACGGAAATAGATTTTGGGGGCGGCCGGCGTCACGATGCTGGGTTTAGAGCACTGTTGTTAAGTGGTTTTCTCCCTCGTCCACTAATCAAGAAATGGAGCTCCATTCATGGGGAGAAAGGAGGACTGGATCTGGAGTCTTACCGTTCATGGCCATCTATGATGGATTAGGGGGATTTTTTATTTTTCTATTTAAGAAGCGGTGGATTAGGGATGGATGTGGGAGACATGAATAGTGGGCTTCTAGTATTTGTCGGCATCCATCTAGAAATGAGTACCAGGCTGGGCTGGTAGCATTGTTGGCTTCCATCGCCATTCAACGCGTCAAAACTGCTTTTAATTCTTACGGAGTTGCTTACTGCTGTTGTGAAGTTGCCTACGCACACACCAATGTTGCTTACATATGGTGTGAAGTTGTCTCAGCGCATAATAAATTGCTTACCGCTGCTGTGAAATTGCCTCAAAGTTGCTTCGCAATGTACCAAAATTGATTTTAGTAGTTATGTAGTTCCTTACCGCTACTATAAAGTTACCTTATTAGACACCAATGCTGCTTACAACTTTTGTGAAGTTGAGTTAACGCACAACAAAGTTGCTTATCGTCGTTGCGAAATTGCTTCACCGCGTCGAAGTTGCTTCATGTTGTACCAAAATTGCATTTAGTTATTGTGGAGTTGCTTACCCTGCTGTGAATTTGCCTCATCACACACCAATGTTTTCTAAAAATGTTGTGAAGTTGCTCAATTATGTCGATTTGTTGCCCAACATCCTATAGAAGTTGTTCCAATCCTATCAATTTGTTGTCTAACATCTTAGTACTTGCTCAATTATGTCGATTCATTGCTTAACATCAAGTTGCTCAATCCTGTCAATTTGTTGTCTAACATCATATATTACTTGCTCAATTACATCGATTTGTTGCTCAACATCCTTTAAAAGTTGTTCAATCCTCTCAACTTGCTGTCTAAAATCATACAATACTTGGTCAATTACGTCCATTTGTTGCCTAACATCCTATAAAAGTTGCTCAGTATTGCTGCAAAATTGCCTACCAATTGCCTACCAATATTTCCAATCTGGTTTTTTCATCTCCCACAAAGTTGCTTCGTGTGCAGCAAAATTGCTTCGTCATGAACAAAAGTTGCTCCTACTTTTTTTTTTTGCCGAAACATGTACATATGAGATCTAGTTTTGAAGATTTAATCGCGAGGGATCTAAAACTGAAAATGGATTTTAATTCCAACACTCAACTTAAAAGTTATAGTTATTTGAAGAAAAATGACTAATCACGTAGGGACAATTCTTTCCTAAAAAGGTGGGCGCTTTATCTACCTGCTGTCTAGACACGTCCTAACTTAATTGCCATTTGGTGAGATGGGGTAGCGTATCTTGGTTTACATACCACAATTCATACAAGCATAATTGAATTGCTCAGAAATCACAGATAAATTATAAAGTAAAAATAGAAAATAGAATATCAAAAAATCAAAATAAGACGCGACTCCACATCAGATTTACACAAAATAACATGAAATCAAAAAAAAAAAAACTCCTTGCACATAGATGACTAATCGAAAGTATCAAGGTAGCGGCATTCACATCTGTCACTTGACGAGAACGAGAAGATTCAGTGCAGCGCATAGAAATTATTATATGTTTAAAAGTACTTCGTCTGTATCAAAATATAAGGTGTTTTAGCATTTTCTGTACAAAATGTATCTAGACATGTTTTAGTATATAGATTCATATGCATCTTACATTAAAACATGTCTACGTACATGTTGTTTAGAAAATGGTAAAACATCTTACATTTCGATACAGAGGGAGAACTAACTTTGGAACTTTCATACAATACTGCATTGGATAAAAACAATTCATAAATTATAATTATTGTATCATCACTTCAATTCCCAACCAAAATATCACAATTTTGCCGTGAAATTATGACTCTGATCGCCCTGGTATCAACTCTCAGGATTCCAAACTACTACTACATAAGAAAAGTGTGTACTTAGTACCTTACAATTTATCTCGGATATATATTTACAAATTAAATACAAAATAAGAGCATCAACAAAGAAGCTTCTTCGATGCATCCAACATAACAAAAGCATGAAGTAGATTCAGGGTTTACTTATGTACTCCACATAACAAAATAAGATGATCAATTATGTATTCAACATAAGCTGTATTTATGTACTAAAATAAAATCCATGTCTACGTATTATGCTACAACAACAGATCTACCTCTCTAGAAAAGATTCAAGCCCAAGAAATCCATGCACTAGTGGAAACAGGGCCTTTTGTCCCGGGTCGTAAGGGCCAGTTGTCCCGGTTGTGCAACCGGGATGGGCTAGCCGGGACAAATGACCCTCCCCTATTGGTTCCGGTTGTGCCAGGACCCGGGATGGTAAGGATGGCCCACGTCACTACTAGGGAAACCCTTATCTGTGGCGCACCAAAATCCTGTTCTGTGGCGCACCCTGGGGCCACAGGGGTGCGCCACAGAACACACGCCACAAAAATAATTTCTGTGGCGCACCAGGCCCGTGCGCCACAGAAATAGTGGATTCTGTGGCGCACCTCGACCGTGCGCCACAGAAATGGAGGATTCTGTGGCGCATCCCTTAACGGTGCGCCACAGAATTGGGTGCGCCACAGAATTCTCCAACGGTGCGCCACAGAATCATCTGCTATATTTCGAAATTTAAATTGTTTCTGCTGTATACAGTTTGAATATACAGGAATTATACAGGAATTATTCACAGCAGTGATATTTGACAACATATAACATATTACTGATATTTTACAAAGTTACTTAATCACAATAGTGATACATAGTGCAAAGTATCGAATTTGGCTCAAAGTGATCACATAGTTACTCGAGTTGTCAAACACATCATCGAACAATAATTGTCACCACATAGTTACTCGATCGAGTTGTCAAGTTACAAATGCCTAAGCTAAGATGAAATAGACTACAAGCACGGCGACGATGGTGAGCAAGAACGGTAGCTTGTAGGAGGCCTCCATCTTGTTCATCTTGTTCATCTTGTTCATCTGTTTCGACTGGTGGTCCCTCCACTTCGCAACCGCCTCGTGTCTAGTCTTGTATCCTTTATAGCAGTTGCCGCTGAACTTGTCGACCTGTGCTTTGCAGTCCTTCCACTCGTCATAGACTCCTGGAACCCGACCCTCGAACACCACGTAGTACGTCATCTATATAGATAGACACAAAGCATATTAGTAAGTATAATGCAAAAAACAACTAAGGAAACAAAAAATAAACATCAAAGATATACAAACATAAAGCTAGCTAGGCCTAAGTTAATTTAGAGCAAACTAATAGTAGCTAGCTAGGAGTTTAGAGCTAACTAATAGTAGCTAGCTAGGCCTAAGTTTAGAGCAAACTAATAGTAGCTAGCTATGCCTAAGTTTAGAGCTAAACTAATATAGTAGCTAGGCTTATATAAGTTAAGCAAATTTTGTTAAACAAACTAATAGTAGCTAGCTACGCACACCTCGATCAACGATACCTCAACTGGAGCGGCGCCGGAAACGGCTTATATAGCTCCTTCGTCATCCACGACCTACGATCAGCCTGCCGCTCTAGGCGTTCCTGGATATCCCTCTGGCATAACCCTATGGGTTGGTGCAAGGGCCCTCCCTTTTTGTTGACATCTTCAATGATTATCTCCGACAACTTGACTTTGATGCGATGAAAATCTTGTATAAGATCTTCCTGTGAGATTTCCCCCGCCATTTTGTTGGACCAGTCTCGGAGTCTAGAAGGATGATTCAAATTGTTTGCATCGCGGACAATCCCTTTGAGGTGATGGAGGGCATAGAAGGCCTCTTTCGTGCTCCAAGCCGGCTGCTTGATGCAGGGGAAATCGGTCACGTGCCTGAACCCGTATTTGCCAGTAGCCGGCCTGATACATTCTTGTTTCTTTTCGAATGTGCCTCCATTTTGGGCGTAGCCATTGATAGCCTCATCGAGAACACCCCTTATTCTGGTGTAGTCTTTCCTCTTCGTCACATTCGACGAGTCGAAGTATTGGGCAAGTGAATATTGTGGGCAAAGCACGATGAGTGTGCAGTATGTGTCCCTGCTCAACACATGCAATTGAATCCAGGATAAGCAATGGATGAAACCTAGAAAAAAAACATTAGCTAAGACGATCGCGAGACTTACTCGGGGAAGACAGGCAAAAGAATGTCCGTCTTGTTCTGACCGTTTCTCAACATGAAGCTCTCGAGGTACTTCACTGCCTTGGTCCGTGTACTTGATCCTTCCTCCAGCTGGCTATCACGCATGTAGTAGGGATCCGCTACCATAACGTTAGGGGGTAACTCTCGCTGGATCTGCAGCTGAGCATTGAGCGCGTATAGGCGGACCAAGTTATAGTCCAGCCGTCTCGAGTGAAACAGACTGAAGATATCCTCATACGCTATGAAGAACAGTCCCGCGGGGTCTTCGTTGACGAAGTCCGGGCCCTCTGGCACCTTGACCGTGAACACAGGGTAATTTGGACACTTGTCTTGAAGAAGGAGACCCTCTAGCATCACGATAATGTTCTGCAATGTGAGCATTGGTCCAGTTGCCCCATGTATCTCGTCCGGACCCAGTATCGGTTTCCCAGCTTCATGCAAGCGGGTCAAGCCATCCTTAGGGGGTCGTATCACGGCGTCGGCCAAGATCTTAGTATGCTGGACCTTTTTAGCAGGTCTCTTCCTAATCTTCTTGCTGGCGGTGGCTTGATCTGCTGCGGGAGCTGGGGGTGAGGGAGCTGGGGGTGCGGGTGCTCGGGACGACCCTTCGATTGTCTTATGCAGTGTGCCAGGGCTGAATACTGTACCCTCCGGGTAGGTCAGACGCTGCGTGACTTCAGTACGTCTAGGTTGATCGTCGTGACTGCGGAAGGCTTCGTCGTCACGATTCATATCAGGCATGTACCTATCTTGGCTGTAGCCCGTGTTGAGGTAGGCATTGATGTCGACATTGTCATCGTAATGATAGTCTTCGACACCGGCGGCTGCAGCAAACTGGTTGTCCACGTCCTTTGGTGGTGACGGCGGCTGTGATGCCGGCGGCTGTGATGCCGGCGGTTGAGGCACAACTGCTTTTGATGATCTTTTGGGCGGTCGTTGCGGCATATTTCCCAACAACACTTTGTGCCTTGTTGTGGTGGCAACAACCGCCGGTTCCTTCTGGGTGGTGGTGGCAACAACCGCCGGTTCCTTCTGGGTGGTGGTGGTGGCGACGAGTACTGTTTCCTTCTGAGGGGCGGCGGCCTTGGGTGCAGTCTGAAGGGCTCTTTTCTTCATGGGCCGGACGATCTTATTCTGCGGGGCCATAGGGGATGTGGCGCCGGTGTTGCGCTTGATCACAAGACCCCCCCCAAGACGAATCTGGCTCTTCGGCCATTGCATCACCCAAGTCGTGCACTCTCCAAGTACCAAGTTTTCCTCGTCGCAGCCTGGAGGTTGAAAGGGGGGGAGGACGTCGCGATACTCCGGCACTACATTGGCCAACTTCACCTTCATCACGTTCTGGTCCATTCGAGAGTGGTGCATAGTGCGTTGCATGGGTTGTATAATAGTGCCGGTAGCAACATCCACCAACTCTCCGCCCGGCACCACACGATGCAGTAGTACGCAAGGTTCGTCCTGTTGTGCAACATACCAGGCATCATGAGATGACAGTCATCTTGAGAATGCGTAGTTAGATCACGATTAACTAATTAGTTACCTTGGTGATGGCGTCTAGCTCGGCGGGTGTCGAGACAAGGGCGACGGTGCCCTGCCCATCATTCTTCGGCATTGCTGCCGAAGGGGGCGGCGATGTGACCAGAAGGAGTGGCGCCGGCGTCTGGGGGGTCAGCTGTTGCGGCGGCACTTGCTGGTTCATGCTTGAGTTGCTGCCGATGAAGCTGGGCAGATGGATCGGTCCAATTTGACCCCCCGCATTCCAGGAAGCTAGCCCCTCCATCAGCCCAGCGGGGATGACTTCCTTGAGCCTCTCATCCACTAATCGGTTGAGCCTGTCGGGGTCCACCTCTCTGCTCTCCAGTTTCTTCTCTAGAGCCGCCATCTTCTTCTTCAGCTCCGCGACCTCCTCATCATCCTTAGTCGATTTCGTCTTCCTCTTCTTTTCTGACTTGGCATCTGAGTAGTACTCGGCTACCTTCATGTTTAGCCCAAAGCCGGAGATGCGGCCAGCTGACGTCGGCGGGGCATCCAACGGCCTTTGCTTGTATGCGTTCGTCGCTCTGTTGAAAGGCGTGTCCCACCGACTCGTCGACCCTTCGGACGAGTCAGATTTCCGCAACTCCCTCTCCTTCGGACAAAAGGAAATTAAGGTGAGCCCATTATCTAATTATTAGATCAATGCAATATACATGTACTTGAGATATATGTGTCCTTACCAAATGTTTCTCAAATTCCTTCACGTCCTCGTCTTTCGTCACGAATTCCCCCGTCTTCCAGTCTAAGAAGTACCGGGATCGGACAAAGTTCCTAACTTGTAAGTCCGTGATTTTGTGCCAGGGGTTATCTCTTCCGAGACGTTCCATCTCGCGGTCCTCCTTCTCCCAAGTAGCCTGTTTTCCTTGGTAACCACCGCTTCCGAGATGTTGGTGCCCTATGTTTTGGTCCCGCATATCCTGCCCCCATTTTGTCCATTTTTTACACTCCTCGGTGTTCAAGTACTGCTTAAATATCTCGAAATCTTCTTTCAGAAGCGTCGGGTCTTTTCGACTGATCTCCTCCCAGCTTTTACCTTTTTCAATCTTCTTCTTCACCCGGGATTTCCAGCTGCTCAACGCGGTGCTCATCTTCGTGATGGCTAAAGAGTCCACATGTTTGTTGAACGGCTCCGGGAACGTGTATCGCTGGTGAAGCTTCTTCAGAAGGATTTCGACCAAAGCCTTGTTGTCGTCGCTTCTAAGGTCAAACGTGTTGATCGACATGCTTTCCCGCACGATGCACCCTAGCTGCATGCCGTACCCTGAGGTAACAGATCGAGGCGCCAATGGTAGGCCACTCGGCGAGACCTTGGTGATTGTATCGGTGACGTTCGCGAGCACTTGCGGCTTACGATCCTTCCTTGGGGCCCGGGGCTTCTTATTCTTCTTATCGGTCGTCGGGGCGGCGTCGCCGCTACCACCAGCCGCCGTGCGGTCAGTGCCACCACCATCGGTGCTCTTATCCTGGTCCTCTTCCTCCAAGTACCCCCAATCAACGTCCTCTTCCTCACTTCTGGTTGCAGCGTGGGCCTCCCAGCCCTCTTCCTCGGCACCGGCTTCGGGCACGGACACGTGCTTGGAAGAGCCAGACATGTTTCTGTAATAACATTCAAATTTGAGTTTTTGAGTTGGATTTCAAATTATATGCCTGATTGAAACACAAAGTACAGCCGTGAGTGTATTGTCCACTGACCCCTAACTAAATACTCCCTCTGTCCCATAATATAAGATGTTATTACAACCAATATAATGTCACTCCTTTACCGCTTTAAAACATTTGGACTTGTTAGGTTTTTCTCAAGGGCCTTTTTTAATCAAAGGAATCTTGTTGGGTTAGAATCCTTGGGAACTTTCTCTACGAGACTTGTTTGATAGGATTTTTCTGTGGGAGGCTTGTTTGATTTGTAGCATTAGAATCTTACAGTTTATATTTTCAGAGCTCCCTTCCCAGATTACACTTGGTTACAAGAGAATTTCCATTGAAAATCTAACCTCTTGAAAATTTTCCATTGTTCCTATGACATGCACCTAATATCTCAAGAAAATTCCTGTTAATAACAAAAGAATAGCTTAAAATATAGTTGCACGCTAAGCATTGTCATTTATTCTCGACCATCAAATTTTATATTCAGACATAAACTAGAGTACACTAATAGAGTTCTTGGGGCTTCCTATGTCACTCACTAACGAGACAAAAGGCATGTTTCTGTAGTAACTGCTCGAATAGCAAAAAAACTTAAAAATAAGATTGTGTGGCTCCTCTCCCCTGTCTACTCCTTGCTGCTGGAGATAAACCGCAGCTCCTCCCCGATCTTGTGAACCACGACACTAAGCAGATGTGTTTCGCTATCGAAAACCCTGCTATTATGTTCAAGCCAAATCTGCTACATCCCTACTGTGATAGTTGTGCTTGATGTCCGTCAGGGGATAGAGCATTGTACCAGATTTTCTTTGCAACAGGGAAAGTAATCAGCAGATGTTGCATTGTTTCCGGTTCTTGACAGCAGAGCGGGAAGTGAGGCTGATGTTGGAGTCCTCTGCGTGCCAGATTCTTAATGACCATCCAAGTATGAAGTTTTTCCTGACAGTGGCGTATAGGAGTGCCAGATTTCCTGAGCTCCAAGTGCCAATGTCTGACCAAGGAACTTTGCTGCATATGCTGATCCTGAAGAATAGATTCTGGATGCGGTAAATTTCCAGCAGAATAGGTCTTCAGCTTCTGGTCTTAGCAGCACATAGCTCACTAATAACCATAGCTCACAAAATTGAGCCGGAGACGGGTCTGGGACTTGAGATAGATCTTAAGATCAAGGAGGACGTCCAATGATAGGCAGTTCAGCAAAATATTGATTGATGTGTTACTTGGTAGAATTAACTCTAAGGTTGGTAGCTAGCTGGCATAGTGAGGCGCAACTGGTATTCTGTTATGTTAAAAAAGCACTTGAGGCCACAGTTTCATCGAAATCCTATCAGGGCCTGAAATTTTTTATGGAAATATTACTGCTTGCAGTACAGATGTTCCAGACATTTTCTTTTGTGAGATAGTGATGTTGGCAGTGGCGTGGTTCTATGGATGTTTCTGATGGCGGCAACAACATCAACATCTCAATTATGAGTTCCCTTTGCGATGATGATTGATGAGACTGATATGTCTCGGCAGAATAGTTATTCCCATGATGAATAGCAGTCTGGTGATGGTTTTTCTAAATAACAGCTAGTAGTTGCAGCTGGACACCCTTAGGCAATTCTAAATTCCAAGGAATAAAACAGAGATGGTGTTTACTGCAAAATTAAAACTTTATAGAAGCTGAGATGCATTCCTGCTTATATAACTTAAAAGATGCATTCCCAATACTTGATGAGCATGTGAGCTGACACGATTCTAGCTTGACTAATACAGTACTACTAATAAAATGATACAATTCCTTGCTATGAAAATTACCAGATGTCTAAGAGTTTCCTGATACATTACTTATTCATTTACATGATGGCAATGATCAGGTTAGTAATAGAAAATTAGAACAGACAAATCTACTAAGTATAAAATTCATAGAAATTTGGCCATGACTTTTGCTAATTTTCATATGTATGAGAGAGCCAGAAATTCGCTCGGAAGGAAATGAATCAACTTCCTCGCGAAACTTTGGCATCTCAAAAAGAAAACACTGCAGAAAAAACCTACAGCTACCAGCTCAACAGTCAAAATTCTCAGCTTGACTGATGGAATCCACAAGACATCTACCAGCTGCACATATATTGCTTGACTGAAAAATCAGGCCTGCTGACCAACGTAAAAGCGACCATGTTGGTTCTTCCTTCAGCACCTCAAAGGATTTTTCACATTACATTGTCAGATATACAATATTTCACAATATACATTGAGTTCATTACCATAAGGAGTTGAGCAATTTGAGCAATGCTGCAAAGACTACAAGCGAGGAGTCAGAGGGGATCGAGCAGAGACTACAATAAGATCGTACTACCTTGTCGTCCGTTCTTATCTACAAGCGGAGAGAGGGGGATCGAGCAGAGGGAGAAGAGGGGGAAGAGGGGCTTACCCTGTAGGTGTAGGCGTCGAGGAAGACAATGTCGATGCAGACGGGGACGGCGCGGCGCTCCTCCTCCTAGCTAGGTCACGGCGCGGCGGTCCTCCTCCTAGCTAGGTCACGGCGCGGCGGTCCTCCTCCTAGTCACGGCGCTCCTCCTCCTAGGCTCCTCCTCCGCACGGATCCTCCATGGCGGCGAGAGCGAGCGAGAAAGATCAAAGGGGATCGATCCTCCACGGTGGTGTTCGTCGCGAGAGAGAGAGGGGAAGAACTGAGGAAAACTGCTAAGTGTGGAAGATGACCATGCGGGTCCACATGTCATTGGCACAGAGGCATTTTCTGTGGCGCACCACGAGCATGTGCGCCATTGAAATGTAAGAATTCTATGGCGCACGCTTATAGGGGTGCGCCACAGAAATGCTTGGGCCCATTCTGTGGCCAAGTGTACGGGGCCACATGTCATTGGGCGTAGTAATTTCTATGGCGCACCATCTAGGACGTGCGCCACAGAATTCTGTGGATAGATAAATAAAAACGCGCACGGTTGTAGTTTGACAAAACTGTGTTAGTAGTGTAGTGGTTTGCTGTGATGTTCTCACCACCCAGGATCGAATCTTGATATTCCCCCATATTTTTTAACATTTTATTTAATTATAATTAAAGAAAGAAAACAGTAAATTACAATTACAAAAATAAAACACACATTTAATATTAGAATATTTTTTATATAAAGTCTCACACACACATATGGTTGTGTAACATACACATGAGCATATTACATAATAAAGTCTTTTTCGTCTCGGTTCCGATCTAGCTTAATTAGCGTCTCTTTCCCTTTTTGTTGGCGACTGGATACTTTATACCGACCACCTTGAGATTTCTTCGCGTGAACGGACAACCGTGTGTAGGTAGGGATGTCTTCCTTCTTACTTTACCGGTAGTAGGCATGTCGAAGTGCTTGTCGAACTCCTCCTCGATCTTCGGATCACCGTTCTTGTTGAAGTCTTCCTCGTTGGCGTCTCCTTCCATTCCGATGATGCTCCTCTTGCCCCTCCTCACGACAACACGGCTAGGCCTTGACGGGTCGGTGATGAAGAAGCATTGGTCAACTTGGCTAGCGAGTACCCATGGCTCATTTTTCGCGGATGCGTTCTTCGATTTGGCATCGGGTATAACCATTGTGGTGAAATACCGTCCTTCTTTCTTGACATTCTTGGCCCATCTCACACGGAACATTGGCACCACCGTCTCTCCGCAGTAGTTGAGCTCCCATATCTCCTCGATCTTTCCAAAGTATCTTTCTTCCACATTAGTCTCGGCATCGCCATATGATAGCATAGTTACTCCTGAGTTTTGATTTTCGCTACTCATGTCCTTGTCCTCGGTGGAGAATCTGTAACCGGAGATGTCGTACCCCTGATAGGTCCTTACGTTCTGCCCGGGGCCCTGTGATAAGATGTATATGAGTTTTTCATCTTCCGTAGAAGGCATTTTTCTCCGTGCTTCAGTCAGTTGACTTTGCTTGAACCAACGCGTGAAGCCGGAGTTGTGCTCTTTGGTTACGTCTCCCATCTTCCTCGGCCCGCCCATTTCAATATAATTCTGATTGATTAAGCTTTTGTGCTCTTCCACGAAAGGCTCGATCAACTTTAAGTGTTGTAGCGCGACCCGGTGAGCCCTATCAAAGTCGTCGCGTCGTTTTTGAATGCCGACATGGACGTCGCGGCAGCCCTCGCGGTGACCGACTCCGTTGAGTCTGCCACCGTGCGTCCTGGTGGACAAACCGACATCCTGATCGTCTTCGGTGCTTAGGTAATTGTCGCAGAAAGAGATGCACTCGTTGGTTAGAAATCCTTTGGCCATGCTTGCGTCTGGACGGGCCCTATTGCGAACGTATCCTTTCAGGACACCATTCTGCCTTTCCATCGGCATCATGTAGTGCAGAAACGTCGGGCCGAGATGCCTGATGTCATCAACGACATGGAGAAGGAGATGTACACATATATCACAGAATGCCGGCGGGAAGTAAATCTCGAGCTCGCATAGTATCACCACGATCTCATCCTGTAGCATCTTGAGCTGCCTCACGCCGATCGATTTCCGGGTGATAACGTCGAAAAAGTTGCAAAGGCCAAACAACGTATCACGGACATGCTCGTCCATTATCCCTCGGATCGCAACAGGAAGTATCTGCGTCATGAGCACATGACAATCGTGAGACTTCATCCCGGTGAACCTCTTCTTCGCTAAGTCCAGATATCTGCTTATACTCCCTGAGTATCCGTGAGGAACTTTGACTTCTACGAGGCACCTGAAAAACTGCTCAAGCTCCGGCGGACTCAATGTGAAGCAGGCAGCGGGAAGCACCACGGTGTTCTTCTTAGCCTTTTTGCGGGGAGGACCTTCCGTCTTATCCTCATCGTCATCATCATCATCACTATCGGCGGGGACCTGTAGATTTTTCCTAATGCCAAAATGTTTTAGATCGTATCTTGCTTTCGGCCCATCCTTGGACTTCTCCGAATTGCAAATAGTGCCAAGCAGACTCTCCGTAACGTTCTTCGTAATGTGCATCACATCAAGGCTATGAGGCGCGTGGAGGACCGGCCAGTACTCCAAGTCGTGGAAAACAGACCTCGCTTTCCATACACCCAGCAGCGGCGCTGGCTTGGGTCGTTTCTTTCCCGGCGAAGGGCACTCGTCCCAATTTTTCAGAAGCTCGTCGATTTCTTCGCCGCTCCTCGTGCGCGGGGCTCCATCGGGCTCGTCTTTACCATTGAACAACTCACCGCGTTTTCTCCATGGGTGATCCGGGCGAAGCCACCTTCGAGCCCCTGGGTACACGGTTTTCGAAGACCCGGGATCCCTTGGTAGCTGGAGATGCGGGGTCCCGTCCATGCACTTCACGCAGCCGCAGAATCCGTGGCCGACCTGGGCAGATACATACGCGTAACCAGGATAGTCTGTGACCGTCGTCAGCAACGCGGCTCTCATATGGAAATAATCTCTAGTGTACGCGTCCCACGTACGGGGTGGCGTCTTCCACAACGTGTCTAACTCGTCTTTCAGCAGCCCGAGATACAAATGCATGTCGACACCTGGTTGTTTTGGCCCCTGGATGAGAATACTCAAGTGTATGTACTTTTCCTTGGTGCACAGCCACGGGGGTAGGTTGTAAGGCCATACAAACACGGGCCAGCTGCTATGTGTGCTACTCTGGTTGCCGAACGGATTGAGTCCATCGGTGCTCATACCCAGCCTGACGTTCCTCGCGTCGCCCCCAAAACTCGGGAAAGCTATGTCCAATGCTTCCCACTGGGCAGCGTCTGCAGGATGTGTCATGATATAGCCCTTCTCCGGATCTTCTTCCGGCTTCTCCCTTTTTGCGTGCCATTGCATGAGCTTTGCTTCCTTAGGGTCCACGTAGTACCGTTGAAGACGGGGAGTGATAGGAAAGTACCATACCACTTTTCGAGGAATTTTCTTGTTGTTGGTTAGCTTGTATCGTCCGTGGCCGCACTTCGGACATGCGATTGTGTCCTTGTACTCCCCCCGATAAATTACACAATCATTGATGCAGGCGTGAAATTTTTCGTGAGGTAGGTCAAGAGGGCATACGACTTTCTTAGCCTCGTTGATACTGCTTGGCAATGTGTTCCCCTCGGGAAGGCGATCGTGCCAGAATTTCAAGTTCTTGTTGAAGCTCGAGTCGGTCCATTTGTTTTGCGTCTTCATCTTCAGAGCAGCAAGCGTTACATGCAACCGCGTATCCTCGGGGCGGCACCCAGGAAACAACGGAGTCACCCCGTCTATCTCCATTTGCGCCAGTTTGGCTTTCTCCCTAGCTGCAGCTATGTCGTTGCTCGTCTCCTTAAGCAGCAGATCCTGAACATGAGAGTCCCGCAAGGCCGAAATTAGCGGGGTCTCCGTGTTCTCGCCTTCATCGTCATGTCGATCTTCTCCACCGACATATCCTTCTTCATGATGATCTTGTTCGCCGTCATATCCTCGCTCGCCCTCCTCTTCGTGCACAACTTTTGCTGCCGGCGGTGCCACGTGGTTGCGGTCGTCAAAAAAACCGCGTCTGAGAAGGTGCTCCTCCAATTGTCCGGAATCAGGGTCAATCCAGCGCACGAGTTTGCATGATCGACACGGGCATCTTATCTGCCGCCTGTTGCACCGAATCATGTCCGCCTTCGCGTCTTTTTTGTATCTAGCGATTCGAGCAGAGCTCATTTCTAGTACCATGGTTGCCTGCACAGACACATAGAGAGCAGAAAATTAGAACCACAACATGCATGCATAGTCGCCGGAAAAATTCGGCATGACCTCTCCTATAAGTAGGACATATGGGGTGCAAAAGTTTGCCGAAATGGAAGTGAATCAACATTTCGGCAAACATCCATACACCACCCGCGCCCGCACGCGCGACAATCGATCGGTCCACCTGCACATGCATGACAAACACCCATACACATCGATCGATGGCCACACAAGACATATGAACTTCCAACACTATACTCACCGAGTAGATTCGATACCGACACGCGAAAAGAGCGAGGGAGAGGGAGGCACCGGAGTATAGATGCAAGGTAATTAGGCCCCCCCAACAACAACAAACTTCACCAACAATTATACATCGAATAAATAGGTTCACCTACCTAAAAAGGAGAACTAAATGTGCAAAAATAGAGTGGAGAGAAGGAGGGGCGAATGAGCAACATCCACTTTGCAATGAAGTGAGTGGGGGGAGAGAGGGGGCAGCCACCTTTATGTGCACAGTGCGCATATTTCTGTGGCGCACCTGTATGCTATTCTGTGGCGCACGGCACAGGTGCGCCACAGAAACAACATATTCTGTGGCGCATTTGGCAGGATGCGCCACAGAATATGGTGTTTCTGTGGCGCACCTGCGCTGTGCGCCACAGAAGTGGCCCTTTCTGTGGCGCACGAATCACGGTGCGCCATAGAAATATGGCCTCTGACACCCAGCCCACTGATTGGTGTGGGGCCCACACGATTTCTGTGGCGCACCCCTATCTGGTGCGCCACAGAATTACATATTTCTGTGGCGCACCCTGGTCCGTGCGCCACAAAATAATATTTCTGTGGCGCACCAGATAGAGGTGCGCCACAGAATCAATTCCATAGAATGGCAATTCCCTAGTAGTGCGTGGCGAACCTGGGCCAGGGACGGCCAGGGAGTTCGTCCCGGTTCGTTTTAGGAACCGGGATGGATGCCTTGTTTACAAAAAAAAAAAATATTCCGCCCACTTTTTCCTGCCGCGGCAGTTTTTTTTTTCGTTTCGTTTTTTTTTTGGCTCCTGTCTCGCAATCCCCAACCGGCCTCCCCTTCCCCAACCGCGTCCAGGCCCACGTCTTTAATTAAGCCCACTGGCCACATTTTTGGTCAAAAGGGCCCACTGGCCCGCGTCTTTTATTATATTCGGTCAACGGTTCGCAGGGGCCACTGGCCAGCGGCCTAGTGGCTGGCTCGCCCGGTCCCTTAAATTAAGACCACATGGACGGTCAAAGGGCCCACTGCCGCCTCGTCTTCCCGCCCCCCTCCACTTCCCCACGCGCACGCCAGCTGCAACCGCCGCCCACGCCTCGGCTCCCTCCCCGCATTCATGGCCGCCTGCAATCGCCGCCACGTTCCGGCCGCCGGTTGGCATGCCAGCCTCCCCCAGGTCCTTTATAAAGGGCCCCGCCGCCTTTACAGCCCATCCATCCCGGCCGCGCCCCAGCCAAAGCAACCCTAGCCACCATGTCCCGCTGGTTCTCGAGCGGCAAGCGCCCCCGGAACGACCACGAGGCCGGGTCCTCGAGCGGCGCGCGCTCCGGCGTTCCACCGCCGCCGGAGGAGGCCTTCGGCTTCGGCCCGGGAGGCATCCGCATCGGCGGGCAGCCGCACGTCCCCGCTCCGCCTCCGGCGTCACGCGCGCCGCCCCGCAGCGCGCCCAAGGGCAAGCGCTTCCGCCGGTACGTCCGGAAGGAGGAGGCCGAGTGGCACTGGGAACGCCGCACGCCGGTGTTCTGGCCGGACGTCCACCTTCCGGACGGCTGGCACCTGAACCCGCAGCGCATTCCCGTGCCGCCGGCCCCGTCCAGCAGAGAGGCCCTGGGCGAGGAGATCGACCGCCGGCGCCGTCTCCTGCCGGCCCGCCTCCTCAGGGACCGCGCGTACGCGCGGAGCTCCCCCTACTGGGCCACCTGGCTCCAGCAGGAGCACGAGCAGCGCCGCCGCTCCTACATCCCCACAGTCGAGGAGGTGAGTACCGAGGACTACCCCGAGCCACCGCCGGGGAGGGAGCCGGAGCTTTGGCTCCTGGTGGACGACGGCGACGCCCACGTCGACGAGGAAGACGACCCCGAGCTCCGGGACAACATGGAGGAGGCCTTAGAGGCCTCCCGCCGCTCCCTCGTCGAGGACGAGGTCAAGCGGTGGGAGGCGGTCCTGGCTGCCGCTACCGCCGACGCCAACGCCATGCCGCCGCCCCCGCCCCCTTCGGCGCCTGCCCTTGGTGGCATGTAATGAATGCCGAGCTGGAGGCGTCCGAGGACCAACCGCCGCCGCAGCCGCTGCCCCCCGGCCTGGAGTACGGCATGTCCTGGGCCTGGACCGGCGGCGTTTGGTCGCCGGAGGAGCTGCCGCCGCCACCGCAGCCGGAGGAGCTGCCTCCGCCGCCGCCGCACGCGCCCCCGATGCCTCCGCAGCCACCGGCGGGCCCGCCCTAGTCGCCTGCCCACCTGTGGCAGCCACCCCCCTACCACTGCATCTCCTCCGACGAGGAGGAGTAGGCCGGTGCCCCCTACCCCCTAGGCTAAGCTACGCACCCCCCAAGAAACGGCCGGCCGCCGCCCCCTATATGTAAGCACGGCCGGCCGCCTGTGGCCGCGCCGCCCCCCTATGTAAGCACGGCCCCCGGGCCTTTTTAATATATATGTGTGTCGACAAAAACGCGTCCCTAGTCCAACCCCGCCGGCGGAACCAGCGCCGGCGGGATCTTCCTACTCGTTCCCGCCGCCGGCAGGGTTTCGCCAAGCCATGTCCGCTGTCCTGGGTGTTCGCTCGGCCTGGAGAGAGGGCCGAGATATTTATACACCTGGGCCTCTAGTCCCGGCCCGTGCCACCAACCGGGACTAGAGCCCCTTTGGTCCCGGTTGGTACCACGGACCGGGACCAAAAACTAATTTCGAATTTCGGTGGCACCCTGCGCGCCCAAAATTTTTTAGCGCCAAAATTTGAAAATTGTTAAGTTTGCACATTAACAACTTCTATATACTTTCGAATTTGACAAAAATTCCAACATGAAAAATGCTAGAATTTGCATAACTAATTCAAATCCATTTTTCGTTTAACTAAATAATTATTCTAACTATTAAAACTATTAATTATTTTACTATTTATATATAATATGAATATAAATATCTTACAATTTTTGTTTTCTCTCGTGATCTTCCGAGTTAGTCCAGAGCATACAAGGCATCCCGGGTGATTTATATAAAGTTCGACAAAGCGAGTTGTACCTTATTGACACGGTGAATTTGAGATCTTCGTCTATAACAGAAAAACCATAGTTTTCCTTCGAAGGTTTACTCTGCGCATTCACACGTATTTTCCTTTTATCCCGACCCCCGCTTGAAAACATAGTAACTTCCGTGTACGCGGCAAGCCGCAGCGGGAGCAGCAGACTTAAAGCAGAGACGGGCGGTCGGGCGGGGGAGACCGCGCTGTTGCTGTCGCGCTTTCCTCTCCTCTGCTCGTCCGCCGTCGCCGTCGCGCTCCCCTCCGTCTTCAACATTTGGGATCTTTGTTGTTCAGTTAGACGTTTCTCCTCCAAAAATTTATCATATCTGTTAAAGAAGTACCGAAGCTCTATTTCTGTTTTAAGGATATCTGTCAGGATGGTATCCCTGCTATCACTTCGAAGTGTGCCTGCAATATCTGCGCAGAATATATGACACCCATAAGGCAAAGCCCATCTTTCTCTATCCTCATACAATCTACTTAGCCACTCGTTATCCTTCAGATTGTACTTCGCCAAGACCTACTAAAATCATGAGCGAAAGTTTCCGAACAGTGGAATATATCCCTTAATACTTTCGTTGCATTTTGATATATATCCGAGCCGTGGACAGTCCCTGGCCAAGCAGAAGCAACAGCATCCCATATCGATGTAAAGCAGTCAGTCAAAACTGTTTTGGGCTGTTTATGGTGGTTAACTCCAATGAATAACAATAGAGGCCTGCCATAATCACTTGTTCTATACCGTGTGTCAACACATACTACATCTCCAAAGTAGTTATAATCCTGCAATATCTGTCAGGATGGTATCCGTACTATCAATTCGAAGTGTTCTTGCAATATCTGCCTACAGTTATCTCATACTCGGATACGGGTCATAGTTGTCAGCTTTTTACCGGTCAATACAAAATACTGATCAAACAGAACTATATGATCATGTATTCCACGCTTATTATTACACATCACCAACAGACGGAGGAAAGAGAAACATAAAAGTGGGTGGGCGTGCCGCTGGTTGGAATAATAATGAAGTCAGGCTGGTCATAGTTGTCAAGCACTCAATGCTTGCCAGCTTTTTACCGATCAATACAAATTATTGGTCAAACTTGCACCTACTCCACTCATAATCACAGAATATGTATAAATATAATTTTGGCTAACAACTTCTGAAATTCTCCATGTGTTCGCGTTTAATCCATGAGTCATCCTTCCCCGGGTTTGCAGACCGTACAATATTCTTGTGTTCCTCGAGATACGTAACCATGAACATAGAATTTTGTAGAACTGTGTAGTGTGCTCTGGTCAAAGAATGCCCGTCCCTAGGTATCATTGTTTTCTTTCCCAGCGTTCCTTTTCCCCTCAGTCTCCCCTCATGCCGCGATTCAGGAACACCAATTGTCTTAAGGTCAGGAATAAAGTCAACACAGAACCCAATGACCTCCTCTGTTCCATAGCCCTTCGAGATGCTTCCTTCTGGCCTAGCACGGTTATGAACATATTTCTTTGAGACTCCCATGAACCTCTCAAAGGGGAACATATTGTGTAGAAATACCGGACCAAGAATATGAATCTCTTCACATAGGTGAACCAGGAGATGAGTCATAATGTTGAAGAAGGATGGTGGGAACACCAACTCAAAAATAACAAGACACTGGACCACATCCCTCTGTAATCTTGTCAGACTTTCTGGATCGATTACCTTCTGAGATATTGCGTTCATGAATGCACATAGCTTCACAATGGGTACTCGAACTTTTTCCGGTAGAAGCCCCCTCAATGCAATCGGAAGCAACTGCGTCATAATCACGTGGCAGTCATGAGACTTCAGGTTTTGGAATTTTTTCTCTGCCATGTTTATTATCCCCTTTATATTCGACGAGAAGCCAGACGGAACCCTGATACTGTAAAGGACTTCAAAGAATATTTCCTTCTCTGCTTTAGTAAGAGCGTAGCTGCTTAAGTAATGGCGCCTATCTGTGTGCTTGTTGCTTGGGTCTGTCATACGTTGCTGGTCCTCCCGTGCTTCTGGCGTATCTTTGGACTTTCCCATACACGCCCAGGAAGCATAGCAGATTGACACAAAGATTCTTTGTCACATGCATCACGTCGATCGAAGACCGGACCTCTAAACGTTTCCAATAGGGTAGCTCCCAAAATATAGATTTCTTCTTCCACATGGGTGCGCGCTTATCAGGGCCGTACGGAACTGGTTGGCTGCCAGCAGCCTTACCAAAGATTACTTCTAGGTCCTTGACCATATCGAATATATCATTACCACTACGCAGCTCAGGCTTCTTCCGGTTATCTGCCTCACCTCTTAAATGCTTCCTTCCTTTCTTTCTTACGGGATGCTTGATCGGAAGAAATATACGATGCCCCAGGTATACAACCTTTTTACATTTATCCAAAAAAACACTGTCAGTATTATCTAAACAGTGTGTGCATGTATTGTATCCCTTGTTTGTATGTCCGGAAATGTTACTAAGAGCAGGCCAATCATTGATGGTTACGAAAAGCAACGCCCGTAGGTCAAATGGCTTTTGTTCGTTCTTATCCCACACACATACACCTGGTTTGCCCCACAATTGTAAGAGTTCTTACACTAATGGCCTTAGATACACATCAATGTCGTTGCCAGGCTGCCTCGGGCCTTGGATGAGAACTGGCATCATAATGAACTTGCGCTTCATGCACAACCAAGGAGGAAGGTTGTACGTACATAGAGTTACAGGCCAAGTGCTATGACTAGAGCTCTGCTCCCCAAAAGGATTAAAGCCATCTGTACTTAGACCAAACCATAAGTTCCTCGCCTCTCCTGCAAAGTCTGGAAAGTCTCTCTCGATCTTTCTCCACTGCGATCCATCGGCGGGGTGCCTTAACTTTCCGTCTTTCTTACGGTCTTATTTGTGCCATCGCAACAACCTAGCATGCTCTTTGTTTCTAAACAGACGTTTCAGCCGTGGTATTATAGGAGCATACCACATCACCTTAGCAGGAACCCTCTTACGCGGGGGCTCGCCGTCAACATCACCAGGGTCATCTGCTCTGATCTTATACCGAAGTGCAGTGCATATCGGACATTCATCCAAATTCTCGTACTCCTCACCGCGGAAGAGGATGCAGTCATTAATGCATGCATGTATATTCTGCACATCTAATCCTAGAGGACAGAGAGCTTTCTTTGCTTCGTACGTACTCTCAGGCAATTCGTTATCCTTTGGAAGTTTTGGCTTCATTAGATGAAGTAAACTCTCAAATGCCTTGTCAGTCACACCGTTCTGTGCCTTCCATTTTAGCAACTCCAGTGTGGTACCGAGCTTTGTGCTACCATCTTCGCAATTTGGGTACAACAATTTTTTGTGATCCTGTAACATGTTGTCCAGCTTCAACCTCTCCAATTTGTTTTCACAGTCTTCCCTTGCATCAGCAATAACTCGGCCAAGATCATCATCGGGCTCTTCTGATGCCTGTTCTTGATCACCTCCTTCTTGTCCATTCTCTTCCATTGCAGTATTGTCGTATTCAGGGAACAAAGGATCTTCTTCTTCTTCATCGTCTTCCATCACAACCCCTCTTTCTCCATGCTTAGTCCAGCAATTATAGCTGGGCATGAAACCTCTCCGAAGTAGATGGCCGTGAATGATTCTTTCGGAAGAGTGCTCTCTGACGTTCCGACAATCAACACATGGGCAACACATGAAGCCATTATCTTTGTTCGCCTGAGCTACAACAAGAAATGCATTCAGGCCTGCCATATACTCGGAAGTGCGTCGGTCACCATACATCCATCGTTGCCGTGCATCCAGCTGCATCGTATAATTAAGTTTATCAAAATACATTACAATAACATATTAATACGACAAATACTACTTTTTTTATGTATCAGTTACAGATGAAAAAGATAAGTTTGTTAACCTCGGTCGAAGATACCATTTTCAGTGAGCTTATGTGCGGCTCGGGAATTTCGTCGAACACCTCGTGTGCATAGTAAAATAAAACACACTAACACCACACTCTCTCACACCTCCAAGCAAAAAAAAAAGATGGAAGGGGGGAGGGGCTAGGGCAGTATATATAGTGGAAGGGGGGCATTGGTCCCGGTTCGTGGACTGAACCGGGACAAATGTTCATGCGCGTGCCACGTGGCATGTGGCTAGGTATTGGTCCCGGTCCGTGGCACGAGCCGGGACCGATATGTCCCCCACGAACCGGGACCAATGCCCCCAGGCGATTCCTGTTGCCCCGGGCGCATGAACCGGGACCAAAGCATGGCATTTGTCCCGGATTCGGTTGCAACCGGGACAACTTCCCCCTGGCCCCCTGGACGAGAGGGGTTGTTTCCACTAGTGATGGTTTTTAATATTTGTTGCCTCTCAAATAATCATGGAGAGTTTGTGATAAGATATGCATGAAAGATAGCTAGGTGATAAGATATGAAGGTCTATGCAATTGATAAAGATGACCAGGGCAGTAACCGGAGCATGCATCTCACATAGACAGACATAAGAAGGATAGAATCCAAGTTTCAAGAGTACAATAATTAGAACATAAACAAATGGAGAATGTAAGCAAGTACAGACGAAGTACAGTCAATTGTTTTGTTTAGTCACCCTCCCTGATGGTCCTACTACTTGGCACTAACCGGTGGGGCCATTCAACTCACAACCAAAAGAGGTATAGAAGTATATAAGTGTGAGTCTACATTACCCATCTTGGTTTTGTTTTTTGCATTTTAGCGATTTCTTCTTTCAAGCAAAAGAATCGAAGGGCTGGGTCCTTGATATTGAAGAATGTTTCTCGATTCAGAGCACATTTGAATAGCTGCAATGCCTTCACTTTCTCCGCAGTCGTCAGTTCTCCTGTAGGCTCGAGTGCAGCCACACAGTTTGCAGTTGTGAAATAGTAGCTTCCTTTGGCTCCATCATCTCTTGAACTGATTTTTTAGTTTGGTTTTTTCGGAAGTCAATATATTAATATAGCAACCACCCGATTCAACAGTTTTGACACAACACCTCTAGATTGATATGGATACTAGTTGAGGATTGACCAACATCACCAACATCATGACTGGCAAATGGGGTTTAAGGTATGATTGTCAGAGGAGTCTTCGGGAGAAGTTGTATCACTTGTCTACTCCACTTTAGGAATTGATAAAACGTTTAGATCTCCTACTGCAATATTCCCACTCAAAAAAATTTGGTAGAGGATTAGAAACTAAACAACAAAAATTCTCAAATATATCAAGGAAACAAAACCATAATACATGCAAAAACTACATATTATTAAGCTTATTTGTTCTTCTAGGTTCTTGGATGCGTAGCCATGTGTCAATATGCAGTTGAGAACATAATAACAAGTAACCATCAGTGACATAGGGAATAAATAAAGGGTTATTTAACAGGGTGCCCTCAGTTGGCACCACGACCTCAGTTTTACCCCTAGCGCCGAATCGACCTCAGTTTTGCCCCTAGTATGTGCGCAATGACTCCTTTCGCTGCTCCCATCGTTACTTTCTTCCCCCGTTAGGATCCTGACCTATGGGCCCCAGCTGTTGAGCGTTGGCGCGGCTTGTGGGCCCTACTGTTGACCGTTGGCGCGGATTGTGGGCCCCAACTGTTGACCGTTGCTTGCGGCCGGCGGTTTAAAAGCGGCGGAGCTCGCGGCGGTGAGCAAGAAAATCAGCCGAGCTCCGCTTCTTCTCATGCAGCGCGTCTCCTTCTTCTCCGGCGTCATGTCGTCGACCTATGCTTCCGAATCCCACTCTAAATGGCCGCGCTTCGGGCCAGTTCTGCTGGGAAGATGCCATGCCTGCCCACGGACGGCGTCCCTGCAGCGGCGGGTCACCGCGAGCGACAAGAACGGCAACCGCGGGCGCGAGTATGTGAAATGCGAGAGCAAAGAACAGCTTGGGGAGGTGAGATCTGTGTTCCCCCCTGTCAATTTTGTTTTTTCCCCTCAATTTTCAGCCGATTTGGGTTTTCATCCGATTTGGGTTTTCGTATTTGCAGAATCTTCTTCCATGTGACCATTTCGAGTGGCTTGAGGATTACATAAAGAGGATTCAAAAGGAGGACAAAAAAAGGTGCCCAATTTGCTACCGGCGGTGGAGCAATTGAGATCTGCTACGGTGCACAATGGGGTGCAAAAGGACGAGTTTAAGAAGATGTCCAAACAGCTGGAGACGATTGTCGATCTAAAGAAGCAGATCAATATGCTGGTTGCAATTTTTTTATTTATGTGCAATTGTTCTTGGAATTGTGTATTTCCAGATCATTAGTCAAAAATAATGTAGTTAGTGTTATAGTTAGCTTGACATGGTCAATTTGTGTATGGCTAAGACTTGGAATAAATGCGTCAGAAATCCAGCCGTGATTTGGTTTGTTTCAGTTCGTATGTTCAGTTTTCAGTTCAGTTCAGTTTTCAGTGTTCGTATGTACAGGTTCAGTGTTCATTTCAGTTCAGGTTCAGTTCAGGATAAAAGGGCAGACCCATCTAAACACAAGACAGACCCAATGTTAAATGAGGCCCAACGTATACTAGCGGACAAACAGTGAAAAATAATAATTTAAACATTGGACAAATATAATTTAAACATTTGGACAAAATAAATTTAAAATTTTGGACAAATATAATTTAAACATCTGGACCAATATAATTGAAAAATTTGGACAAATATAATTTAAACATTCGTACTAACATTCAGACAAATATAATTTAAACATTGAGTTCATTTGGGCAAATAGAATTAAACATAACTCATTGGCAAACATAATTAAACAGTGGACATATATATATATATATATATATATATATATATATATATATATGAATAATCATTGGCCCCACTTTACATATATTTAGTGGGGCCCGTCGTACATTACATCTACTAAAAAAAAGGGGGGCCCTAGCCCTAAACCCTAACCGCCCGCGGAATGCATGCGGGCGCCCTTCCCGCCGTCCGGCCAACCGCCGGGGGTTAGCCTACTTCTTCCACGCCGCCTCCCTGGTCTCGATCTCATCCTTGATCCGGGCGCGGCTGTTTGCCTCCCGCATCCTCTCCTCGTCGTTCTCACGGGCCCTCTTGATGCAGGCCCGAAGAGCCTTCTCCTCCTTCTTCTCCTCCTTCTCGAGCTCCTTCTTCTCCGGCCGCTTCTCTTTCTTGAGGAGGCGGTTCTTCGTCTTGGGGGAGAGGTTCTTGGCGCGCTCGATGCTGTCGGGGTCGGACGACCGCGATCGCTCCCGTTCGGGAGATTCGACGGGCACGAGGCCCGTTTCCTCCGGCGTCCAGTCGGGCTCGTACCAAGGCCGAGCCTTGGGGTGGTTGTCCTCGCCGGAGACAGACATGGGGCTTGAAGGGAGAGAGTAGGAAGACATGGTGTTCGGGGCTTGAAGGGAGAGAAGGCAAAGAGGTTGGAGAGGGATGAGAAGATGGAGGACGAGTGAAACGGGCTATTTAAAGACACGATGAGACGTGAATTAATTGGGGTAGATGAAGAAAATTGTGTGAAAACGTAGGATGCAGCGTAGAACAGTCGATGCATGGTCAAAGCGGTGTAGAACATGCGTAGGCGTAGGACAGCTAGTGATACGAGCGTGCGCTTAGGCAGTCAAAGTGATTCGATGTTGCATGCGTGTATTAAAGAGGTGAAGAGAAGAAATCCAAAGTCTCACACCAAATCCTGCCTCGCTGTATATGCATTGATGCGTATCTTCTGAAAACGAGGCATGGAGGGCTGCGTCGCCGCAAATGCGATGCGACTCGTGTTTCTTAAACGAGGCGTGCAAGGCTGCTGCAAATGCAACGCGACTCGTGTTTCTGAAACGAGGCGTACAGGGCTGCTGCAAATGCGACGCGATGTTTACTCAATCTTTTCTTCTTCTGCCACGTTGTTTACTCCGAAAAAACAAGGCGTGCATGCACCGGGCTGGTGAACGGGGCCCCACTAGACAGTGTCCGTTGTTGCATGCAGTTACATTGAGACAAACACCCAGTCCATGCACCGCGTCATTTTTGATCATTTGATCGTAACGGTGCAGATCGAGTCCATGCATGCAAACTACGGCGGCAACGGCCTGTAGACGCTGAGACGAGCGCTTCTCTATGCGGGAACTCGATCCTATGACTTTAGGTCACTCACAAATGGAGCCCATCACACACCGGACCCACGTGTCATGGGAGAAAGTCACAGAACGTAAGATGGGCAAAGTAAGAGGATCTGGTTCCCTCTGTTTTTAGGGCATGTACAATAGTGTAGACGGGTGCTGTCTGCACTACTCGGCCATGTCATTTCTAGACATTTTTAGAGATAGTTGGTACAGTGCGGTGACCCCCTAGCTTGTGTCGGGATCCATACGCACCGTAGGCCCCCTCCCGGTGAAACCCTAGATCCGCTGGAGAAATACCGGACTTATACGGAAACACGCGGTAACGGCGTCGAAAGGGGGTAGCAATGTTGAACTATTTGCTTGGTTGTTCTAGGATAACCCATAGGAACACAAAACAAAAATGTAGAACCCACCTCTTTGGAAGATTCACGATTTTTGGTCCGATACAGGAGTTTCACCCTATAAGCGCTCACGAGAGAGAAGCGGATGCCGGTGAAGCGGGACACACCCCGGAGAGAAATCTTTGACATAAAAAGCACACAACACACCTATAATAACATGTTATGGCACCCCCTAGCTTGTGTTGGGATCCAGACGCTCCGTAGCCCCCTCCCGGTGAAACCCTAGACCCGCTGGAGAAATACCTGACTTATACGGAAACACACGGTAACTGCGTCGAAAGGGGGTAGCAATGTGGAACTATTTTCTTGGTTGTGCTAGGATATCCCATATGAACACAAAACAAAAAGGTAGAACCCACCTCTTTGGAAGATTCACGATGTTTGGTCCGATACAGGAGTTTCACCCTATAAGCACTCACGAGAGAGAAGTGGATGCCAGTGAAGCGGGTCACACCCCGGAGAGAAATCTTTGACATACAAACCACACAACACATATATACTAACATGGTATGGCACCCCCTAGCTTGTGTTGGGATCCAGACGATCTGTAGCCCCCCTCCCGGTGAAACCCTAGACCCGCTCGAGAAATACCAGACTTATAAGGAAACACGCGGTAACTGCGTCGAAATGGGGTAGAAATGTGGAACTATTTGCTTTGTTGTGCTAGGATAGCCCATAGGAACACAAAACAAAAATGTAGAACCCACCTGTTCAGAAGATTCACGATGTTTGGTCCGATACGGGAGTTTCACCCTATAAGCGCCCACGAGAGAGAAGTGGATGCCGGTGAAGCGGGACACACCCCGGAGAGGAATCTTTGACATCCAAAGCACACAAAACACCTATACTAACATAGTATGGCACCCCCTAGCTTGTGTTGGGATACAGACGCTCCGTAGCCCCCTTCCAGGTGAAACCCTAGACCCGCTGGAGAAATACCTGACTTATACGGAAACACGCGGTAACTGCGTCAAAAGGGGTAGCAATGTGGAACTATTTTCTTGGTTGTGCTAGGATAGCCCATAGGAACACAAAACAAAAAGGTAGAACCCACCTCTTTGGAATATTCACGATGTTTGGTCTGATAGAGGAGATTCACCCTATAAGCGCTCACGAGAGAGAAGTGGATGCCGGTGAAGCTGGGTCACACCCCGAAGAGCAATTTTGACATCCAAAGCACACAACACACCTATAATATCATGGTATGGCACCCCCTAGATTGTGTTGGTATCCAGACGCCCCGTAGCCCCCCTCCCGGTGAAACCCTAGACCCGCTGGAGAAATACCTCACTTATACGGAAACACGCGGTAACTGCGTCGAAAGGGGGTAGAAATGTGGAAATATTTGCTTGGTTGTGCTAGGATAGCCCATAGGAACACAAAGCAAAAAGCTAGAACCCACCTCTTCGGAAGAATCACGATGTTTGGTCCGATACAGGAGTTTCACCCTATAAGCGCTCACGAGAGAGAAGTGGATGCCGGTGAAGCTGGGTCACACCCCGGAGAGCAATCTTTGACATCCAAAGCACGCAACACACCTATACTATCATGGTATGACACCCCCTATATTGTGTTGGGATCCAGACGCTCCGTAGCACCCCTCCCGGTGAAACCCGAGACCCGCTGGGGAAATACCGAACTGATACGGAAACACGTGGTAACTGTGTCGAAAGGGGGTAGCAATGTGGAACTATTTGCTTGGTTGTGCTAGGATAGCCCATAGGAACACCAAACAAAAAGGTAGAACCCACCTCTTCGGAATATTCACGATGTGTGGTCCGATAGAGGAGTTTCACCCTATAAGCGCTCACGAGAGACAAGTGGATGCCGGTGAAGCTGGGTCACACCCCGGAGAGAAATTTTGACATCCAAAGCAAACAACACACCTATAATATCATGGTATGGCACCCCCTAGCTTGTGTTGGGATCCAGACGCTCCGTAGCCCCCCTTCTGGTGAAACCCTAGACCCGCTAGAGAAATACCGAACTTATACGGAAACACGCGGTAACTGCGTCGAAAGGGGGTAGCAATGTGGAACTATTTACTTTTTTGTCCTAGGATAGCCCATAGGAACACAAAGCAAAAAGTTAGAACCCACCTCTTCGGAAGAATCACGATGTTTGGTCCGATTCAGGAGTTTCACCCTATAAGCGCTCACGAGAGAGAAGTGGATGCCGGTGAAGCTGGGTCACACCCCGGAGAGCAATCTTTGACATCCAAAGCACACAACACACCTATAATAACATGTTATGGCACCCCCTAGCTTGTGTTGGGATCCAGACGCTCCGTAGCCCCCTTCCCGGTGAAACCCTAGACCCGCTGGAGAAATACCTGACTTATACAGAAACAAGCGGTAACTGCGTCAAAAGGGGTAGCAATGTGGAACTATTTTCTTGTTTGTGCTAGGATATCCCATAGGAACACAAAACAAAAAGGTAGAACCCACCTCTTCGGAATATTCACGATGTTTGGTCCGATAGAGGAGATTCACCCTATAAGCGCTCACGAGAGAGAAGTGGATGCCGGTGAAGCTGGGTCACACCCCAAAGAGCAATTTTGACATCCAAAGCACACAACACACCTATAATATCATGGTATGGCACCCCCTAGCTTGTGTTGGTATCCAGACGCTCCGTAGCCCCCCTCCCGGTGAAACCCTAGACCCGCTGGAGAAATACCTCACTTATACGGAAACACGTGGTAACTGTGTCGAAAGGGGGTAGCAATGTGGAACTATTTTCTTGTTTGTCCTAGGATAGCCCATAGGAACACAAAGCAAAAAGTTAGAACCCACCTCTTCGGAAGAATCACGATGTTTGGTCCGATACAGGAGTTTCACCCTATAAGCGCTCACGAGAGACAAGTGGATGCCGGTGAAGCTGGGTCACACCCCGGAGAGCAATTTTGACATCCAAATCAAACAACACACCTATAATATCATGGTATGGCACCCCCTAGCTTGTGTTGGGATCCAGACGCTCCGTAGCCCCCCTTCTGGTGAAACCCTAGACCCGCTGAAGAAATACCTCACTTATACGGAAACACGCGGTAACTGCGTCGAAAGGGGGTAGCAATGTGGAACTATTTGCTTGTTTGTCCTAGGATAGCCCATAGGAACACAAAGCAAAAAGTTAGAACCCACCTCTTCGGAAGAATCACGATGTTTGGTCCGATACAGGAGTTTCACCCTATAAGCGCTCACGAGAGAGAAGTGGATGTCGGTGAAGCTGGGTCACACCCCGGAGAGCAATCTTTGACATCCAAAGCACACAACACACCTATAATATCATGGTATGGAACCCCCTAGATTGTGTTGGGATCCAGACGCTCCGTAGCCCCCCACCCGGTGAAACCCTAGACCCGCTGGGGAAATACCGAACTTATACGGAAACACGCGGTAACTGTGTCGAAAGGGGGTAGAAATGTGGAGCTATTTGCTTGGTTGTGCTAGGATAGCCCATTGGAACACAAAAAAAAAAGGTAGAACCCAACTGTTCGGAAGATTCACGATGTTTGGTCCGATAGAGGAGTTTCACCCTATAAGCGCTCACGAGAGAGAGAAGTGGATGCCGGTGAAGCTGGGTCACACCCCGGAGAGCAATATTTGACATCCAAAGCACACAACACACCTATAATAACATGGTATGGAACCCCCTAGCTTGTGGTGGGATCCAGACGCTCCGTAGCCCCCTCCCGGTGAAACCCTAGACCAGCTGGAGAAATACCTGACTTATACGGAAACACACGGTAACTGCGTCGAAAGGGGGTAGCAATGTGGAAATATTTGCTTGTTGTGCTAGGATATCCCATATGAACACAAAACAAAGAGGTAGAACCCACCTCTTCGGAAGATTCACGATGTTTGGTCCGATACAGGAGTTTCACCCTATAAGCGCTCACGAGAGAGAAGTGGATGCCGGTGAAGCGGGTCACACCCCGGAGAGCAATATTTGTCATACAAACCACACAACACATCTATAATAACATGGTATGGAATCCCCTAGCTTATGTTGGGATCCAGACGATCTGTAGCCCCCCTCCCGGTGAAACCCTAGACCCGCTGGAGAAATACCGGACTTATACGGAAACACGCGGTAACTGCGTCGAAATGGGGTAGAAATGTGGAACTATTTTCTTTGCTATGCTAGGATAGCCCATAGGAACAGAAAACAGAAATGTAGAACCCACATGTTCAGAAGATTCACGATGTTTGGTCCGATACGGGAGTTTCACCCTATAAGCGCTCACGAGAGAGAAGTGGATGCCGGTGAAGCGGGACACACCCCGGAGAGGAATCTTTGACATCCAAAGCACACAACACACCTATACTAACATGGTATGGCACCCCCTAGCTTGTGTTGGGATACAGACGCTCCGTAGCCCCCCTCCCGGTGAAACCCTAGACCCGCTAGAGAAATACCTGACTTATACGGTAACACGCGGTAACTGCGTAGAAAGGGGGTAGCAATGTGTAACTATTTGCTTTGTTGTGCTAGGATAGCCCATAGGAACACAAAACAAAAAGGTAGAACCCACCTCTTCGGAATATTCACGATGTTTGGTCCGATATAGGAGTTTCACCCTATAAGCGCTCACGAGAGTGAAGTGGATGCCGGTGAAGCTGGGTCACACCCCGAAGAGAAATTTTGACATCCAAAGAACAAAACACACCTATAATATCATGGTATGTCACCCCCTAGCTTGTGTTGGGATACAGACGCTCCGTAGCCCCCCTCCCGGTGAAACCCTAGACCCGCTGGAGAAATACCTCACTTATACGGAAACACGCGGTAACTGCGTCGAAAGGGGGTAGCAATGTCGAGCTATTTGCTTGGTTGTGCTAGGATAGCCCATAGGAACACAAAGCAAAAAGTTAGAACCCACCTCTTCGGAAGAATCACGATGTTTGGTCCGATACAGGAGTTTCACCCTATAAGCGCTCACGAGAGAGAAGTGGATGCCGGTGAAGCTGGGTCACACCCCGGAGAGCAATCTTTGACATCCAAAGCACACAACACACCTATACTATCATGGTATGACACCCCCTATATTGTGTTGGGATCCAGACGCTCCGTAGCCCCCCTCCCTGTGAAAACCCTAGACCCGCTGGGGAAATACCGAACTTATACGGAAACACGCGGTAACTGTGTCGAAAGGGGGTAGCAATGTGGAACTATTTGCTTGGTTGTGCTAGGATAGCCCATAGGAACACAAAACAAAAAGGTAGAACCCACCTCTTCGGAATATTCACGATGTTTGGTCCGATAGAGGAGTTTCACCCTATAAGCGCTCACGAGAGAGAAGTGGATGCCAGTGAAGCTGGGTCACACCCCGGAGAGCAATTTTGACATCCAAAGCACACAACACACCTATAATATCATGGTATGGAACCCCCTAGCTTGTGTTGGGATCCAGACGCTCCGTAGCCCCACTCCCGGTGAAACCCTAGACCCGCTGGAGAATTACCTCACTTATACAGAAACACGCGGTAACTGCGTCGAAAGGGGGTAGCAATGTGGAACTATTTGATTGGTTGTGCTAGGATAGCCCATAGGAACACAAAGCAAAAATGTAGAACCCACCTCTTCGGAAGAATCACGATGTTTGGTCCGATACAGGAGTTTCACCCTATAAGCGCTCACGAGAGAGAAGTGGATGCCGGTGAAGCTGGGTAACACCCCGGAGAGCAATCTTTGACATCCAAAGCACACAACACACTTATAATATCATGGTATGGAACCCCCTAGATTGTGTTGGGATCCAGACGCTCCGTAGCCCCCCTCCCGGTGAAACCCTAGACCCGCTGGGGAAATACCGAACTTATACGGAAACACGCGGTAACTGTGTCGAAAGGGGGTAGCAATGTGGAACTATTTGCTTGGTTATGCTAGGATATCCCATTGGAACACAAAACAAAAAGGTTGAACCCACCTGTTCGGAAGATTCACGATGTTTGGTCCGATAGAGGAGTTTCACCCTATAAGCGCTCACGAGAGAGAAGTGGATGCCGGTGAAGCTGGGTCACACCCCGGAGAGCAATATTTGACATCCAAAGCACACAACACACCTATGATAACATGTTATGGCACCCCCTAGCTTGTGTTGGGATCCAGACGCTCCGTAGCCCCCTACTGGTGAAACCCTAGACCAGCTGGAGAAATACCTGACTTATACGGAAACACACGGTAACTGCGTCGAAAGGGGGTAGAAATATGGAAATATTTGCTTGTTGTGCTAGGATATCTCATCTGAACACAAAACAAAAAGGTAGAACCCATCTCTTCGGAAGATTCACGATGTTTGGTCCGATATAGGAGTTTCACCCGATAAGCGCTCACGAGAGAGAAGTGGATGCCGGTGAAGCGGGTCACACCCCGGAGAGAAATCTTTGCCATACAAACCACACAACACATCTATACTAACATGGTATGGCACCCCCTAGCTTATGTTGGGATCCAGACGATCTATAGCCCCCCTCCCGGTGAAACCCTAGACCCGGTGGAGAAATACCGGACTTATACGAAAACACGCGGTAACTTCGTCGAAATGGGGTAGAAATGTGGAACTATTTGCTTTGTTGTGCTAGGATAGCCCATAGGAACAGAAAACAGAAATGTAGAACCCACCTGTTCAGAAGATTCACGATGTTTGGTCCGATACGGGAGTTTCACCCTATAAGCGCTCACGAGAGAGAAGTGGATGCCGGTGAAGCGGGACACACCCCGGAGAGGAATCTTTGATATCCAAAGCACACAACACACCTATACTAACATGGTATGGCACACCCTAGGTTGTGTTGGGATACAGACGCTCCGTAGCCCCCCTCCCGGTGAAACCCTAGACCCGCTGGAGAAATACCTGACTTATACGGTAACACGCGGTAACTGCGTAGAAAGGGGGTAGCAATGTGTAACTATTTGCTTGGTTGTGCTAGGATAGCCCATAGGACCACAAAACAAAAAGGTAGAATCCACCTCTTCGGAATATTCACGATGTTTGGTCCGATAGAGAAGTTTCACCCTATAAGCGCTCACGAGAGAGAAGTGGATGCCGGTGAAGCTGGGTCACACCCCGAAGAGAAATTTTGACATCCAAAGAACACAACACACCTATAATATCATGGTATGGCACCCCCTAGCTTGTGTTGGGATACAGACGCTCCGTAGCCCCCCTCCCGGTGAAACCCTACACCCGCTGGAGAAATACCTGACTTATACGGTAACACGCGGTAACTGCGTAGAAAGGGGGTAGCAATGTGTAACTATTTGCTTGGTTGTGCTAGGATAGCCCATAGGACCACAAAACAAAAAGGTAGAATCCACCTCTTCGGAATATTCACGATGTTTGGTCCGATAGAGAAGTTTCACCCTATAAGCGCTCACGAGAGAGAAGTGGATGCCGGTGAAGCTGGGTCACACCCCGGAGAGCAATCTTTGACATCCAAAGCACGCAACACACCTATACTATCATGGTATGACACCCCCTATATTGTGTTGGGATCCAGACGCTCCGTAGCACCCCTCCCGGTGAAACCCGAGACCCGCTGGGGAAATACCGAACTGATACGGAAACACGTGGTAACTGTGTCGAAAGGGGGTAGCAATGTGGAACTATTTGCTTGGTTGTGCTAGGATAGCCCATAGGAACACCAAACAAGAAGGTAGAACCCACCACTTCGGAATATTCACGATGTGTGGTCCGATAGAGGAGTTTCACCCTATAAGCGCTCACGAGAGACAAGTGGATGCCGGTGAAGCTGGGTCACACCCCGGAGAGAAATTTTGACATCCAAAGCAAACAACACACCTATAATATCATGGTATGGCACCCCCTAGCTTGTGTTGGGATCCAGACGCTCCGTAGCCCCCCTTCTGGTGAAACCCTAGACCCGCTAGAGAAATACCTCACTTATACGGAAACACGCGGTAACTGCGTCGAAAGGGGGTAGCAATGTGGAACTATTTGCTTTTTTGTCCTAGGATAGCCCATAGGAACACAAAGCAAAAAGTTAGAACCCACCTCTTCGGAAGAATCACGATGTTTGGTCCGATTCAGGAGTTTCACCCTATAAGCGCTCACGAGAGAGAAGTGGATGCCGGTGAAGCTGGGTCACACCCCGGAGAGCAATCTTTGACATCCAAAGCACACAACACACCTATACTATCATGGTATGACACCCCCTATATTGTGTTGGGATCCAGACGCTCCGTAGCCCCCCTCCCTGTGAAAACCCTAGACCCGCTGGGGAAATACCGAACTTATACGGAAACACGCGGTAACTGTGTCGAAAGGGGGTAGCAATGTGGAACTATTTGCTTGGTTGTGCTAGGATAGCCCATAGGAACACAAAACAAAAAGGTAGAACCCACCTGTTCGGAAGATTCACGATGTTTGGTCCGATAGAGGAGTTTCACCCTATAAGCGCTCACGAGAGAGAGAAGTGGATGCCGGTGAAGCTGGGTCACACCCCGGAGAGCAATATTTGACATCCAAAGCACACAACACACCTATAATAACATGTTATGGCACCCCCTAGCTTGTGTTGGGATCCAGACGCTCCGTAGCCCCCTTCCCGGTGAAACCCTAGACCCGCTGGAGAAATACCTGACTTATACAGAAACAAGCGGTAACTACGTCAAAAGGGGTAGCAATGTGGAACTATTTTCTTGTTTGTGCTAGGATATCCCATAGGAACACAAAACAAAAAGGTAGAACCCACCTCTTCGGAATATTCACGATGTTTGGTCCGATAGAGGAGATTCACCCTATAAGCGCTCACGAGAGAGAAGTGGATGCCGGTGAAGCTGGGTCACACCCCGAAGAGCAATTTTGACATCCAAAGCACACAACACACCTATAATATCATGGTATGGCACCCCCTAGCTTGTGTTGGTATCCAGACGCTCCGTAGCCCCCCTCCCGGTGAAACGCTAGACCCGCTGGAGAAATACCTCACTTATACGGAAACACGTGGTAACTGTGTCGAAAGGGGGTAGCAATGTGGAACTATTTTCTTGTTTGTCCTAGGATAGCCCATAGGAACACAAAGCAAAAAGTTAGAACCCACCTCTTCGGAAGAATCACGATGTTTGGTCCGATACAGGAGTTTCACCCTATAAGCGCTCACGAGAGACAAGTGGATGCCGGTGAAGCTGGGTCACACCCCGGAGAGCAATTTTGACATCCAAATCAAACAACACACCTATAATATCATGGTATGGCACCCCCTAGCTTGTGTTGGGATCCAGACGCTCCGTAGCCCCCCTTCTGGTGAAACCCTAGACCCGCTGAAGAAATACCTCACTTATACGGAAACACGCGGTAACTGCGTCGAAAGGGGGTAGCAATGTGGAACTATTTGCTTGTTTGTCCTAGGATAGCCCATAGGAACACAAAGCAAAAAGTTAGAACCCACCTCTTCGGAAGAATCACGATGTTTGGTCCGATACAGGAGTTTCACCCTATAAGCGCTCACGAGAGAGAAGTGGATGCCGGTGAAGCTGGGTCACACCCCGGAGAGCAATCTTTGACATCCAAAGCACACAACACACCTATAATATCATGGTATGGAACCCCCTAGATTGTGTTGGGATCCAGACGCTCCGTAGCCCCCCACCCGGTGAAACCCTAGACCCGCTGGGGAAATACCGAACTTATACGGAAACACGCGGTAACTGTGTCGAAAGGGGGTAGAAATGTGGAACTATTTGCTTGGTTGTGCTAGGATATCCCATTGGAACACAAAACAAAAAGGTAGAACCCAACTGTTCGGAAGATTCACGATGTTTGGTCCGATAGAGGAGTTTCACCCTATAAGCGCTCACGAGAGAGAGAAGTGGATGCCGGTGAAGCTGGGTCACACCCCGGAGAGCAATATTTGACATCCAAAGCACACAACACACCTATAATAACATGGTATGGAACCCCCTAGCTTGTGGTGGGATCCAGACGCTCCGTAGCCCCCTCCCGGTGAAACCCTAGACCAGCTGGAGAAATACCTGACTTATACGGAAACACACGGTAACTGCGTCGAAAGGGGGTAGCAATGTGGAAATATTTGCTTGTTGTGCTAGGATATCCCATATGAACACAAAACAAAGAGGTAGAACCCACCTCTTCGGAAGATTCACGATGTTTGGTCCGATACAGGAGTTTCACCCTATAAGCGCTCACGAGAGAGAAGTGGATGCCGGTGAAGCGGGTCACACCCCGGAGAGCAATATTTGTCATACAAACCACACAACACATCTATAATAACATGGTATGGCACCCCCTATCTTATGTTGGGATCCAGACGATCTGTAGCCCCCCTCCCGGTGAAACCCTAGACCCGCTGGAGAAATACCGGACTTATACGGAAACACGCGGTAACTGCGTCGAAATGGGGTAGAAATGTGGAACTATTTTCTTTTCTATGCTAGGATAGCCCATAGGAACAGAAAACAGAAATGTAGAACCCACATGTTCAGAAGATTCACGATGTTTGGTCCGATACGGGAGTTTCACCCTATAAGCGCTCACGAGAGAGAAGTGGATGCCGGTGAAGCGGGACACACCCCGGAGAGGAATCTTTGACATCCAAAGCACACAACACACCTATACTAACATGGTATGGCACCCCCTAGCTTGTGTTGGGATACAGACGCTCCGTAGCCCCCCTCCCGGTGAAACCCTAGACCCGCTAGAGAAATACCTGACTTATACGGTAACACGCGGTAACTGCGTAGAAAGGGGGTAGCAATGTGTAACTATTTGCTTTGTTGTGATAGGATAGCCCATAGGAACACAAAACAAAAAGGTAGAACCCACCTCTTCGGAATATTCACGATGTTTGGTCCGATATAGGAGTTTCACCCTATAAGCGCTCACGAGAGTGAAGTGGATGCCGGTGAAGCTGGGTCACACCCCGAAGAGAAATTTTGACATCCAAAGAACACAACACACCTATAATATCATGGTATGTCACCCCCTAGCTTGTGTTGGGATACAGACGCTCCGTAGCCCCCCTCCCGGTGAAACCCTAGACCCGCTGGAGAAATACCTCACTTATACGGAAACACGCGGTAACTGCGTCGAAAGGGGGTAGCAATGTGGAACTATTTGCTTGGTTGTGCTAGGATAGCCCATAGGAACACAAAGCAAAAAGTTAGAACCCACCTCTTCGGAAGAATCACGATGTTTGGTCCGATACAGGAGTTTCACCCTATAAGCGCTCACGAGAGAGAAGTGGATGCCGGTGAAGCTGGGTCACACCCCGGAGAGCAATCTTTGACATCCAAAGCACACAACACACCTATACTATCATGGTATGACACCCCCTATATTGTGTTGGGATCCAGACGCTCCGTAGCCCCCCTCCCTGTGAAAACCCTAGACCCGCTGGGGAAATACCGAACTTATACGGAAACACGCGGTAACTGTGTCGAAAGGGGGTAGCAATGTGGAACTATTTGCTTTGTTGTGCTAGGATAGCCCATAGGAACACAAAACAAAAAGGTAGAACCCACCTCTTCGGAATATTCACGATGTTTGGTCCGATAGAGGAGTTTCACCCTATAAGCGCTCACGAGAGAGAAGTGGATGCCAGTGAAGCTGGGTCACACCCCGGAGAGCAATTTTGACATCCAAAGCACACAACACACCTATAATATCATGGTATGGAACCCCCTAGCTTGTGTTGGGATCCAGACGCTCCGTAGCCCCACTCCCGGTGAAACCCTAGACCCGCTGGAGAATTACCTCACTTATACAGAAACACGCGGTACCTGCGTCGAAAGGGGGTAGCAATGTGGAACTATTTGATTGGTTGTGCTAGGATAGCCCATAGGAACACAAAGCAAAAATGTAGAACCCACCTCTTCGGAAGAATCACGATGTTTGGTCCGATACAGGAGTTTCACCCTATAAGCGCTCACGAGAGAGAAGTGGATGCCGGTGAAGCTGGGTCACACCCCGGAGAGCAATCTTTGACATCCAAAGCACACAACACACCTATAATATCATGGTATGGAACCCCCTAGATTGTGTTGGGATCCAGACGCTCCGTAGCCCCCCTCCCGGTGAAACCCTAGACCCGCTGGGGAAATACCGAACTTATACGGAAACACGCGGTAACTGTGTCGAAAGGGGGTAGCAATGTGGAACTATTTGCTTGGTTATGCTAGGATATCCCATTGGAACACAAAACAATAAGGTAGAACCCACCTGTTCGGAAGATTCACGATGTTTGGTCCGATAGAGGAGTTTCACCCTATAAGCGCTCACGAGAGAGAAGTGGATGCCGGTGAAGCTGGGTCACACCCCGGAGAGCAATATTTGACATCCAAAGCACACAACACACCTATGATAACATGTTATGGCACCCCCTAGCTTGTGTTGGGATCCAGACGCTCCGTAGCCCCCTACTGGTGAAACCCTAGACCAGCTGGAGAAATACCTGACTTATACGGAAACACACGGTAACTGCGTCGAAAGGGGGTAGCAATATGGAAATATTTTCTTGTTGTGCTAGGATATCTCATCTGAACACAAAACAAAAAGGTAGAACCCATCTCTTCGGAAGATTCACGATGTTTGGTCCGATACAGGAGTTTCACCCGATAAGCGCTCACGAGAGAGAAGTGGATGCCGGTGAAGCGGGTCACACCCCGGAGAGAAATCTTTGCCATACAAACCACACAACACATCTATACTAACATGGTATGGCACCCCCTAGCTTATGTTGGGATCCAGACGATCTATAGCCCCCCTCCCGGTGAAACCCTAGACCCGGTGGAGAAATACCGGACTTATACGGAAACACGCGGTAACTTCGTCGAAATGGGGTAGAAATGTGGAACTATTTGCTTTGTTGTGCTAGGATAGCCCATAGGAACAGAAAACAGAAATGTAGAACCCACCTGTTCAGAAGATTCACGATGTTTGGTCCGATACGGGAGTTTCACCCTATAAGCGCTCACGAGAGAGAAGTGGATGCCGGTGAAGCGGGACACACCCCGGAGAGGAATCTTTGACATCCAAAGCACACAACACACCTATACTAACATGGTATGGCACACCCTAGGTTGTGTTGGGATACAGACGCTCCGTAGCCCCCCTCCCGGTGAAACTCTAGACCCGCTGGAGAAATACCTGACTTATACGGTAACACGCGGTAACTGCGTAGAAAGGGGGTAGCAATGTGTAACTATTTGCTTGGTTGTGCTAGGATAGCCCATAGGACCACAAAACAAAAAGGTAGAATCCACCTCTTCGGAATATTCACGATGTTTGGTCCGATAGAGAAGTTTCACCCTATAAGCGCTCACGAGAGAGAAGTGGATGCCGGTGAAGCTGGATCACACCCCGGAGAGCAATCTTTGACATCCAAGCACACAACACACCTATAATATCATGGTATGGAACCCCCTAGATTGTGTTGGGATCCAGACGCTCCGTAGCCCCCCTCCCGGTGAAACCCTAGACCCGCTGGGGAAATACCGAACTTATACGGAAACACGCGGTAACTTTGTCGAAAGGGGGTAGCAATGTGGAACTATTTGCTTGGTTGTGCTAGGATAGCCCATTGGAACACAAAACAAAAAGGTAGAACCCACCTGTTCGAAAGATTCACGATGTTTGGTCCGATAGAGGAGTTTCACCCTATAAGTGCTCACGAGAGAGAAGTGGATGCCGGTGAAGCGGGTCACACCCCGGAGAACAATCTTTGACATACAAAGCACACAACACACCTATACTAACATGGTATTGCACCCTCTAGCTTGTGTTGGGATCCAGACGCTCCGTAGCCCCCCCTCCCGGTGAAACCCTACCCGCTGGAGAAATACCGGACTTATACGGAAACACGTGGTAACGGCGTCGAAAGGGGGTAGCAATGTGGAACTGTTTGCTTGGTTGTGCTAGGATATCCCATAGGAACACAAACCAAAAAGGTAGAACCCACCTCTTCGGAAGATTCACAATGTTGTCACCTCATATTCTTTGAAATCTCTACTACTGTATTCGAGGAATCACATTTTAGTGAAGGCTTTCGTTCTAATGTTTATAAATCCTATTTATATTTTTCCTAGACTTGTATTAGACCTATATAATGCAATTCTGAAACCTGAAAATTGATTGGATGAATATTCGTATTATTTATTTTCTTTTGAATAATAATGGTTTTAATCGAAAATCATAAATAAAACAAGTTTAAAACATCAAAACGAAAAATAACTTCAGATCTTCCTTAGTCACACCAAAATGAAGCTTTGGTGAGATTTTGACCTTATTTGAGTCCCAAAGGTTTGAAACTCATCTCATTTTCTTGAACTCTCTACTAGTCTGTTCAAGATATCACATATTACACAAGAATTTTTCGTTCCATTCTTTATAAGACAGTTTTATATTTTTTTCTTGTTATTATATGACATAACACTACTATGTGTGTCGGCTTTATATTTTTTCGATTGTTTTTGAATTATGCATGCTCATTTCAAGCTTGGTCAACCCTCTGTTTGACCAGCCGAAAAGCTTCTAGAAGGACACCCAGAGATTCGACCTAGGATGTTGGATCGACGCCTTCTAGAAGGAATCTTCCATCGAACGAATGCGCTCGCAGCCACAGCGATCCGCGAGACGCTCGTTCTGCGCTCGGATTGGTTGGTCCATTGGCCACAGGGATCGATGGTTTTTATCTGTTCTACATATGATTTCTTTTCTATTAAGTATTAAACCATGTTATTTAAATAAAAAAATAGAAGAATTATTCAAAACATAATGAAACTTCAGATTTACTAGAGCGATGATTTTTATCTGTTTTACATATGATTTTTCTATTTAACGATGCTATTTAAAAAAATTTAAAAAAGAAGAAGAATTATTCAAAACATAATGAAACTTCAGATTTACACTATATATGTAGAATAGATGTTTAGGAAATTAATTTGGCTGATTTAGACAAGATGCCAAAAAATGTTGAAGCACAAATGGGGGTATTTACCCTAGCTTCGGACCTCATTTGAAGCACATTTCTCATGAGAATAGAGCGATGGTTTCAAATGAGCATAAATAATTCAAAAAAAAAATCAAAATGACATGAATCCAACGCACCATGTTGTTATATGCGATATAGTTGCTCCTCAAATTTACTTGGATAATTTTGACAAGGTCGAATTTTTCATGAAATTACAAACGGGGGTGTTTACCCTAGCTCCACACCTCATTTGAAGCACATTTCTCATGAGAATAGAGCGATGGTTTCAAATGAGCATAAATAATTCAAAAAAATAAATCAAAATGACATGAATCCAACGCACAATGTTGTTATATGTGATATAGTTGCTCCTCAAATTTATTTGAATAATTTTGACAAGGTCGAATTTTTCATGAAATTTCAAACGGAGGTGTCTACCCTAGCTTCATACCTCATTTGAAGCACATTTTCCTAAAATTTTGAAATGACTTGGTTCAACATCATCGAACATTATTTAAACATCATCCAAACTATGTTCTAACTTAGATACATCACCAGTCAACATAAATACAACATTATTCAACAGAAATACAACACCAACTTAGTCTAAATAGCGTCGGGGCTTTTTTGTGATCCTTTGCTGTTTTGGTGGCCCTTTGCTCCTTGTGCTCATCTTGCTCACAGCTTCTGGTCTTCTCCTCTTGGTAGTCGGTACCTTGGCCTTCTTCTTTGAAACTACACCAGATCTGTACAAAACATAAAGGATCATGATAAATAAAAAAATGAAAAATGAAAACTGGTGAGATCATGGCAGGATTTACATACTCATCTAAGCATGGAGCTAGTGAGATCATGGCAGAATCATCCAATGGAGCATCCAATGAAACTTGTGAGATCATGGTAGAATCATCCAATGGAGCATCCAATGAAACTTGTGAGATCATGGCAGAATCACCCAATGGAGCATCCAATGAAACTGGTGAGATCATGGCAGAATCATCGACTGGAGCATCCAGCGGATCATCATCTAGAGCATCTACTGGAGCATCTGGAGCACCATCTGAATCATCAGCTGGAGCATCCAGCGGATCATCAGCTGGAGCATCTAGATCATCGAATGGAGCATATGGAGCATCATGGACTTGATCATCATTTGAATGATAAGTTGGATCATGTACTTGATCATCATTTTGATCTGGAGCATCATCTGAATCATTTGACTTTTGATCATCATTTTCAAATGTTTCATCCGGCTGCTGATCATCATTTTCAAATGCTGCATCCGGCTGCTGACCATCATTTTCATCAGGCATACTCTCTCCAAACCTTGGATCTACTGCGTGATCACAATATTTTCCGAAATGACCAGTCCCACCACACCTTGTGCACTTACGCACCCTCGCTCCAACTCCACCTTCACTGCAACGTCGGTGTCGACTCTTCCTCGGTCTACCTGCAGCTCTCTTCAGAACCAGAGCACAAAGTTTGAATCTAGGGTCCACTCAATCCCATTGCTGTCTTCCCTCCAAAGTAGGCAAGGCATGTGCATATGTGGCTCTGAACATTGCTACAGAGTAGTAATCATGGAC
Organism: Alopecurus myosuroides; assembly: GCA_028641055.1. NCBI lineage: Eukaryota > Viridiplantae > Streptophyta > Magnoliopsida > Poales > Poaceae > Alopecurus > Alopecurus myosuroides. The sequence continues at coordinate 107,088,608 of CM054057.1, read as the reverse complement.
ATACTGCTGTATATCCCCTGCTGGACCTGTGAGAGAAGTGATGAAAAACAAGGCATGAGTGCATGGCAAACCAGTTATCTTCCATTGCTTACAACTTTAAGTTTTCTCTTCGAAATCCACTGGATATCTCCATTCTTTGTTACTTTTATCAAAGAATGATACCTTTGATTTGGTATCCGAGATAAATCTCATGTTCATATTCAAGCCCTCTGTTTTTTGCTTCAACACCTTCATCACAGCCGGGATAATAACGTGGCCCATGAATTTTGCATTAGCTATTCAATACGGAAATGAAATTTCTCGGCGTATTCTATCCTTATCCTGTCAAGCAAATCCGCCAAATAAAGATCCTTTAGTCTCCGGATCGTTGAGTTGAAAGATTCTGCAAGATTATTGTGCACATAGTCAACTTTGCTCACTTCACTGAATTGACTTCTAGCCCATAACTTCGAGTGGTGTGTTTCCAAGTATTCCTTCACTTTCTCATTTGTGTACAACTGCCTCATGTGGTAGTTGTGCTTCCTCACACTGCAAGTCAAAGATGCAGGCCATAAATTCTCGGTAAAAAACTTACCTTTGAATTTCTTCACAAAAATTGCAGCAAGGTGACGCATGCATTCCCTGTGCTCTACTCCTGGGAACACATTATCCATGGCCACTTCTAAACCTTTGCATGCATCTGTGTGGATTACCAATCCATTGGGATGTCCAATAGCCTGGCGCAGATTCTGCAAAAACCATGTCCAGCTCTCCTCAGACTCTGTCTCCAGCACACCGTAGGCAACTGGAAAAACAAAACGGTGTGCATCAACTGCACAAGCTGCTACTAGCTGGCCTTTAAACCTCCCTGTGAGAAAAGTAGCATCAATAGCCAAATAAGGCCTGCACCCTACCAAAAAACCCAATTTACAAGCTTGAAAGCACAGAAAAACCATCCTAAAGCATTCCTTGGTCCTTGTCACTTTCTTCAATGTGTAATCCACGGTGTGGTGATCAATTTCAACAACACTGCCTGGGCTTGTCCTCTCCACTTCAGCTTTGAATGAATACAACAACTGAAAACTTTCATTCCAGTTACCATGGATAGATTCCAATGCTTTATTTTTACCACTGAACACCCTCATGTATGGTAAATCTATCTTGAACTTGTCTTTGATGTTTTTCTGCAATTGCTTTGCACTCACTTGATGGTTTTCTGCCACCCATTTTTTTACTTCATCCGCCACCCATCTTGACTTGGCTCTGCTGATTGTTTGCTTCCTAAGGGTTGATTCTTCGCATGTGTAGCGAAAAGGGTTCACTTTTACCTGAACATTGGTGCTGCCACGCATTTTAGATGCGTGCATCCTCCATTGAAAATCTTCAGACACACAGTGCACGGTGTAGCACCTTTTATCGCTCTTGTCAACTGTAAAGGCACGTTCTACCTTCATGCCGTACGTCACAAGTGCATTTCTACACTCAGCCATGGAAGAAAAAATGCAACCTTCTGCCATAAGAGGGTTCGCAGGGTTCCATTCAACAGGTGTCCGGTCTTCCTCTTCTTCATCGTCACTGTCAGACTCATATTGGATTTCAGCCCGAGGTGTATGTCTTAAATTCTGAATAACATCAGGATATAGCCTCTCTTCATCATCCGCAGAAATGCAGGCATCCTCCTCCACTTCAACATGAACCCTTCTCCCAGTGCCCACACTTGTCGAGCCACCACGTCGAGTTGGTTTTGAACTGTTCTGCCTGGAGTTGGCAGTACAACGTGATGGTCCTGCCACAGAAGATGAACCCGCCACCGTGTGTCCAACTGCCGGCACAACCACATCATTTTGCAACTTCACATTAAAATTCTCTGCCTCCTTATGCTTAGCAAACATGGTAGCGAGCTCTTCATCATTACTAATTTGGATCCAATCTTTTCCCCATCAAAGTATCTAAATTCCACTTCATCATGCAAACCCCAAGGATATGGGCTGCAAATTATCTCCCCAAATTGTCTGAAACTCCAGTTACAGTCCATTGGGACCGAATAACTGAAACCTCCTTGGTATTTCTTCTTACTGTCTGCATCGACGATGTAGCGCTCCCTTGTAACGTTCACCAAAAAAGCAAACCGCAACTCCATCCTAACCCACGAAAAGAGAGACACAATCAGCTGCAAATCAATGGCATCCCATGTGTAATCGACAATTCAAAGCTTAGTACTTACCCAATGGGAACCCAATCGTGGACGCGACGTGTCTCCGGCCCCATGGCGCGGCCGCTCTCCATTTCATTCGTATCCATTTCGTCGAGCACGTGGCGGGCAGAGTGGTGGAACGAGCGCCCCACCAGCGGCGTCGCAGGACGGCCCCGGCGGTGAAGCAGGTGGCCACGCGACAAATGTGGTGCAGGTGGTGCTGGCGGCGGTGCAGGTGGTGCTGGCGGCACAAATGTTGATGCTGGCTGCGACACATGTGGCGACACAGGTGGCGGTGGGGCGCTGGCTGAGGAAGGTGGCGGTGGCGCCGCAGGTGGTGGTGGTGCCGAAGGTGCTCGTGGCGCATCAGGGGGTGGTGCGGAGGTGGCGGCGGCGAGAGCGGCAGCGCACGACGGCGGGGCAACTAAATTGGGCGGCAGCGCACGACGGTGCTGGTGGGAAGCTCGAGTGTGGACTATTTAGAATAGTCAACTAACTGCGCGGTCCCACCTGTAAGCTCCGGACGGTTTCAACGAACTGGCAGTCCCACCCGGACCCACTTCGCGAAACGGAGTCTGACTCCTCCAGGCCCACTTCATCTAACAGATTCGACTCCAAACTTACCGTTCCAGCCTCTCCATAGTAGTTGCGCACAGACTAGGGGAAAAACTGAGGTCGATTCGACGCTAGGGGTAAAACTGAGTAGAAGTGGACCGCTATGGGCAATTCGATAAATGACCCATAAATAAAAGAAGACATGAAACATACTTTCATATAGAGAAGCCAATATAAGGAAGAACACAGATGGAGTTGATTCATATTTCTTCACCCTAGGAAAATCCTATTGAATGTAATTATGTTACCATCAATGATCATTCAATGGGAATAATTCAAAGGGAATCATTCAAAGTCAATTCGTGGAGTGGGATCATTCTGGACTGCAAAGAGAGAAAAGTAGGCATAAAAAAGGAAGGAAAAAACTCCAAATTGAATATAAACGGCAAAAAAGTAAAGCTTACCAAGGTTACCAAATGTACCAAGGATGTGTTTATCTAGTTCCGCGATGTTGTCCAGATGAACTTGGAGAGTATCCTGGAGATCGCGGATGTTTTTGTCATCACTTTCGCTCAGAATCTTGAGACGAGATTCAGAAGCCTCTAAATACTCCCGACTTTCTTCCAACTCCTGTTGGATCTTCATATTTTCCTTATGAAGCCTAAGGATTTAGTTACGGAGCTGGGGAGCATTGCCGACATTGGAGACGACCCGCTTCGCCTCAGCCACATCAACTGCAGAAAAGCAACAAAACACACATGAGCTTAACAAACCCAGAAGAATGAAAAAGAAAGAGAGAAATAATGTATCTTTAAATGTAGCAGCATTCTCCTTAAATTGTTTCCAAAGCTCAATGAGACCGAATGATTTCTCTTCAGTAATATGGAGGAGCCCATGCATCTCCTTATTCTTGACACACAACTTTTGAAAAACTTCGTCATTTATTTGATCGGAAGTTTTCTGTCAAAAAAAGAAAAGTTGAGTCTAAAGACAAACCTATACTCCAAGTGTTCCTCAAAAATAAATACTTGGGGCTAGGGTGTATACCTTATTCATCTTTTAATACCTCCAAGTGTTTGGACATATTCGTTGTTGTAGTCCTCGAAACTAGCTCCCAGCAAAGAAATTCCGTCATTTATGACCCGCCGAGAGAAAAAAAGCGTAGTTATTCCGGATTAAAACATCACCCGATGGACATCTACTAGAAGAAGGAGGAGAAACTCCTTCAAAATATTAGTTTTCCTATTCATACATATAATCGTTTTTGTCAAAATATCCATCCTTTACCTTGAACTGCTCCTCGAAAGAGGGAATATCTTCGTCTGGAACGAAGGAAGTTCCCTCTCTTTGAGGAGGATCCACCCTTTTTTGCGTGTGTGTCAGTGACACATTAGACTGGATGGGTTGGCTCGGTTGGCTTGGAAGGGGGAAACCTTTGTCCTTCGAAGGCACAAAGGATCCCTCCATGATATTGGCGGCAGGAGTATCAGGGGCAAGAGCTAGAGAATGCTTGGGTTCCGGGTGACAAAGCACCTTCCTTTTATTCTTTGACTTCAAAAAAAGAAGGAACAATACTAAAAAGAATACATGAACTGAGTTAGTATTTAAAGACTTATTCTTTAAAAGACTCAAATGCAGGGTAAAGTCAGATTTACCTGAATGTGGCCACAGGAACATAGTCCTAATTGATGACTTCCTGGGTGTCGGAATATTTCTTCCGCTCTCGGCCACCTTCGTCGGCTAAGGCCCTCCGAGCCTTTTTAACATTCATTTCTTCTAAGGACGCAAGCTAGTCATCGGAAAGATCCTCAAACTGCAAAAATATGAATTTTTTTGAGGGAGCAAAAATATGAATTATGTATAAGAGAAAAGCTCGAATTTTGTGCAAAGTATACCTTTCTCCAAAAATACAAAAATTACCTTTGGTGGAGAATTGGAGGTAATACATATCCAATCTCATCTCGTACTGTGTTCGGGTGGAAACTAAATGGTTCACCCGGCAGCGAAAGACACATTCTTGAATGTCGGCCTTGGTTGCACGAACGGAGTCTTCAGAATCCGTGTAGGTGCAAAGTAGGCGACCAGAACGATGGGCCAAGGGCTGGATTCAACGGATATATCAGCATAACACCATGTCCATTCCAGTTAGCTTCAGAGTGGACCCGGTAAGCTTAGAAATCTGCCTTTTGCTCTTTAAGAGATCCTCCGAAAGCACTTTGACCGCATCCTAGGCCGAGCTATCCCTAGGAGTGGCGGCATAATTATGGAAGGGCAGAAACCGATGTTTTATTTCAAAGAAAAGGGACATCGGAGCAATATAAGTATGATCCCGTCCAACCTTTGAGCAAATACCTCGTCCGGATTTTGGGGAACCAATTGTCTCTCCCTCTCCGAAGGTTAAACATGATAGTTCCACTGAAGGAAGGTATTCCATCTGTGGTGTTGCATTTAACGTATAAGAAATACTGGAAGAAATCTAGCCTAGGAGATATTCCTTAGTACCCCTCAAATAAGGCTTGAAAGCCAAAAACATAGACAATGCTATTGGGAGTAAGTATGTGGGGTTGGATGACGTAGTGGTCTAGGACTTCTAAGTAAAAGGCTGTAGGCAGAAAACTAAAACTCTAATTATCTGGGAGGCAAGAATCACCCTTTCGTCTCCCCGAGGGCTTAATTCTTCATCGCCTTATGCGCTCCGCCATTTGTCCTTGGTGAGGAATCTGTCTTCCTGGAGAATCTCCAAGAAGTTGAGCACGATGGAGCACGAGATCCAGTTGTCGACGCCCTCTGCTTCTTCCTCGGCTCCAACGGTCAGATCCGGCTCTGGCTCTCCGCCGCTGTTGGCCTCGCTGATGTCCATGGTCTCAGAGATTGATGGCTGACGTTGGTAAACCCGAAGAGAAAGGTTATGAAGAGTGCAGCGGCAAGTTTTCCCTCAAAAAAGAACCCAAGGTTGAATCAACCAGTAGGAGGAAAAACAACTTCAGAAGGTTGATGCAGTTGAAGTGGTAGGGCGCACTACCGGTTCAGCAACAACGTGGAACCTACACAAAACAATCAATTCACTTTGTCCCAACGAAACAGTGAGGTTGTCAATCTCACAGGTTTTTCTTATAACAAAGAGGTTGAACGTATGGTGTGGAAAACAGTAGGAAAACATTATGAAAACAGTAGTAGAAGTGTGAAAACAGTAATTGCAATGGTTGTATTCTTAGTATGAGAAAATGGACTGGGGTCCACAGTTCACTAGTGGCATATCTCCATAAATAATAGATAGCATGTGCGGTGTACAAATTACAGTTGGGCAATTGATAGATATTGAAACATACATGCATGATGATTACTATGTGATTCATGCGGGCATTACAACAAGACTCATAGACCGTTATGCAACTGCATCTATGACTAATAATCCACCCTCAGAATATCATCCGAACAATCTTTGGGTATTAATTTGCAAGAAACAGATGATCGCATTAAGAAAAGTGTGTAATGTAAACATCGTTGTTTTCTCCCAAATGGCAACAACACATCCTCCATCCGTCCCGTTTCTGTCACTCGAGCACATATGCAAAGGAGGCATGAACCCACTATCGAGCATAAATACTCCCTCTTGGAGTCACTAGCATCTACTTGGCCAGAGCATCTACTAACAACGGAGAGCATGCAAGATCATAAATAACATACCCATGAAAATTACATGATAGATTGATAATCAAGAGACATAACATTCAACATTCATCGGATCCCAGCAAACACAACATGTAGCATTACAATAACATGATCTCGATCATGTAGGGCAGATCACGAGATCTAAACATGAGGCATAAAGAGGAGAGAACAACCATCTAGATACTTCTATGGACCCGTAGTACAAGGATGAACTATTAACGCATCACTCCGGAGGCGGGCATGGTGGTGTAGAGCCCTCCGATGATGATTTTCCCTCCCAGCAGGGTGCCGGGGAAGAACTCCAGAACCCTCCGGATCTCGGGTTGACGATCAAGGAGGCCTCGAGTGTTTTTCGTGGAAAAGTGGGATCTCTTTAGGTTTTTCGCCTCGGGGGGAATAAACAGAAGAAATGGCGATGGCGGTGGGCGCCCGAGGGGCCCACACTACCCCATGGCACGGACAGGGGGCGCGCCGCCCTATGTTGTGCCCCCTGTGTGGCTCCCCTCCGGGTCTCTTTGGGACTCCGTGGAACCTTTGGGAATTCTAAGACTTCTGGGCTTCGAATTTTCCAATTCCGAGAATATTTCCAGAACAACTTTTCTTAAACTAAAAACAACAGAAAACAAGAACTGGCTCTGTGGCATCTTTTCAATAGGTTAGTCCCAAAAAATCGATAAAAATGATATAAAGTGTATAGCGAAAATTTAGCAAATAACAACAAAACAACATGGAACATCAGAAATTATGCATACGTTTATGACGTATCAACGTCCCCAAGCTTAGTTCCTACTCGTCCTCGAGTAGGTAAACGGCAAAACAAATAATTTCTGAGGTGACATGCTACCAACATAAACTTGATCATCATAATTATAAAAGCATATGTAAACTGATATCATAGTACTTTAAACACAAGAATGATATATATAATTTTAACAATGAAACATAGCAATCACTTTGCATCATGAAAAGTAAAAAAAATAGAAGATCATGAATAACTATGCATTAAAATTTATACTTTTGTTTCTAGCATCAAGAAAACATGGCAAAGTGATATTTCTCTTGTCCTTTATAGTGGGCAAGAACATAAATGCCAGGACACCTTCAAAGTTTAAAAGGACGACTAGAACGAATAATTTGAGAGCAAGTAATAACAAGGTAATAATCAATCAATAATATTTTTGGGACAAATGCACATTAAACTCAGAATGACAACTATGCTCTCTCAACCATGCATAAAGTTAGAAGATGGAAACTCAAAATAAAAGTAAAATAAAGGCCCTTCGCAGAGGGAAGCAGGGATCACTCATGTGCTAGAGCTTTTTATTTTATTAAATAGAGGTAGAAAATGATTGACACTCCTCCCAACCTTTCTTACACAAACCATGACTAACCGGGTGCCTGTAAACAATCACACACCATGGAGGAGTGTCTAATTTTTAGAGAGGTGTGTATGCTTATGTCAACGAATGGTAAACAGAAAATACAGTACATCACAAGCCAACTAGACCTCACAAGAGCGGCTCCCATAGAAGGACGCATCTGGGTCGAAGGTCATCCATGTTTCTATTTTGTTTACACATTTATGCTTTGATTGATAAATCAAGGGCAGTAATAGTGAAGATAATTTGTTGTATTAAGTTTGGGGCTGGGCACCCCGCTGCCAGCTCTTCTATCAATTGGATAAGCGGATGAAACCAATAGTCCAGGGTGTGAAGTCCAATCAACAAGTGAGATAAATATTCTCTATTCACGTCCTCATGAGCTAAAACAGGAACACAAAACATGATTAATTTTGAAAGTTTTAAAGGCAAAATATGAGCAATTTACTTTGGAGTGGCGGTTAAAGACCACATGTAGGTAGGTATGGTGGACACATATGGCATACTTTGGTTTTTGGGAGGTGGATGCACGAGTAGAGCTCATACTCAGTATGGGTGGAGGCTAGCAGAGACTGGGAGCGACAAATCAAGAGAGCATAATGGCCATAAACGAGAATAGCGACAAAAACATTATTAATCAAAACATAAGTGGTATTAAAAGTCAAAAACTAAATGATCATAGAGGCGATAAGTGTCGCGTTTGTAGTCATAAACATGGCGTAAGCATGCACCAAGTCAACCAAATAATACATTCAAAGGAGAACACCAAAAATTTATGCTTCAATGTGACAAAAACAACTCATGATTCTTTCAATGGCACATTAAAGACTCTCAACTATTTGAGACAATTCATGCTACAAAAATAACCACCAAGCTTAGAATTAAAATAACATCTAACATGACATGGAAAAGTTTATCCACAGTCTATACAAGCTTCTTTTTGCATCGTTATAAATTCTACCACATGGAGCGTTTTATTTTTCCAACAAGCACCATTAAATATACCTTTTAACAAAGAAAATCCAAATGATACAACAATTAAGAAAGAGAGTACTCACATAACTCTACTAAGACTAATAGCTCTGAATAGGAGATGCATGAAAAACATGAGCTAAAAGGATTGCATAGTTAGAAGAAAAACTAAGAATACAAGCATAACAGGTATTCAAGTGAAAAAGTGGAGAGTGTCTCTTTCCCAAAAAAGAATGATAGTTCTAATGATATTTATTGCAGCAAGGAAAACAAAACAAAAAATAAAAGACGCTCCAAGTAAATTTATATGATGTGACCGAATAAAAATATAGTTTCACTAGAAGTGACCTGATAATTTGTTCATGAAGAATGGGATGCCTTGGATATCCCCAAGCTTAGACGCTTGAGTCTTCTTAGAATTTTCTGGGATGAACCACGGGGGCACCCCCTAGCTTTGTCCTTGCACTCTTCTTGATCACATTATATCACTCTCTTCTCTTGACACTTGAAAACTTCCTTCGCACCAACAGTTCTCATTAGAGGGTTAGTGCAACAATAAAATAATCATGGGTTCTGTATGGGCACAAGTGATATTGATACTTGTAAACATTATCTACAACCAATGATGTTTCTTGAAGTAAATAAATCCACTTGACATAGTAAAAGAGCAAATGCAAGAAAAATGGCAGAATCTGCCAATACCAGAACATTTTGTAATAACGAATTTTTAAGGGGCACTTAAGTTGCTCAAATCGAAAAACATAAAGAATGAAAAAGTTTCATAATTGGCTGAGAAATAATCAAAAAACGTTTCTGGTAATTTTGATCTTTCTGTGAATTATACGATTTTTTATAGTGGACAAGAGAAATATGTTTTCTGCACAGAAATCCAAAACCAACTCTACTTTTCGCTAAAAACTTTACTTGGCACAACTAATACATATAAATAAAGAGATAAAGTTGTTTCTACAGAGGTATACAACCCCTTTATTCAAAGAAAACAGATAAAAACAAAGCAGAAAGAAAACCATGGGTTATCTTCCAAGAAGTGCTTTTCTTTAACGCCTTTTAGCTAGGCATAAAAAGAAATAACATAGTCTCATATAAAATATGAATTAAGAAAAAGAGAGCATTAAGAAGCAAGTATAATTTTTTTAAGTCTAACCCAATTCCTATGCATAGGAATCTTGTAAAGAAATAAATTAAAGAAGCTCAAACTAGAAATCATGGGAAGATAGAATAAGAGCAATTTCAAAACTTTCAACAAAAAGAGAGGTGTTTTAGTAACATGAAAATTCCTACAACCATATTTTTCTCTCTCATAATAATTTTCAGTAGCGTCATGAACAAACTCAACAACATAATTATCACATAAAGCATGTTTTTCATGGTCTAAAAGCACGCAATTCATATATCAAGCTAAAAATTAGTGGGATCAAAATTAAAATTAAAGACCTCTTCTTTCCCACTTTTAGCAATAGAAAAAAAATATGATTGATCTCTCATAAAAGGTATGGGACACATTATAGAAACCATATTTTCAGTAGCATTATAATTTATAATATCAAGCAACATAGGACCATCATCTAGAGTATTATCATGTAAATTTTGTAAACAAAATTCCTAATTATCATGCATATCAATAGTTGGAATAAATAGAGGATTATCATATGATTTATCAAAGTAGCATGGATTGCAATAAAAAAAGGCATGAGTTAAAGAGTTACTATCATTGGGAGGTAGACATGGGCATTCTTTCTCCTCTTGATCATCACTCTCCTCCTCTTTTTCATCCAATGAGCTTCCAAATTCAGAAATTTGTTCTTCATAGGCTCTTGCAAGGCATTAGTCTTTGATTGAGAGAATTTATAAAGATATTTAAGAATATATCCATTTCCTTCCTTGTAATTATCAAAGCAAAATTCAACTATATCATAAGTCTCATATTTATAAGATGCATCATCATTATTTTTAAACAAATAAGCAATTTCGAATGCACCCTTCCAAGCAATAAATTCTTCAATTTGTTCCACATCATAAAGTTCGTAATTTCCCTTAACATAAGAAGAGATGGTAACATTATCATTACATTCACATTGAAAAGGGAGGTGTTTATACGTCCTAAAGCAGCAAGATTTATCAAATCAATAAGTAACATTATAAGTAGAGCACAAGTTTTTAGCATAGTTATGCAATCTATTAATTTGCTCCCATATGTGTATCCCTTTTTGTGACAAGCGGTGTTCCTTATAATATTTTTGTTGTTCTTCCATGAACCCAAAGAAAACGCCCATTGATAGCAAGCATGATAAATCAAGTAAAAAAGCAAAATAATAACAAAGTAAAAATGATTGGAGGTGAGAGACTCTCCTTGCAGAGATTCTCTTCCTCCCTGGCAACGGCGCAACAAAACTTGATGTCAGAGTTGACGAGGGAGTGGTTGCTTCTTGATGACTTTGAGTTCCCCGGCAACGGCGCCAGAAAACTCGTTGATGGCTGACGTTGGTAAACCCCAAAAGAAAGGTTATGAAGAGTGCAACGGCAAGTTTTCCCTGAGAAAAGAAACCAAGGTTGAATCGACCAGTAGGAGGAAAAGCAACTTCAGAAGGTTGATGCAGTTGATGTGGTAGGGCGCACTACCGGTTCAGCAGCAACATGGAACCTACACAACACAATCAATTCACTTTGCCCCAACAAAACAGTGAGGTTGTCAATCTAATCGGTTTTGTTGATAACAAAGAGGTTAAACATATGGTGTGGAAAACAGTAGGAAAACAATATAAAAACAGTAGCAGTAGTGTGCATATAGTGAAAACAGTAATTGCAGTGGTTGCATTATCAGTATGAGAAAATGGATCGGGGTCCACAGTTCACTAGTGGTGTCTTTCCATAAAAGATAGATAACATGTGTGGTGAACAAATTACATCTGGGCAATTGAAAGATATTGAAACATGCATGGCATGATGATTACTATGTGATTCATGCGGGCATTACAACAATACTCCTAGACCATTATCCAACTTCATCTATGACTAATAATCCACCCTCAGAATATCATCCAAACAATCTTTGGGTATTAAGTTGCAAGCAACAGATAATCGCATTAAGCAAAGTGTGTAATGTAAACGTTGGTGTTTCCTCCCTAATGGCAACATCACATCCTCCATTCGTCACGTTTCTGTCACTCAAGCATAGATGCAAAGGAGGCATGAACCCACTATCGAGCATAAATACTCCCTCTTGGAGTCACTAGCATCTACTTGGCCAAGGCATCTACTAACAACAGAGAGCATGCAAGATCATAAATAACATACACATTAAGATAACATGATAGATTGATAATCAAGAGGCATGACATTCAACATTCATCGGATCCCAGCAAACACAACATGTAGCATTACAATAAGATGATCTCGATCATGTAGGGCAGATCACAAGATCTAAACATGAGGAATAAAGAGGAGAGAACAAACATAAAGCTACTGCTATGGACCCTTAGTACAAGGATGAACTACTCACGCATCACTCCGGAGGCGGACATGGTGGTGTCGAGCCCTCCGATGATGATTTTCCCTCCCGGCAGGGTTCCGGGGAGAACTCCAGAACCCTCCCAATCTTGGGTTGACGATGACGACGGCCTTGGGTGTCTTTCATGGAGAAGTGGTATCTCTTTAGGGTTTACGCCTCGGGGGGAATAAATAGGCGAAAGAGCGATGGCGGTGGGTGCCCGAGGGGCCCACACTACCACATGGCGCGGCCAGGGGTCGTCGCCCTATGGTGTTCCCCCCTACCGAGTCTCTTAGGGACTCCGTGGAACCTTCGGGAATTATAAGACTTCTGAGCTTTGAATTTTCCAATTCCGAGACTATTTCCAGAACAACTTTTCTGAAACTAAAAACAGCAGAAAACATGAACTAACTCTGTGGAATATTGTCAATAGGTTAGTCCCAAGAAAATCGATAAAAATGATCTAAAGTGTATAGTAAACATGTAACAAATAACAATAAAAACAACATGGAACATCAGAAATTATGGATACATTTATGACGTATCAGAGACCTTGGAGGAAGAGCCGACGAGAAAGGGCGGAGGAATAGATCCCGCGGTGGTGTTAGGGTTAACCACCACGGAAAATCCTGTCGCCGCTGATGTCGTGGTGTTCGGAGTTGGTTGAGTAGAGGCAGGGGCTTTTCCATTATTGGTGCCCGCTGGCTGTAGTAGCCGCCTCCGCTACAAACGTCTCTGCCGCAACCGCAGTAGCCACCGCTGCTGCATTAGCCGCCTCAGCAACAGCAACTTGCTGCAATGTCATCGTCGCGCCTCTGAGTGATCCTTCCGTCACCATTGAGGAAGACCCTCAGAGAAATTTTAGATCCGAATCCACCGATTTTGGGTCGCCGGAGGACGGAATGCGGTGGAAAAGGGTGGCACTCCGGTGAGGGTTTTGCTCTCGTTCACTTCCGTTGTCTCGGGTGCTCCGTGCGAGTGTGGGGAAGATGAATGGAATGAGAAATGAAAGACACACTAGTATTTATAACCGTTCGCGGCGATACGTGCAATGTATAAATTAGCCATTGGATAAGTGCCGCATGTTCGAACAATTATGGGTTCCCGTAAAAAAACGACACAATTGCTCCGTCTCCTTGGTTCCCGCGCAAAAATCTTGCAATCATTTACCTTTTCAGATTGATCCATGCTCGAACGGCTATGAAGTAAGAAGAAATTGAATGATTACGTCACGTTGACCGTATTGAGTAAGTTATCTTCCTTGCGAAGATTATTCCGGGTTTTGAAAAGTACGAATTTGGCATGTTTTGTCATAAATAAAAATTCAAGACATAAAGCCGTATTTTCATCTTTTGGCGAAAGAAGAAATGAAGGAAGTTGGAAAGCCTTATTCTTTTTGGGGGCTACTGTCGGGATTATGCTGAATTAGGGGCACGATCCGGCATTAGCCAAAATCCGGCCCGCCAGGGTGGCCCGTTGTTGGTGAAGCAGAAGGCTTCTCTTGGCGGCCCAGTAGACCGATGCACGGAATGCCGAATTCTAGAAGAACCAAAAGGCGGCCCAATCCGCAGTTCGTCTTGGAGGAGAAGTCGAATGCCTTGACTTCCAAGATTAGAGATAGATTCATGATACGAACATATACCTTTTACGTAAGCTCTAGTCGGGCTCTCTATCTAAAGCCGGACGGACTTAAACCTTTAGCCCTTATTAGTGAGATTGCAGGGGTAGGGCGCCATTATTGTTGCGACGTACCAAATCTTGGTAAACCGACTATTTTCCATCGACAAATTCCCTAAGTCCAGTACCCATGTTCTAACTCTGGCTTATGGCACCCATGCAGTGATCCTTACTATGAACACTCGACACCCAGGACATATGTGTTACCTCCACCAAATCTGAATCCATTGAGAAGTGAACTTAGGGATACATCTCCACGTCATTGTGTTTGGTTATTTCTCAACTTATCTTTACTTGTTGTTACTATATTAGTTATATAAAAATCTCGTGCTACTAGTATTTGTTGAACATATAGGATTGTTCACCTAGTTGCATAATATATACAATATATATTTGAGCATTATCTTGTTAACCGGGAAAAGAAATAAAATTTGTAGTCAACCAATTCACCCCCTCTAGTTGACATCTCGATCATTCAATTGGTATCAGAGCCTCGTCTCTTCGATAAGGCTTTACAGCCTAAAGAGGAGGATGGCAGATGATCCCATCACCATGGAGGGTATCCAAAAGCTAATTCAAATTATGATTGATATCTCCGAGAAGAAGATGGAGCGACTAATAAAAGAAATTTTGTATCTACATCTAGTCAATCCAAAGAGAATGTTAATTTAGATGAAAATGGAAATCCAATTCCTTCTAAGGAAGGCTCCGAGACTTCTAAGCCTCAAGATAGGAGTCATGAAAATTACTTTGGCTATGCTTATAACAATGCTCCTAATGCTCAACATCCACATGTTAATCATCTTAGTGCACCTCCTAGGGAAGATAGGAATCATTTTACTAATTGGAATGCTTACATGAAGTCTTACATGTGTAGCTCTTCAATGAAAATATGGAGGATCCTTGAGAACGGGTATGAACAAAAGGAACCCCAAGAACTTAAGCTCAAGTGATATCATAGATGAGCAACTCAATGCTCAGGCCATGCACATGTTGGAGAAGGCGATGGAGAAAGAAGGGGTCGAGCACATCCGGTCCTTCTCAAGTGCCAAGAAAGCTTGGGATTGGATATTTGACATGTATGGCGGCAATATCAACATACAACGCTCCAAGCAGTCAATCGTCCAAAGAAAAGTTCAAAACTTCCATATGAAGGATGGAGAGAATATAGAAGATATGTTTAGAAGACTCAAGGATCTCGTAAATGACATGAGAGATTGTGAACTCAAGGATTGTAATCAGGATTGGGTCAAGGAGAAATTTCTACTCACCTTGATTCCATGCAATAATCACATGATGATGAATGTGTAATCAAGGGATGATTATTTGGAGCTATCTCCAAATCATGTTTTGGGTCTGTTCATAACCCTAAAGGTCATGAAACAATCCTCCGATGATGTCATGGCCCGTGTGAATGGAATGAAGAGAACCTGTCTCGCCTTGAAGGCCACCCCATAAATAATATGACTCAAGTGATGATGGTGGTTCCTCACATATTGTCTCTGAGAGAGAGATGAGGACATCACATGAATAATGATTATCCCTATCTCAACACAAGTGGTGGAAGAAAGTAGCTTTCGATCAAATGCCACCAAGAACAAGGGAAAGGAAGTCTCAAGCATGAAGAAGGCAAGGACTTGCTTTAATTGTGGAGATACCGAAAACTTTTTTGTGAAGTTCCCTTACATAGTAGAATTGAGAATGGTGGAAGACTTATAAAGGAATCCACTTTCATCCCCAAGTCTAAGAACTTGATTAAGAGAGGCCCTCGAAGGGCATTGGTTGCAAAGGAAGTTGAATATACATCCAGTGGTGAAGAGAGTGATGGTGAACAAGTAGGCATGTGGGCCGTGTTAAAGGGCGTCATTTCTTCAAACCTAAGCTCTCTCTTCTCCAACCCAATGACAAGAAGGGTCCCCCGAGTCACAAGAGCTTCATGGCCAAGGGTATATCCCCAAAGGTGAAACATACTCACAAACTTGCAAATTCTTCCACTCAATCTCTATTGAATTGTGTTGAGGAAGTAGACAATGTTCAAGATCTTCTAACAAAATTTGTGAAGAAACTTAATGGTGAAAAACTAAAACAATTTTTTGATTATCCTGAGGAGAAATTAAGTGAGCCACATGACCTCATTGATGAACATGAGGAGAATCGCGTTACTTGAAAGATTTGTTGATGACGATTCTAGTAAAATTGAGGAGCATGAGAAAGATGTAGGCGAATCATATTGTTTTAGAGAAAGCATTGAAGATACCTTTGCAATTGATATAGCTAAAGTAAAGTTTGATCGTGAACATTCTTTTGCTAAGGTAACGGAATTCATAGCCTTAAATGATGAAACTAACAAAGGTTACAATGATCTCATTAAGGATTTTGACAAGCTTAAAATTAATCATCGAGCACTCTCAAATGAGGTCAAGACTTTGAAAGGGTCAAAAGACATAAATGAAAATTATTGTGCCACTAACCCTATATGTGTCAAGGCATCTATCATTGAGTAGAACAATAGGTTGAAGGCCCAACTCAACAAAGGTCTTGCCACTTGAATCTAAGGGCAAAAGAACCTCAACGATCCTTTGAGTAGTTAAAAGAGATATTGTGGTAAGGAAGGCATTGGGTTTGGTTCCTCATCGAAGGAGACCTACAAGAAGAACTCAACTCCCTCCACTAATGCTATTGTTTTTGTGAAGGAGGGGAGTTGGATAATGATGAAGATGAGTTTTATATGATTTATAAAAGTATTGTCCCTAGGGATACTACTACTCACAAAAACTTTGTGGGAAAATACAACCCATCTTATGTGCTTCTTAAATATAGTGATTGTCATATATATGCAAAATATGTTGGCACTTCATATGGTGCTGATTATAAGTATGCTATTTGGGTTCCAAAGACGCTTGTGACTTACAAGAAAGTACCCATCCAAAAATGGGTACCTAAGACAAGAAGTTGATTCATTATAGGGATGTGCTTCCGGAGTCATGGATGATTGATAGTGGTTGTTCCGCACATACGACCGGAAGCAAGGAAGTGTTAGAAGACTTAAAGCACCAACTCATCAAATTTTCACAAATAACTATTGGTGATGGTTCAAAACTTAAGTTATTGGGACATGGTAAGGTGGTAATTTCTCCGGATGCATCCATTGAGAAATTCCTCCTTGCTGAGTCCCTTGGCTATAATCTCCTTTCTGTCTTGCAACTTTGTGAATGCAATTTTACATGTGTATTTAGGCGTCATCAAGTGCTTGTCCTTCACACAATTTTTCTTAAAATAGCCTTTGTTGGATTTTGGAAAATGGTATGTATGTAGTGGATTTCTCGAAAGAAACTACACATATTGCCACTTGTCTAATGGCTAAATCCGACGTCGGGTGGCTTTGGCATCGCCGCTTGGGCCACGTCGGTATGAGAAATTTACAAACTATTGTGAAGGGTGAGCATGTGGTACAACTAACAAGTATGAATTTTTCCAAATATCTCCCTTGTAGCTCTTGTGTTGTCGGAAAGATGCATGAGAAGAACCATCCCATGACATCAATCATCTCCACAAAGAGGCCCTTTGAGCTTATTCACTTGGATCTATTTGGGTCTCCTACATATGATAGTCTTGGTGGCAAGAAGTATTGTTTGGTGATTGTTGATGACTATACAAGATACACTTGGGTGGTCTATATTAAGAAGACGAGTGAGACTCAAGAAAACATCATCTCTTGGGCCAAAGAAGTGCAACATCAATATGATACCAAGATCTTGGCAATTAGGAGTGATAATGGGCCCGACTTCAAGAACTACACCATGGATGAATTCTTGAGTGACGAGGGGATAAGACATCAATATTACGACGCGTACACCCCTCAAAAAAAAGTTGTAGCGGAGAGGAAGCATCACACACTTATTTATATGACAAGAACTATGATGGTTGAGTTCAAATCCCCATATAACTTTTGGGCCAAAGCCATCAACACCGCTTGCATATATCTAATCGACTCTTCCTTTCTCTGATGATTGGTATGACTCCATATGAACTCCTAACCAGTAACAAACCCAACCTCAAGTGTATTCGAGTTTTTGGGTGCAAATGTCAAGTTTACATTAAAGGCACTAGATTGTAAGTTTGATCCTAGAACTTTTGAAGGCATATTTGTTGGTTATGCCATGAACTCTCATACTTATGGGGTCTTTATGCGTGTGAACACACGTTCGTTGGGAGACCCCAAGAGGAAGGTATGAAGAGCACAATAGCAAGTTTTCCTCAGAAAGAAACAAAGGTTGAATCGATTCATAAGGTTGATACAACTGAGATGGAAGGACTAACTTCATAAGGTTGATACAACTGAGATGGAAGGGCGCACTACCGGTTCAGCAGCAACGGCGAAGCTACACAACACAATTAAATCACTTTGCCCCAACGAAGCAGTGAGGTTGTCAATCTCACCTATTTTTCTGAACACAAAGAGGTTAAACGTATGGCGTGGAAAAAGTATGAGAACACTATGAAAACAGTAGCAGCAGTGTGAAAACAGTGTGAGAAAATGGACCAGGGTCCACAGTTCTCTAGTGGTGTCTCTCCATAGAAGATAAGTAACATGTGCGGCGAACAAATTACAGCTGGGTCATTGCCAGAAATGAAAGCTCCACCGTAGTGCATATGCAAGACATAAATATTACTATGTGATTCGTGCGGGCATAACAACAAGATAAATAGACCGTCATGCAACTGCATCTATGACTAAAATCCACCCTTCGAATATCATCCGAACAAACGTTGGGTATTAAGTTGCAAGCAACAGATAACCTCAATAAGAAAAGTGTGTAATGTAAACAATGTAAACGAAGTAAACATCATCGTTTTCTCCCTATGGCAACAACACATCCTCCATCAGTCACGTTTCTGTCACTCGAGCACAGATGTAAAGGAGGCATGAACCCTCTATCAAGCATAAATACTCCCTCTTGGAGTTACTAGCATCTACTTGGCCAGAGCATCTACTAATAATGGAGAGCATGCAAGATCATAAATAACATATGCATGAAGAATAACATGGTAGATTGATAATCAAAAGACATAGCATTCAACACTCACCGGATCCTAGCAAACACAACATGTAGCATTACATAAAGATGATCTCGATCATGTAGGGCAACTCACAAGATCTAAACATGAGGCATAAAGTGGAGGAGACAGCCATATAGCTACTGCTATGGACCCGTAGTCCACGGATGAACTACTCACACATCACTTCGGAGGAGGGCATGGTGGTGAAAACCCCTCCGATGATGAATTTCCCTCTCAGCAGGGCGCCGGGGAGAGCTCCAGAACCCTCCCGATCTCGGGATGACGATGACGGCGGCCTCAGGTGCGTTCGTGGAAAAGTGGTCTCCTTTTAGGGTTGTCGTCTTGGGTGGAATAAATAGGCGAAGGGGCGATGGCGGTGGACGCCCGAGGGGTCCACACACCCCAGGCGCGGTCGGGGGGGGGGAGCCGCCCTATGCTGTGGCCCCCCTCCGGGCATCTTCGGGACTCCGTTGAACCTTCAAGATTTTTAAGAATTCTGGGCTTCGAATTTTTCAATTCCGCGTATATTTCCAGAATAACTTTTCTGAATCTAAAAACAACAGAAAACAGGGAACTGGCTCTGTGGCATCTTGTCAATAGGTTAGTCCCGGAAATCGATAAAAATGACATAAAGTGTATAGCAAACATGTAGGAAATAACATGAAAACAACATGGAACATCAGAAATTAAGGATACGTTTATGTCGTATAAGGTCTACAACCTATCCACCGGGCGTGTCGAAGAAGATATGAATGTGGAGTTTCATGAGGATAATGGCTCCCAAGTGGATAAAATTTATTGTGATGATGTAGGTTATGAACCTTCCTCCATATCCATAGGAAGAATTTGTATAGGTCTTCTTATACCCTTTGAGGGACACCCTGTGGCTCATAAGGATGGGACAAACTCTACGCAAGTGGATCCATTTACTTCAACCATTAATCTAATGGTAGACCAAGAACAAGAAGAAGACCAAGACCTGCAAGTTGATACCACTCATCAAGGAAGTGATCAAGATCCACCCAATGATAATGGTGGTTATAATATTGGCGATTCTTCACCAAGAACTCCACTCCGGATAGATCATGGCCTTGATAAAGGATATGATGAAGACATTCCCGCAAATGAGCATGCCGATGTGCACTTATTCGTAGAAAATCTCTTCAAGCCGCAAGATTGCACCAAAATCACATTATCAAAAGAATGTCATTGGTGGTTTTGGAAGACGAAGTGTATCCACTCGTGGTCAAGTACTCAAGTTTTGTGGTCTTCACTCATATGTCTCTCATGTTGAACCTATCAAAGTGTATGATGCTCTTGAAGATGAAGATTGGGTTCATGCTATGCATGAAAAGCTCCAATTTTTTTAGAGAAACAAAGTATGGCACTAGTTTAAGGACACAAGGATCATAATGTTAATGGAACAAAATGGGAATTCAATAACAAGCAAGACTCTCATGGGCAAATGATTCGCAACAAGGCTCGATTGGTTTCTCAAGGCTACTCTCAAGTCAAAGGACTTGACTATGATGAAATTTTTGCTCCCGTAGCTAGACTTGAATCCATTTGTATATTACTTGCATTTGCCACTAGACACAATTTCATCTTGCATAAAATGGATGTTAAAAGTGCTTTTCTAAATGGACCTCTAAATAAATTGGTATATGTTAAACAACCACCGGGGTTCGAGGATCCCAAGTATCCTAACCATGTCTACTTCCTCCATAAGGCTTTGTATGGCCTCAAGCAAGCCCCACGTCCTTGGTATGATCATTTAAAGGAGTTCTTAGTGGATCTTGGTTTCGTACTTGGGGTAATTCATCCCACACTCTTTACCAAAAGTGTAGATGTACATTTCTTTGCATGCCAAGTATATGTTGATGATATTATATTTGGATCATATAATGTGAGTTTTGTAGAACAATTTGCCAAACTAATGACAAGTGAGTTTGAAATGTCTATGATGGGGGAAATGAAGTTCTTCCTTGGTTTTGAGATCAAGCAATATTATGAAGAAACTTTCATTTGTATAGAAAAATACATTCAAGAAATTCTCAAGAAATTTGATATGGTCAATGCCAAGCCATTAGCTTATCTAATGTCGATAACCGTGAATCTTTCAATGGATCACAAAGGTAAACTGGTTGATCCCAAAATTTATCGCTCTATTATTGGATCTTTGCTTTACCTTTGTGCATCTTGACCGGCGTCATGTTTAGTGTGGGTTTGTGTGCAAGATTTCAATCTAACCTCAAGGAAAGCCATATGATTGCGGTCAAAAGGATTCTTAAGTAATTGGTTGGTACTCCCAATCATGGTCTTTGGTACCCATCAAATACAAGCTTTGATCTTATGTGCTATTCGGATGCGGATTGGGGAGGTGACAAAGTGGATAGAAAATCAACCTCCGGTGCTTGCCAATTCCTTGGTAGGTCACTTGTGTGTTGGTCTTCCAAGAAACAAAATTGTATTATCACCTCATCCACGAAGGTGGAGTATATCTCTGCCATGAGTTGTTGCTCTCTTTTATTATCGATGAGGCAATGTCTTAAGGATCTTGTAATTAAGCTTAAGAAAATGCCTCTTTTATGTGACAATGAGAGTGCTATAAAGATTGGTCACAATCCGGTACTTCATGGCAAGAACAAACCTATTGAGATTCGGTATCATTTTATTCGTGATCATGTAGCAAATGCAGATATCTCACTTTCATATGTCAACACTAAAGATCAACTGGACGACATCCTCAGAAAGCCCCTAGATGAGAGGAGTGAGCTCAATGTCATATGTGCAAGCAATTTTAGTTGATTCGAATCTTTCATGCACACCTCTACTAGACTCTCATTTGGTTCTTAGATGTACGCATAGTCATAGGGGAGGTGTAGATCAATTAATGAGTTAAGACTACTCCTATACTGCATAAATAAAAAAATCTTGCATAATGGTCATTTCAATGACACAATGTGCTTCAAAATGAGTTTCGAACATGCACCCAAGGTATATCTTTGCGGTGTCATATCGAGCATACTGATACATGGTGGCTAAGGACACCGCCCAAATCAACGATTTGAGTTCTTCATGGTTTATATTGACAAGAAATTTGGTGTACAAATCATATGCATATTCGTTCTTCATATTCCATACTACAACCAATGTTGTTTTTTTTTGAAAATTTTCATTTTTTCTTTTCCATTGGATGTATGAGGAAATCATGATGGTCCTCTCATTTCATTGTAGTGCATATCATAGCAAACATGTGCACACAGTCAAGTTTAAAATAATTCAAAACATTGAAATAAAATTTGGAAAAATAAAAAAATTAAATTTTCCACTATTTATAAAAAACGGGGGAGAAAACAAGCCAAAAATAGGTTTTCAGAAAACCCGGCCTGAAAGGCTGGCATGGTCGGCTATAGAGACATGCTACCTTGCGTGGTTGCCCGGCTTATGCACACACCCGCGCCGGCACCAGGCCGGAGCTCTCGGGTGGTCGCCCGGCCTACGCGCTCTCCCTTGCCGGCCCTAGGCCGGGGCTCAGGCCGGATCCCTCGCGTGGGTGCGCGGCCTCTACATACGCCCGTGCCGGCCCCAGGCCGAGGCGCTCGGGTGGATGTCTGGCCTTAGCACTCACCCGTGCTGGCCTGGCCTATCACCTCAGGCCAGTCTTCCCGCCAGTTCCAAAACCGGGTGGGGGGACGAAATCCGCATAACTCCCACCCTACTACCCCACGCAGCTTCCATTGGAGGGCCTTCTCCAAGCTCTCTTCTTCCCCTCTCCCACCACATTCTATCCCCTCTACCCACCCATAACCCACAGATTTGAAAGCCCTCGTTCTTCTCACCCACCTCCTCCACGTGGAATCTCCTTTGGTGCTTCCTTGGGAAATATCTTCTCCCTTGAAGGGAACAAGGGTGCACTCGTTGGGAAACCTCAAGCGTAAGGTGCGAAGAGTGCAACAGCAAGCTTTCCCTCAGAAAGAAACCAAGGTTGAATCAACCAGTAGGAGAAAGAAATCACTTCCAAAGGTTGATGCAGCTGATGTTGGCAGGACGCACTACCGGTTCAGCTGCAACGTGGAACCTACTCAACACAATCAAATCACTTTTCCCCAACGAAGCAGTGAGGTTGTCAATCTCACCGGTTTTGCTGAAAACAAAGATTAAACGTATGGTGTGTAGCAGTGTGAAAATAGTGATTGCAGGGATTATATTATCAGTATAAAGGAAAATGGACCGGGGTCCACAGTTCACTAGTGGTGTGTCTTCAAAACTAATAGATATCATGTTGCATAAACAAATTACAGCTGTGCAATAGACAGATATAATGGCTGCACCGTAGTGCATATGCATGACATGATGATTATTTTGTGATTGATGCGGGCATTACAACAAGATTCATAGACCGTTAACCAACTGCATCTATGACTAATAATCCACCCTCA
Source organism: Alopecurus myosuroides (assembly GCA_028641055.1). Lineage (NCBI taxonomy): Eukaryota > Viridiplantae > Streptophyta > Magnoliopsida > Poales > Poaceae > Alopecurus > Alopecurus myosuroides. The sequence goes on along the minus strand of CM054057.1, from coordinate 107,065,169 downwards.
GCATATCATCCGAGTAAACCTTGGGTATTAAGTTGTAAGCAACAGATAGTCACATTATTCAAAGTGTGTAATGTAAACAATGTAAACATCGTTGTTTTTTCCCTAATTGCAACAGCACATCCCCCACATGTTACGTTTCTTTCACTCAAGCGTGAGTACAAGGGAGACATGAACCCACTATCGAGCATAAATACTCCATCTTGGAGTCACTAGCATCTACTTGGCCAGAGCATCTACTAACAACGAAGAGCATGCAAGATCATAAATAACATACACATGAATAAAACATGATATATTGATAATCATTGGACATAATATTCAATATTCATCGTATCCCAGCAAACACAACATGTAGCATTAAAATAAGATGATCTTACTCATGTTAGGAAGCTCAAAAGATTTAAACATGAGGCATGAAGAGGAGAGAACAACCATCTAGCTACTTCTATGGACCCATGGTGCAAGGATGTACAACTCACACATCATTCCGGAGGCGGGCATGGAGGTGTAGAGTCCTCCGATGATGAATTCCCCTCCCGGCTGGTTGCCGGGGAGAGCCCCAGAACCCTCCCGAACTAGGGTTGACTATGACGGTGGATGCGGATGTTTTTGGTGAAAAGGCTCAAGTGTTTAGGGTTAACCCGAGGAGGAGAATATATAGGCGTGAGGGCAACGTCGGATCGTCCGTGTGCACGACATATTTGTAAGACCCCTGCTTTTCGAATCGTCCAATTTCGCGAATATTTCCAGAACAACTTTTCTGAAATAAAAAACAGTAGAAAACAGGAACTGGCTCTATGGTACCTTGTGAATAGGTTAGTCCCAGAAAATCAATAAAAATGGCATAAAGTGTATTGGAAACATGTAGCATATAGCATGAAAACAACATGGAACATCAGAAATTTTGGATACGTTTATGACGTATTAACATCCCCAAGCTTAGTTCCTACTTGTCCTTGGGTAGGTAAACGATAAAAACAAATAATTTTTGAGGTGACATGCTACCAACGTAAACTTGATCATCATAGTAATGTAAAGCATGTAAACTAGGATCAAATGGATAAAGGTTGTGGTTTATAGTTGATATCAAATAGAATAATGTATAAAACATTAGGAATAACAAAGTAAAACTTTTCAACAAATCAATACTAAAAGATAATACACCATGCAATGGTTTATTAAAGACGATTTAAGCTTCAAGAACAATAATGTAATCATCCAAGGCATCAAACTCTCACAACAACTCCGGCTGGGATCAAGTCAAGCGACAATAATATGCACGTATGAAAATCATTAAGATATTTGCGCACTAAAAAACAAGCAAGCGTTCTTTATTGGTCCCTAGAACCAGGATGTTATGGCTAAAGGAACATTATGGTTGGATTGGAAGGTCAATAGAAGAAAGTCTCACACAACTGAAAGTTATCATTAGACAAGCGGAAGTCTTATAATCGAAGTTATGAAAGGAGTAGTGATTGACACACAACGGATGCACATAGAGCTATAAGTGTATGAAAGCTCTCCAATGGAATTAGTGGGGGTGCATCCAACTTGTTTGCTCATGAAGACCTAGGGAACTTTTGAGGAGGCTCATCATTGGAATATACAAGCCAAGTTCTATAACATAAAGTTCCCCACATAGTTGTGCACGTCATAATATAAAAACTCTCTCCAAAAAGAAGTATTGGTGCTAACAAAGTACAAGTGTGGAATAAATTATAGTAATGTTTCCCCCTCTCTCTTTATTATCTCTCGTTTTCCCTTTTTTGGGCTTTTTATTTTTATTTTTTGATATATAACCTCACTGGTAGGGGCAACACTCTATTTTGGAATGAATCATCACACTTTTTGCACTCATAACTCAAACTGAAATATTTCTCATGCATAACAAACTAAATGCTCCTTCTAGTGCAACAGTATGCAAAATAACAATGAAGCATGACACCAACTAACATAATGAGGATGGATGTTGTATGACAATATATCTCAGAATGGCTATGGAAATACCATGGTAGGTAGGTATGGTGGCTGTTTTGAGGAAGATAATTTTTGGCTCATGTGTAGAAGAACAAAGTTCTCCCACAGGGTTTGGATGCACTGGAGAAGTTTGCACCAACTGTCAATGTGAGAATGAGAAATGCACAATACCGAAGAGGCTAGCAAATTGGATGCATGGTGGAAAGATCCAAAAATCCGCAACATAGAACTCGCAAGTTAAAATATTACAACTAAAATCATGATCTTACAAGGCATAATGAAAATCACTACAAGAGGGTCCGGGGCTGTGACAAGTCAATGTCCTGCCATGACCGTAGCGCATAACAAAAAGCCATCACAATTGCTATCAACAAAGGAAATCATATACCATTATCCCATCAACTGGTTATTTGAGTGTGGTACAGTTTGAAGCTTTTAGACCAACCATTAATTGTTTTTACTCTACTAAACCAGCAAGTTTACCATTAAGAATATTAATATCTCAAAACAACAACAAATAATCAAGTGAAAACATTTTAGTGATCTACAAGAATGCAAGTTTTTTCTTCCGTTATACCATCTACAACACGTAGCATTTTCTATTGCCATCAAGCACCATTCAATATATATTGGAACACAGAATTTCCAAATGGTTCATCAATGAAACAAGATATTACTAATACTACTCTACTAAAACTAACATCTCTAAATAAGAGATGCATGAAAAATAGGAGCTAAAAGGATTGCAACAGCTAGAAGAAAAACTAAGAATACGAGCATAGCAAGTATTCGTATGAAAAATCGGAGCGTGTCTCTCCCCCACACAAGAATTTTGGGTTCCAACTATATTTATTGCAGCAAGGAAAACAAAAGAAAAAAAATAAACAGACGCTCCAAGTAAAATGCATATGATGTAACCAAATAAAAATATAGTTTCACTAGACGTGACCTGATAAATTGTTGATGAAGAAGGGGATGCCTTCGGCATCCCCAAACTTAGACGCTTGAGTCTTCTTAGAATTTGCTGGGATGAACCACGGAGCCATCCCCAAGCTTTGTCTTTACACTCTTATTGATCACATTATATCACCCTCTTCGCTTGACCCTTTAAAACTTCCCTCACACCACACTCAAAGTAATTCGCATTAAAGGGTCGGTGCACAATCAAAAATTCACGCTGCATGGACACAAGCGTTATTAATACTTTTAAACATTAGCTACAACCAGTGATGTTTGGTGAAGCAAAGAAATCCACTCGACATAGTAAAAGAGAGAATGCAAGTAAAAAGGCAGAATCTATGAAAACCAGAACAGTCTGTAAAGACGAATCTTTTTGGGGGACTTACGTTGCTCAAATCAAAAAATGTAAGGCTATAAAAAGTTCCGTAAATAGCTGATAAATAAGCTAAAAAATTGGCAAGTCATTTGATTTTTCTGTGATTTTGCACGGAATTTATGGTGGACATCAGAAATCTGTTTCCTGCGCAGAAATCCAAATCTAACACCAACTTTTGCTAGAGACTTTACATGGCACAACTAATACATGAAAATAAATATACAAAGGAGTTGCTACAGAAGTATACAACACCTTGACTCAAAGAAAACAGAGAAAAAAAATTCAAAAATAAAAACATGGGTTATCTCCCAAGAAGTGCTTTTATTTAACGCCTTTTAGCTAGGCATAGAAAGAGAGAAAATTCTCACATAAGAAATATGAATTAAGAAAAAGAGAGCATCAAGAAGAAAGTATAAAAAAAAAATTAATTCTAACCCACTTCCTATGCATAGGAATCTTGTAAAGAAATAACTTAAAGAAGCTCAAACTAGAAATCATGGGGAAGATAGAACAAGAGAAATTTCAAAACTTTCAACAAAAAGAGAGGTGTTTTAGTAACATGAAAAATTTCTACAACCATCTTTTCCTCTCTCATAATAATTTTCAGTAGTATCATGAACAAACTCAACAACATAATTATCACATAAAGCATGTTTGTCATGGTTTAAAAGCACACAATTCATATCAAGCTAAAAAATAGTGGGATCTTTGTGACTTTTAGCAATAGAAAAACAAGATGATTGGTGACGACCCACACATATAGGGGGTGTATCGTAGTAAATTTGATAAATAAGAGTGTCGAACCCAACGAGGAGCAGAAGGTGTTGACAAGTAGGTTGGATAGAGAATTCACTATAAACACTAGCAAACAATTCTTTGGTGGTTTTGGATATAGCAGATAAATAAAGTGCGAGTAAATAAATAACAGTAATAATAATTGCAGCGAGTGGCCCAATCCTTTTGAGAGAAAAGGACAAGCCGGTTGTTTTACTTATGGTGACTAAACGTTCTCGAGGACACATGGGAATCTCGTCAAGTGCTTTTGCTTCATATAGTTGATTAATATTTATTGTTTTGATAGGTATTGTGTGGGTGAACCTATGGTAATGCACCGCACAACTAGGACTAATACATACTTGTGATTAAACCCCCTGCAAGCATATGAAAATAAAGAAGTAATTAAGATAATCTAACCACACCCTTAAACTCCGGGATCCTACACTCCCTCGTGCATCGGTTTCCTAACGGGGGTTTAGGTTTCTGTCACTCCGTAAACCCCACAATTTTTAACCAAATACACAATGCATCCTCCGAGGCCCATAAAGGTGAAGTGTCATGTAGTTGGCGTTCACATGACACCACTAGAAAAATGGCACCACAACTTAAATATCAAACCATAGAGATATTACTTCAACATAATTCCACTACTAACATCATGACTTCTCGCATGTCCTCAAGAACTAAGCGAACTACTCACGAGACATCATATGGATCATAATCAGAGGTGATATAATGGTAAATAACAATCTGGTCATAAAGTGCAAACACCGATAAATCTCACAAGCATCAACTACTAACATGTAATCCACACTGGGAGAGAGATCTAGTGGGAAACAACGATAATACCCCTAATTGTTACAACAGAATGAAGGTGGATGGTGACGGTGATGGTGCTGGTGGTGAGGATGATGACGATGATGATCTTGATGAACCCCGAGGGATGACAATGACGATGGCAACGATTTCTCCTATCTCGGGAGGAATTTCCCCGACATATTTCTCCCTGCCGGAGACCTTTTCTCTCTTTGTTGTTTTCCGCCCCGAGGCGGCGGAGGAATATTTCCTCGATGATCTATTAGGGATTAGGGTTCCCTGGGGTCAAGTACGCCAAAGGGGACGCCTAGAAGTGGGCCAGGGGGCTCGACCACCCCCAGGCGCGGCCAGGGGGCGCCGCCTGTTGGTGTGGGCCAATGGTGGCCCCCTCCGGGTGCCCTTTCTGGCTGGCTTCCTCCTCGGTACATCTAAGACTTCTCGTATACCCCCCTTCTTCTTCTGATCTTATGAAATAGGGTATCTCGACGATGATTTTTTCCATCAGATTTCCGGTCCCGGTGTTTCTTCTCCCATAATTATTAAACATGCAAAATAAGATGAAATAACATAAGTAATGTATCGTAACATGGAATATATCAATGAATAACAGAAAATAACGATATAAAATAGTGATGCAAAATGTACGTATCAATTGGTCACTCTTAAAAGGTATAGGACACAATATATCATTCCTATTTTAGTAGCATTATAATTTATAACATCAAGTAACATAGGACCATCATCTAGAGAATTATCATATAAATTTTCTAAACAAACTTTCTCATTATCATGCATATCAATAGTTTGAATAAATAGAGGGATATCATAGGATTTATCAAAGTAGCATGGGTTATCATAAATAACAGTAGCAATATCATTCTCACAAGTTTCATTCATTGTAGTATCAAGGTCACAAGTATGGCAAGTATAAATTTCATAAAAAAGGGATATTTCAAAAGAATCAATAGGATCATCACAATTATTAGTATAACACTCATCCTCCTTTGGTAAGCATGGAGGGCAATCAACTAAGTTATGAGTCAAAGAGTTACTCTCATTGGGAGGTAGACATGGGTAGCTACTCTATTTTTCCTCATCTTGATCATCACTCTCCTCCTCTTTTTCATCCAATGAGCTTCCAGATTCATAATTTTCTTCTTCCATAGTCTTCTGCAAGGCATTAGTCTCCTCGTTTGGGTGTGAATATCTATTAAGATATTCTTCCATAGACCAAAGCAATATTCAAGTATATCATAAATATCATATTTATAAGGTACATCATCAATATTTGCAAGCAAATAAGCAATTTCGAATGCACCCTTCCAAGCAATAAATTCTTCAATTTGTTCCACATCATAAAGATCATAATTTCCCTTAACATAAGAACATATGGTAACATTATCATTATACTCACATTAAAAAGGGAGGTGTTTATACCTCCTACAACAACAAGATTTATCAAACCAATAAGTAACATTATAAGTACAACACAAGTTTCTAGCAATGATATACAATTTATTAATTTGTCCCCGTAAGTGTTTCCCTTTTTGTGACAAGTGGTGTTCCTTATAATATTTTTGTTGACCTTCCGTGAACCCACCTTGCCAATAAGATATAGTTTCAAAGAAATCAACCATTGATAGAAAGCATGATAAAGCAAGTAAAAAAGCAAGACAAGACTAGACATAAAGGTAACTTTAAATATTAACTATTTATTTTTGTGTTTTTGATATAGAGAAGCAAACAAGAAAAAATAAAATAAACTAAGCAAAACTAAAACAGAGTAAAGAGATTGGAAGTGAGAGACTCCCTTGCAGAAATCCTCTTTCTCTCTGGCAACAGTGCCATAAAGCTTTTGATGGCACAAGGATGCACTCGTTGGAAACATCAAGCATAAGGTGTGAAGAGTGCATCGGCAAGCTTTCCTTCAGAAAGAAACCAAGGTTGAATTGACCAGTAGGAGAAATAAATCACTACCGAAGGTTGATGCACTGATGTTGGCAGGGCGCACTACCGGTTCAGCGGCAACGTGGAAACTACACAACACAATAAAAAAAATTCCCCAACAAAGAAGTGAGCTTGTCAATCTCACCGGTTTACTGAAAACAAAGGTTAAACCTACGGTGTGGATAACAGTAGTAACAGTTTGAAAACAATGATTGCAGTGATAGCATTATCAGTAGAAAGGAAAATGGACCGGGGTCCACAGTTCACTAGTGGTGTCTCTCCAAAACAGATAGATAGCATGTTGTGTAAACAAATTACAGCTGGGCAATTGACACAAATAAAGGCTGCACCGTAGTGCATATGCATGACATGATGATTACTATGTGATTGACGCGGCCATTACAACAAGATTTATAGACCGTTATCCAACTACATCTATTATTAATAATCCACCCTCAGAATGTCATCCGAGCAAACCTTGGGTATTAAGTTGCAAGCAACAGATAATCGCATTAAGAAAGTGTGTAATATAAACAATGTGAATGTCGTGGTTTTGTCACGGCAAGTGTCCTCATGCGAGAACTAGATTGCGAGGCCATTTCTTCTAAGCGAAACTTCGAAAGGGTTAAGGCGGAACTGATAGACTCAAGTTTACCCAGGTTCGCCCCCTCTATTGAGGGAAAAACCTACTCCTGCCTTCTTACTATCGGGGAACAAGGTATCGATTACAAAGGGCGATTCTGGCTCTCGTTGTCTCGAGCTCTTGGCTATCAACCAAGAACTTGTCTTTCTACGTCCCAGGGTCTCGCCTTATATAGTGGATGAGACCTCCGGGTTACAAGGAGAGTCCGGGTCATGCCCTTCCTCGGAGTCTCAATCCCTTTCGGCTCCTAGCTACCTCGATCCGGTTCTCATAATGATCCGGCTCTTCCTTACCGGCCTTGGGCTGCCTCCGGGTTCTCGGGCCTCCATGTCTTCATTCCCGGGCCTTAAGCCAATCTCTTTATCCAGTCCGAGTTAGGCTCACACTAACCCGGTTCTTCTCAGATGTGACCCGGATCCACCAGTCATAACTCGGATCCGATAGTCATAACCCGGACACGGTAGCCTTCATCCTTATGGGCGATATCCGGCTTATATCAGTGGCTGGTAAGGCTCCCCCTTACCTGTTCCCCAACATTAGCCCCCAGGTTAACATGAACGCCTAAGTTTTAGCTTAAGAAGTTTACGTTAAGCTTTTTCCGTATCAACTTAAATGAAAATATTAAGTCTAAAAGAAATAACCTCCAAAAGATATCTATCCCGGATTACTCGGGAACCGTCATTTATTATCAGGATCAAATCTTTCCGATTTCCAGAAAGATAACCCCGCATCTTATCACCAAGATCCTGATAACCGAAAAGTTTTTGATCTATCCCGGATTATCCTCGGCGCAGTTTCTTCGGAAAAGATCCTAGTTCCCACATCCAATCTCACTGTAATCTTCCTTCAAAAATGTTAATCTGGAGGGGCCTTTGTGTAAAATTACCACCTAACCCTAGGTTTTTAGCCCCGCATATAAATAGTGGATGTACGGCCCCCCTGAGATCATTCGCCCCCCACTCTCCCCACTTCAGCTTCCACCTCCAGCTCCTTGCTCACGAGCTCCGTTTTCTTCCTTGCGCCGCCGTGGCCGGAGCATCGCCGGTGTTTGTCCCAGAAGAAAAATGGTGAAGGACAAAAGTTTAGCGTCCAAATCCGACGCTAAGGGGTAGAAGAAGGTTGGCGGAGCATCTGGCTCTGGAGCTGCCGGCTTAGGAAGAAGTGCTCCAAGTGAACTGGTGTAAGTCGGACATGACCCAAGGCCGGCTTACGGAGATGGAGGAAACCGGGTTATTTCCCAAGGACTTATCTTGGCGCGCTCCTGGGAATGAGATCCGGCCCGAACCTGGGCCGGATGAGGTAATAATTTTTGAAGCCCACATTCTCCGTGGGTTTCGTCCACCTGGGTCTCTCTTTTTCTGCCGGCTTCTAAACTAAAATGGCCTCCATCCTCAAGATCTCCCCCCAAATTCCATTCTTAATGTTAGCAACTTCGTAGTCCTCTGTGAGTACTACCACCAAATAGAGCCAAATCTAGATCTCTTTCTCTAGTATTTATATTGCAACGAGCATCCAGAGGTAGATGGGGGTGAACTTACGCACTTCGGGGGGGGGGGGGTCTCATTTCAAAGGCGCAAAGAAATTGCATATCCGGGAATTCCTTTGGCTAGTCACCCTAAATTGTGGCAGAAATCCTATTTTTACGTCAAAAACACTTCTCCCGAAGGCGAACCGGCTCTGCCGGGTTATATTTCAGATCGCCTGACCTATACCAGCACTATGAACTCTTACGCCAAGTCCACAGATAGATTCAAGATCCGGCCTTTGCTGAAACGCGTAACATCGCTTATTTTTTTTTGAAACATTTTCTACTGCAGGGGAGGCCCCCACAGCCCTTTATTACCAACCAAAAGTGTTACAGTTACAGATATGTACAAATAGTAACATCGCTTATAGTTCACGGGTTTACGGGTTTGGACCAAACCAAGACTTGGGTAGATTGACGTGTCCAGCGCCTCAGCATCAGGACCCGGCTGTTCCACGAATATTCCGGTTTTCTGGACCCCATGCGATATTCGGAGGCTATCGTGTCTTGGTCAGAGATGATAAACTCTCTGAAGCTGTTAGTTGGAGTTAAGCAAGATAAATTCTTCAACGTTGGCCTGGCGCCATATAACCTCGCCAACCCAGCTCCTCCTGTAAGTTCCTTTTGTTTGTTTAACCTTTGTTTTCATAACCATGCATAATATAACCATAATTTTTGCCGGCTTACAGCTATCAGATCCCTTTTGGGCTACCACAGAGGACCCTGCCACTCCTGAAGAAGAAGACTCGGAAGAATCAAGTGACGACGAGGATGAGGTTTCTGAATTTGTTTCCCATGGTCACTTTCACAATAAGTTAGCTGACGCTGGTTACTCGCAGGGTGAGCAGGTAGAGAAAGAGGGCACCGGGTTAGCTGAGAATCAAGCAGCTGAAGAAACGCCGGGTCACGGAACTAAAGATGCCCCGGGTCATGGCTCGCCAGCTCACAGCCCTCCGGATCTTGATCCTTCCACTCCCATCACAGGATCCAACGTGGTGATTGAGAAGGATTCCCCTGTAGGCCACAAGAGGACCCGACAAACAGTTGCAAAGGTGCCTATCTCTCGATTGTCCAAAAACTCCTTGAAACCATCCTGTGATGTAAAACAAACGCAGGATGATGAGGAGGGGAGCAAGAGAAGAAGGACCCGGAGCTCCGGCTCCAGTGAGTTAGAACCAGGTTTTCCTAAGAAAACTCCGCTTCGCCGGGTCTCCCAAGCTCAAGTTTCGCCCACTTCATCTCACCCTTTAGCTCGAAAAATAAGGACCGAGCTGAGTCAAACTTTTCATTCAGATTCTCCTATCTCAGACTCGTCCCATTTTAGCGGGGCCAGTGAGTTCTCCATTAACTCTGGGTAAGTTAGCCTTTTCCATCTTATCCTTTATTTGTGCTAACTCTTTGCTTGTATTGCCTAACTTGGTTTTTTCGTCGCCGCAGGGCTCAAGACGTGCTAAAGGTGAACCATGTCTCATCTGCTGCCCCTGTCGTGGACCCAGAGAGGAGAGACCTAGAGGAAGAAAAGGATGAACCGGCTGCTCCATCGCCGGATCGCATGGACATGACTACTGGAGAGCAAGAAGAGGTGAACCCGATTGATAGTATCCCGGGTAATGATCCTCCGGTTGAAAAGGAGGCTGCTCAAGATCCATATGTGGTGATCACCGGGTCTCAGGTTACCAAAGTTATTGGGACCTCGACAGTGCTCTCCAAGGTCACTGAAGACCTAAAAGTGAAGCCAGAAGAGAAGAAAACTCCTCCTAACCTGAACATTGAAGGTCAGGGTTTTGATGCGATAACTCAAAAGCTTACTAAGAGCCGGCATCGCACTGATGATATCATAGAGTTTCTAAAACAAAGATATGAGGTAACCTTGATGTATATAACATGTAGCCCCCAATCTTCTAGTTTATATCCAATAATATATACTTGAAGATTATATGACATTAATTTTCTGAAAACTGAATGCCTATAGCCCCCAAGTGCCGGTTTATAATTTATGTACACCGGGACTTTTTCCCCATTTGTACTTTAATCTGTAGAATTTGAACTGAAACTATGTATCCCCCAAGGGCCGGGTTACAAGCCTCCTGTTGCCCGGGACTTATCATAATCCTGAAAAAAAGTTGAATTTGTATTGACCTTGTCATTGTCCGGGTTATAATCTGTCAAGTTATAACCCCTTGTATTATATAATTGAAATTTTGATGATAACTTGCGCTAATGTAACCAATAATTGTGCATAGTCTTGAATCCTCCTCTCAAAAGGAGGTTTCCAATCTGAAGAACTTGCTTTCCCAAGAGGCAAAGAAGACTGAAGAGGCCAGGACCCGGCGGAGGGAACTCGAAGATCAAAATACCGAGGCAGCTAAGACCTGGTCAATGCTGCAACAGGACTTTGAAACCCGAGAAAAGGCCCTTATTCCAAGGGCTGAAAAAGCTAAAAAAGAGCTAGAGGAGACCCTCACCATTTTTACTAATGTCAAGAATCTGCTGAGAGACATCACTAGCAGTGTTTTTGGTAAGTTAATCCGGCTTGAGTCTCCTAGCTTAAAGTTTTTGCCTTTCTACTTCATAGTCTTGCTTTGCTAGGTTAGGCATAACTAGGTTCTTACAAACAATATTACTTCAACTTGTAGGCAGGAAACATGGCAACAATCTCCAACTCCCTGACATGAAGTTGAAAGCTCTATTTACCCTGATCCGGCAATTATGTTGGTGGTGGAGAATGTATCAAAGCTGTCTGGTGCTGGGATAACCTCCCCCAGAGGCTCAGTGACATGCTTGTGGAACTATCTCATGTTCCTCAATGGATAGAAGAGCACAAGTTATCATCCTGCCGCCGTCGAGCTATCAAGGTGATGTCTCTAGCGAAAGCTTATCACCCGGAACTGGATCCGGGTCTTCTCGCCGAAGGTTTTCCAGAATACAAAGCTGATATGTCCAAGTATGAGAAGAAAGAATTCGCCAAGATAGAAAGGGAATGCCGGTTCCAGGCTTGTACTATTGCTGAGAAAATCAAGCTGAAGGAGATGTGTCCGGGTTATGCTTCATCAGGTGAGCGCAAGACAGCCTTTTGTCCCCAGACAATCGCTGCTGTCCACCAAGTCCCGCAGAAAAGCTGGCTTTCAGTAGCATCTTCGTCTGACGTGCCTCATACTGCCATCCCGTCTGTCTCTATTCCACCTCGTCCTTTGTACGAACCGGAGAACACTACTGATGCTCTAGCTCAGCTGGAGTGGAAGTACGTTCCTGCTGGTGAGGTCAAAGAGACAGAGGTCATTCAGGCGGCAGTTGAAACGGAGACAGAAGACCCGGCGCCGCAAGATCCGACAGCTAAAGATCCAGCAGCTGAAGACCCAGCCCAGCAGAAAGGAAAATCTGTTGCGGATTAATCTTTGAATTTGTGAGAGACAATAAATTTGGCCCTGATGGGTCTGTAATAGCCTAGATAAACTGCTTTACTTCTAGTCCTATTTTTGGAAGTGCACATGTGTGCTTAAGATACAATTTGTTTTGTGATAACCTAGCTTCTTGCAAGGTTATGGGAAATTTTTGTTTCCGGGTTACAAATTTTTGCAGTACCCTTAACTTGTTTATTCGAGATTTTTCCTTAATTTGGTTTTTCTTTGCTATCTAGCTCAGTCGGTTTTTCGCATGACATAATCTAGTGTTTTAACTCTGGTGAGTTCAGGGTCATAGTAACCCGGTTTTACCGGGTTATAGCATGATTAACTCATCCAGGTTTAAACATCTAGGTCATAAATTGGCGTGTAACCACTGACTGGAAGGCAAGTATAACCAATATATTTTGGCATTTGCCAGATTCTTGAGATATAGACTGTGCTCTAGCATCAGCCCCCAAGTAATCATGAAAAAAATATGTTTTACTGTAATGATAAATTTATGAGATAGATGCCAGTAACTCAGATTTTTGTAAGTCTGCCTTTTATTGCCAATCATAACATAGTGATTACAATGATCCTATGTATAATATGGCCTCAACTGGGCTATGTTCCATGGTCTTCCAGTTTCATCCTCAGATGTTCGTGATTTATCAGCATCACGCATATCAATGAGGTAATATGATCGATTGTGTAGTTTCTTACTTACTACAAATGGCCCCTCCCATGGAGGACTTAGCTTGTGCATCCCATCCTTCTTTTGGATTAAGCGTAACACTAAGTCCCATTCTTGAAAACTTCAAGTTTTAAATTTGCGGCTATGATATCGACGCAGGTCCTGCTGATATATGGCTGACCTGGATGCTGCGAGATCGCGTGCTTCTTCTAAAGCATCAAGCGAGTCTTGACGAGCTAACTCGTTCTGAGTCTCCACATAAGCAGCCACTCGTGGTGAATCATGACAAATATCACTTGGCAAAACTGCTTCAGCTCCATAGACCAGGAAAAACGGTGTGTAACATGTTGATCTGTTTGGAGTAGTTCGTATGCTCCATAAGACGGCTAGTAACTCGTCGACCCAGCACCCCGCAGTTTTTTCCAGTGGTACCGGGAGTCTAGGTTTGATACCTTTGAGTAATTCCTGGTTAACTCGTTCTACCTGTCCATTGGACTGTGGATGTGCTACCAAAGCAAGGTCAAGTCGTATATGGTTTTGTTCACAAAACTTCTGTATTTCCCCCTCTGACAAATTTGTTCCATTGTCTGTTATAATGCTGTGTGGGTAACCAAATCTGAAAATCAACTTTTTTAGGAACTTGACTGCTGTAACCGCGTCACATTTGCTGATTGGTTCTGCTTCTACCCACTTTGTAAACTTATCTACTGCCACCGGAAGATGAGTCTTTTTATCTGATGACTTTTTGAAAGGTCCGACCCTATCAAGCCCCCAGACCGCGAAAGGCCAAGTTATGGGGATCATACGCAAATCCTGAGCTGGTACGTGGTCATGTCTTGCATATCTTTGACATCCTTCACAGGTTTTCACTATGTTTTCCGCGTCAGCATTTGCGGTAAGCCAGAAAAAACCATGTCTAAAGGCTTTTTTAACCAAAGATCTTGAACTTGCATGATGGCCACAATCTCCTGAATGAATTTCCCTCAGGATCTGACATCCTTCTTCTGAGAAACGCACCGCTGGAAAGATTCCAACTACACTTCTCTTATGTAACTCACCATTGATGACTGTATATGATTTTGACCTTCTGATAACCTGTCGAGCTATAACCTCGTCCTGCGGGAGTTCGCCTCTCGTAAGGTATGCTAGGTATGGTTCAGTCCACTCTGGGCGTGTATGCAACACTGCTATCAATTCTGATTCCGGGTCTGGGTTTGCTAGGTCTTCCTCCGTTGGAATCTTGACCGACGGACTATGAAGTTCGTCCAGGAAAACATTAGGTGGAACTTTTTTCTTCTGGGAACCCAAACGAGCTAGTGCATCAGCTGCCTCATTAAGACGTCGATCAATATGATCAACCTGATATCCCTGAAAATATCCGGCAAGCTGGGTAACCGCTCGCCTGTAAGCTGCCATAACGGGGTCTTTAGAATCCTAGGTTCATGTAACTTGTTGAGAAACAAGGTCTGAATCACCCAAACATCGAATCCGGGTTACGCTCATCTCCTTTGCAATTCGAAGTCCATGAAGTAAAGCTTCATACTCTGCTGCATTATTAGTGCACTTGAATGAAATTTGTAAGACGTAGCGAAATTTGTCACCTCTTGGGGATGTTAACACCACACCAGCTCCTGAACCTTCCAGTTGTCGAGACCCGTCAAAATGCATAGTCCAGTACTTTGTATCAGGCTTATCTGGTGGAACCTGTAATTCTGTCCAGTCATTTATGAATTCAATCAAGGCCCGAGACTTTATTGCGGTCCTGGGCTCATATTTGATATGATATGGCACCATCTCAATAGCCCATTTTGCAACTCTCCCTGTTGCTTCTCTGTTCTGAATAATATCTGACAAGGGTGCTGAGCTGACCACAGTAATGGGATGTTCCTGAAAGTAATGTTTCAGCTTGCGACTTGCCATGAATACCCCCAAAACTAACTTTTGCCAATGCGGGTAATGTTGCTTGGACTCTGTCAAGACCTCGCTGACATAGTAAATCAGGCGCTGGACAAGACCCTCCTTTCCTTCCATCTTACTTTCCACAACTACGACCGCACCGACTGACCTGTTATTGGCTGCTATGTATAGTAACATAATTTCCTTTTTCTCAGGTGCGGCCAAGATTGGTGCATTAGAAAGTTGTTTTTTCAGAGCCTCCAAAGCCTCATCCGCCTCTTGATTCCATACGAAGGTGTCAGTTTTCTTCAACAGTCGATACAAAGGTATAGCTTTTTTGCCTAACCTTCTTATAAACCGGCTTAAGGCAGCGACACAACCTGTAAGCTTCTGAACATCCTTCAGGCAAGCCGGCTTCTTCAGGTTATGTATAGCCTGAATTTTTTCCGGGTTTGCTTCAATACATCTCTGAAATAATGAAACCCAGTAACTTTCCAGCTGGCACTCCAAAAACGCATTTTGTTGGGTTAAGTTTCATCTGGTATTTGCGTAAGCTGGCAAACGTCTCTTCTAGGTCTGAGATCAAAGTGTCACCTTTCTGGGATTTTACCACTATGTCATCCACATAAGCGTGCACGTTTCGCCCAATCTGACTTTCCAAACAGTTTTGGATACACCTCTGATAAGTTGCTCCTGCATTTTTTAACCCAAAAGGCATTGACGTGTAACAGAAAGCTCCAAACAGGAGTAATAAAGGACGTCTTCTCTTGATCCTCTTCCTTCATTTTGATTTGGTGATAACCTGAGTATGCATCCAGGAAACATAGCAATTCGCAACCAGCCGTAGAGTCTATAATCTGATCGATACGGGGTAAAGCGAACGGGTCCTTAGGGCATGCTTTGTTCAGGTCTGTGTAGTCGATGCACATCCTCCAAGTTCCGTTTTTCTTGAGAACCAGGACTGGATTGGCTAACCACTTTGGGTGTAACACCTCAACTATGAACCCTGCAGCAAGTAACCTTGCTATCTCTTCTCCAATTGCCTTTCTTCTCTCATCATTAAAACGACGGAGGAATTGACGAGTAGGTTTCAGGTTAGGATCCACACTTAGACTATGCTCAGCAAGTTCCCTTGGGACACCTGGCATGTCAAAAGGTTTCCATGCAAAGATGTCCCAATTCTCACAGAGGAACTTGATGAGCGCGCTTTCCTATTTTTCTGTCATATGAGCCCCCACGCTGAACTGCGTAGACGAGTCCCCGGGGGTAAAGTCCACCAACTTGGTGTCTTGAGCAGACTGGAATTTTAACTTAGACTCGGCTGATGGCTTTTTGAGCGAGGTCATATCTTCTGGATCAACTTGCGACCTATACAGTTTCAACTCTTCTTCTGCACACGCAGTCTCTGCATATGTTGCATCACCTTCCTCGCATTCCAAGGCTATGTCTCTGTCCCCATTGACAGTGATGTTTCCGTTAGGTCCTGGCATCTTTAGCTTGAGGTAGACATAGCAAGGCCTAGCCATGAATTTTGCATAGGCTGGTCGTCCAAACAAGGCATGATACAGACTTTTGAATTTTACCACCTCAAACGCCAGCATCTCCGTCCTATAATTTTCAAATACTCCAAAAGCAACCTCAAGGTATATTTTCCCAATAGGTTGTGCGGACTTACCAGGTACAATCCCATGGAAAACAGTTGACGATGGCTGGAGTTGTTTCTCTTGCAGGTTCATCCTTTTGACGTGTCGTAATAGAGTATGTTTATACTGCTTCCTCCATCCATCAACACTTTGTCCAACTTATAACCTCCAACTTGTGGAGACACCACGAGAGCCACACTTCGCGGACTTTCAACTCTAGGCGGATGATCTGCCCGACTCCAGGTTATGGGCTGTTCGGACCAATTGAGCCATCTAGGGACAGCAGGAGCTACCGTATTGACTGCACGTTTCTGCACCTTGCGTTCCCTCCTGCATGAACTTGTAGTAAACACATGGTATTGACCTGAGCTTAACTGTTTCGGGTCTTGTTTGAAAACCGGAATTTCCTCCTTGGTGACCTGCCGACTTGAGTGTTTCCCAGGTTACCCTGACCAGGGTGACCCGGATTCTGGTTTCCAGGTCCTGGATTGCTAGGTCCTGAGTGTCCGGCTCCCATGTTGCCGGAACTACCTCCTCCATTGCCTCTGGTCCATAATTATTGTTACCACTAGGACTG
Source organism: Alopecurus myosuroides (assembly GCA_028641055.1). NCBI lineage: Eukaryota > Viridiplantae > Streptophyta > Magnoliopsida > Poales > Poaceae > Alopecurus > Alopecurus myosuroides. Next base: position 107,047,955 of record CM054057.1, on the reverse strand, counting down.
AAACCCTGCATAATGAAGCAATTTTCCCAGGAGTGATTTGCTAACTTTTCGTTTTTGCTATGTCTGGGACATGGTCCTTTCAGAGCCTGCTGAGCCTGAGCAAAACTGTTAGGTCGAAAATTTTGATTTCCTCTGAAGTTATTCCCCTGACGCTGATTTCTGTAACATGTATTTGTGTTAGCCACTAAATCCGAGGTCCCTTCCCCATTTTTGCGCTTGTTATTATTCAAGTTCTGGGTGTTGCTGCTACTCTGATTCGGGTTCTGGCTACCCTTGTTTCCAGCTTTCTTCGCTTTAGCGGACTTCTCATCGTCGGAGTCCGCATCCTTTGTTTTGTTAGACTCTGCATACTTGATCATTGCATCCATTAATTCGCTCATATCATTTACATATCGCTTGATACGCCCCAGCTTGTGCTTTAACAGATCAAACCTACAATTCCGTTCCAATGCTACGACTGCTTGCTGAGCGGTAAGTCCAACCGATGAATGTATGATTTCTGCGACACGTCGAGACCAGTGCTGAGCAGACTTCCCTTCCTTTTGGACACAATTTTCTAGGTTAGTAATGGTCGTTGGCCGCTTGCAAGTTCCTTGATTTTTTTTGATGAATTGGTCCTTCAACTCCTGCCAGCTATTAATCGAGTTGGCGGGTAAGTTTTTCAACCAAGACTTCGCAGACCCTTCCATCATCACGCTTAAGTATCGCGCGCACACCGCGTCGCTTACTTCCAGTATCTCCATGGCCATCTCATATCCCTCTATCCAGTCTGCAGGCTCCATGTCAGGCGTATAATTCACAACTCTGCGGGGTCCTTTGAAATCGGCTGGTATACTTTCGTTCCTGATTGCAGGACCGAGGCATTGAATTCCCATTCTCCGAGACCCGGCCTTAGCTGGGTTTGAGACCATGATTTGAACCGGGGTTTGAACATGACCTGGATTCCTGTTTTCCGGTTCTGCAAGCATATGTCCTGTATTCAGGACTCCGGGCGCATAAGATACTGCTTGCCTAGGTGGGTTAGCCTGCTGTCGGTTAGCGTTACTAGATCCTGCTAGGGCTGGAGAATTTCCATGATGACTCCTCGGCAAAGCTGTCCTACTGTGATAGGGGGTCGAGTGTATCCAGTCCTGGTTACTGTAATTCAATTGCTGAACCACTGCTGTTTGCAATATCTCAATAGCCCTCTAAGCCTCAACGGCCATAGGGTTATTGGGGTCGACTGTGATCTGCGCCAGGCTAGTAGTCGCTGCCCAAATGTTATCCATTGGATTATTGAAGTGACCCGGTGGCGTATGAAACCTTTCCTGCAGGGGCTGTGCTGGAGATGGCACTAGAATTGGGCTACCGTGTAGCTGTACGGGTGGCTGGAAACGCGTTGGATGAGCCGGAACAGGGATAGCCGGCGGGTTCATGTGACGACCTGGGCCAGCCGGGTTACCAGCTGCCGGGTTCACAGCGGGAGGTGTAAATAAGTTCAGGAGATTAGTGGGCTCGAGCCCCACCCCGAACTTGTTGTTCAGACGAGTACTATGACGTCTATTCTGTACTGAGTCTAGCTCCCTCTGCCTGAAAGTGAGGCGAATTCCTTCCCTTTCCAAACGTGTAGCTTCCTCTAGAACCTCCAACTGAGCTTTGTTTATGCAGGTTGCCTCTGTATCGATCTCTTGACGGGTATGAGTTATTTCCTGTCGGAGTCTTTCTATCTCCGCGTTACGTTGCGCCGGGTTTTCAGGGGCGATTGGCGTTGCTAGAATCTCATTTAATGAATCCATCGCGGTCATCAACTCAGGCATTGGGTTATATCATGTAGGCCCGGTTAGGTCGATCACTGCTTCTCCTGGCCTGGAGCTGGTTGCCCCGCGTCCTGCTGGAGATGTCGCTGCTGGTCCTCCCGGGGCCACCGTTGGCCCGGTTGGTGCTGTGCCCGTAATTCCTGGTGCTCCGAGAACCGGATTTGAGGTTGAAGCCTCGTTTGTGATCAGGTTTCCTTCCGAGTCATATCCGAGCTCGGTTGGCCGTGTGGGACCAGCCATGTAGACAACGGCGTGATAAGTTGCCTCAGCGAAACCCTGCATATCCAGATCTGGGTCTCCTCCTAACCGGTCTCCAAAGAGCTGGTGGATCGAGCATGTTTCATCGTGATCATAATTGTTCCCAACTGAGGACTCCCCATCGGAATCTACCGCCACGGTCTTCTCAGACACTGAATCAATCTACCGCCACGGTCTTCTCAGACACTGAATCTGATAGTTGGTCCGGTTCTGAAACTTCTGTCCCGACGTACCCAATGAAGACATGGATCCCTCCGAAGGGGACGTGAAGTCCTGACTCCACGGAGGTGAACTCAGGGCCCCACGTGCCATGGTTGTAATAGTTCCCACGCCGGCTCCTCCTGAGCCGGCCTATTGCGAGCTTCTCGATCCCAGGTAGTGCTCCTTCCAAAAAGATGACACTCCCGCGAGCAGGCCCCACGGTGGGCGCCAACTGTCGTGGTTTTGTCACGGCAAGTGTCCTCATACGAGAACTAGATTGCGAGACCTTTGCTTCTAAGAGAAACTTCGAAAGGGTTAAGGCGGAACCGAGAGACGCAAGTTTACCCAGGTTTGGCCCCTCTGTTGAGGGAAAAACCTACTCATGCCTTCTTACTATCGGGGAACAAGGTCTCGATTACAAAGGGAGATTCTGGCTCTCGATGTCTCGAGCTCTTGGCTATCAACTTAGAACTTGTCTTTCTACGTCCCAGGGTCTCGCCTTATATAGTGGACGAGACCTCCGGGTTACAAGGAGAGTCCGGGTCACGCCCGTCCTCGGATCTCAATCCCTTCCGACTCCTACCTACCTCGCTCCGGTTCTCATAATGATCCGGCTCTTCCTTACCGGCCTTCGGCTGTCTCCGGGTTCTTGGGCCTCCATGTCTTCCTTCCCGGGCCTTGAGCCAATCTCTTTATCCAGTCCGGGTTAGGCTCACACTAACCCGGTTCTTCTCAGATGTAACCCGGATCCACCAGTCATAACCCGGATCCACCAGTCATAACCCGGATCCGATAGTCATAACTCAGACACGATAGCCTTCATCCTTCTGGGCGCTATCCGGCTTATATCAGTGGCTGGTAAGGCTCCCCCTTAACTGTTCCCCCAACAGTAAACATCGTTGTTTTCTCCCTAATGGCAACATCACATCCCCCACCCATTATAGTTCTGTCACTCGAGCGTGAGTAAAATGGAGGCATGAACCCACTATCAAGCATAAATACTCCCTCTTGGAGTCACTAGCATCTACTTGGCCAGAGCATCTACTAATAACGGAGAGCATGCAAGATCATAAATAACATATACATGAATTAAACATGATAGATTAATAATCATTGGACATAGCATTCAATATTCATCGGATCCCAGCAAACACAACATGTAGCATTACAATAAGATGATCTTGATAATGTTAGGCAGCTCACAAGATCTAAACATGAGGCATAAAGAGGAGAGAACAACCATCTATCTACTGCTATGGACCCGTAGTCCAAGGATGAACTACTCACGCATCATTTCGGAGGCGGGCATGGTGGTATGTAGAGCCCTCCGGTGATGAATTCCCCTCCCATCAGGGTGCCGGGGAGAGCTCCAGAACCCTCCAAACTAGGGTTGACGATGACGGCGGCTGCGGATGTTTTTGGTGGAAAAGGCTCGGGTGTTTAGGGTTAACCCGAGGACGAAAATATATAGGCGCGTGGGCAACATCGGTGGGCGTCCAGGGAGCCCACACCACCCCTAGGCGCTGACAGGGGGGCCGCGCCTCCCTATGGTGTGGGGACCCTGTGGCCCCCTCCGAGTCCCCTCCGTACTCCGTGTGCGTGACAGATTTCTAAGTCCCCTGATTTTTGAATCGTCCAATTCCGAGAATATTTCGAGAACAACTTTTCTGAAATAAAAAACAACAGAAAACAGGAACTGACTCTATGGCATCTTATCAATAGGCTAGTCCCAAAAAATCTATAAAAATGGCATGAAGTGTATAGGAAACATGTAGCATATAGCATGAAAACAACATGGAGCATCAGAAATTATGGATACGTTTATGACGTATCAATGTGATCTAACTCGGGTAAAATTCCTGGGTTTCTATACTAATTTTGTAACATCACGTGTTCCTTTGCCGTTTATATCTAGTTGTGGTGCCTATTTTAATGTTTCTAGGGTTCATACTCCCATATCCAATTTCACCTAGGGCTCATACTCCTATGCTCAAGTACACCTAAGGTTAATAACCCAATCTAGTTGTGGTGGTTGAGTTCGAGTCCAAATTAGCATGTGTTTTCCCCTAGCATTCACCATAACCACTCTTGCCATGACCAAATTGTTCATCTACTTCATAGGTGATACTTGTTTCCATTTTGTCCAAGTAACAGTTTTTGTTGTTATCTCAACCAAACCACAATGCTTTCCCAACACAACTCACCATAATGGAACATTTATTTTTATAAAAAACATGACCATGTGCACATATCATTCTTGTCCATATCCATGCCTCATTATTTTCAGGAAATAAAGATGCACCGCAAGACAATGGCAAGAATGCTCCTACATATACTCGTTCCCGCAAGAAAAGTGTAGTTGAGGTTTCTGGTTCCGCTCCTTCTCAGAGACAGGGACCCCCACTCCCTGTCAATCCAAAGGATCCTATTTATCGCAACTGGGACGCTCTGAGCACTGAGGACTTTGAGAATGGGCGCCTCTAATTCAACCCATATGGGTTTGAACAGCGTACATGTGCAGATTCCAGGTTCTATTGCAATATGCATGAGAGGGTATATGAGTTTGTTCTCCGTGGACTAAAGAACTCTCATGTGGGTCAGCACTACTATGATGTGGACGTTGCACGTGAGCATTGGCCTGAGGTGATGGAGCTTATGGACTTCCACGACATCAGTGCTCCCCTGATTTGCTTAAGGAATTCTATGCTACTGTCCATTTCTCCACTAAGGGACCTCGCACACTTACCTGGATGAGTGCTGGCATCAAGTGTGCTACCACCATGACTGAGTTTGTGGATATTCTGGGTCTTCCGGAGGTTATCTATAATGCCATGACTCACACTAGGATTCATGGTGACGAGAAGCTAGTTCTAAAGGCCAAGACTGCTATTTGCTCAGAACATTCCCAAGGCTAGGTACTTCACTGATTTCTGTATGTTGTTCACACCATCCTCCAGAACACTATTAATGTCAAATTTGGTGAGGAAGGTGAGGTTCGCAAGTGGTTGTTCAACCTCCTTTATCACATTGGGACGGCTAAAACTTACAATAAGCCCCTAGATATTCTGGACTATATGTGGCATGAGATGAAGACAATGGTTAAGAATAAGAGGGTTACCATCTACGGCCAATACATTCGGACAATTTTTGAGACCAAGATTCCACATGCTCTCATCAACAACTATTCCCTGGTGTCTCCCACAAAGAGTGCTCTTCTCATTGCTGCTGAAGCTGGAGCGGAAACTGCCCGCCGCCCCAAACGTGTTCGCACATCTACCTCTGGGCCTGGTACTCTCATGGTATCACTCGCTCTCCTTCTCTAGCTCGTACTGTCCCAGACTCGGTAAAATTAAGCATCAAGAGGGCTCTTCAAAAGATGAATTGTTTCTTCATTGACCAACAACACATGTCCTATCACTCATATTCAAAAGGAAAGGCCTCGTGTCGCAACCAGAGGGCTATCGTGACTGCTCTTAACCTTCCAATGGGTCCTGCTAGCTCGGAAGAGCTCACTGAGGAAGCATGGAAGTCCAAACACACGTACTATCTTGGTGATGATGCTAGCTCACTTGGACAGTTTGAGGCATCCTTTGCAGCTGAGGCCAGTTCCAGTCAGGCACCTCCAAATGATGACGAGGCTGATAATGAGGAGTTGGGTAATGATGACGAGTGATTGGTGGTGCATCATTTTCTCCCTTTCTGGTGTCTTGATGCCAAGGGGAGAAATATTAGGATCCTCGAGATTTGCATTAGGAACATTGCATATTATGCATCCATTTGCGTCTTATCATCTTTGTTGCTTTCCTCGATCTAAGTTGAATTTATTATTTGTGTGGTTTTGATTGAACTTCGTTATTATTGTAAGACTATGTCTCCACTATCTACTGTTCTATCTATATATCATGTGATGAAGACCATGGTGAAGTTATGTTCCGTTTTATCTATCTACTATGTGATGAAGACTATGGTGAGATGTTATTCTTGCAATGCAAACTACTTATATAAGATTCCATCATATGTTTATAAGTTCTGTTTTGGCAACTTGGTGCAAATTGGATTTAAAATCTCATAGTATATACACCTCTAGTGCTAAATCTCCCATATATCAATCTCATGTTATACATCAATCTCATGTTATCATTGCCACTTGCTTAGCATCACATATGATATTGATTTATAAAACATAGGGGGAGATAGAAATCCTAATCATGTTATCCCATTTGTTTACCAAAGATATATCCATTGTTTGCGCACACAAATAGGGGGAGCCCCTCTATATTTTATCTCCTTGCAAATGAGTATTTTAAATATCCCTAATGCAAATATGTGTGTTGTCATGAAACATAAAAAATGGGAGATTGAAAGGACATTTGTCTCCTAATCTCATTTTGGTGTTTGATCACAACACATGGAAGATCTAATGTTTTCCCTAAGAATGTTTAGGTATGCCAATGAAAACTTAGGGACTTTAAACATGGATAAAGGAAAAAACAAGTTCCCTCTGAACTCTATTGATTTGACAATCAACGTTGAAGACATCGCAAAAATGGAGAAAGAAGAAAGAAGAAAAGGGGGGAAAACTGCCTAGCCGTCCTGCCTGGCCAGCCTCTGAGGCCGGGCGGCTCGGGCAGGGTCCCGGCCTAAGGAAGAAGGCACACCGGCCCCAGGCCGGGTGTTCAGGCCGGGGTGCGGGCAGCCGGCCCCAGGTGGGTTCCAGGCCAGGACAGTCTGTTGGCCTGCCGGCCTCCCCTCTACGACCAAGTCGGCTTGGCCGACATCCCAGGCCAGTTTTCCTCGCGGAGTAGAAAATGCCCCTAATGGCCACTTTTCCCCTCCATATAAATAGGGGTATTCCCCTACCTTTAGATGGTGTCAAATAAAATTTCTCTCTCCACCATTGTTGACCACCTTCAAACTCAAGCATCTCCCCAAATGCCCAACCAAATCTTTTGATCCCTTGGGATTTGGAGGACTCACTAGATCTAGAACTCCACCAAACCGATTCGTCACCACCCCACTCTTCCCCTAGGAATCTTCTAGATCTTGGTTTATTGGAACCTAGAACCTTGTTGCTGCTAGCTCATTGGAGCTTGGAGTCTTGTTGGTGTCCTCCAAGCTTTGGAGCTCGTGGATCTTGTTTTCCGGGATTTGGTCGTCAGGACCCTCCAAATTGTGGAGTGTGCCTCATCCTTGGAAAGGTTCTAGTTGTCAACCTTAACGGCAACATAGTGATTTGAGCCTCTCCACATCGGTGGAAGGACTCAAAGGAGATACGGTGTGCCATTTGGGCTACTCGGTGTTCCACTTTGGTGGCACCGCACCGCTCCAACGGAGACTAGATTCCATTTGGAAGTGAACTTCGGGATACATCTTCGCGTCATCGTGTTCGGTTATTCCTCAACTTACATTTACTTGTTGTTACTAGTTTAGTTATAAAAATCTCTCATGCTAGTAGTATTTAACATATAGGATTTTTCACCTAGTTGCATAATCTAGACAATCTATATTTGAGCATTATCTTGTTAACGGGAAAAATAAATAAAATTTATCGTGAACCTATTCACCCCCCCTTTAGGTAACTTCTCGATCATTCAGCCATGTACCCACATGGACCCACACCACTTCGAGCCCACGATGTCCATAGAGGCAACCTCTCTCACCGAAAAACCGCCCCTGGAAGCTCCTACAACTGACCAAGGACCCTACGTGCAGCATCGGAACTTCGGTTAAGCGTCCTCAAGATGGACTACAATGAAGTAAAGCTACCGATCAAGACAAGCATAAAATAAAGGATGGAAAACTCTAGGCGTACAAGGAATGAACTTATGCTCAATGACAAATATATATCCGAAGATTATGGACGTAAAAGGAAAGGACGGGAAACCGTAGACACATTCAATCTAGACCCATTATATGCGAGAATATGGCCCAGAACTCGCCGAGATTGAAACTTTTGTATTAGATTAGTCTTAGCCAAGAAAAACTAGACACAACCCTAAACCCTCGTAGCGAGTCGATCTATAAATTTCCGGCGTCTAATTTTGTACCGAGTCGCAACATCATCAATAAAGTTCAACGATCTTCATCTAAATTGTGTCGTGACTTCGATTTGTTGACCCGCACCTCGTACGAACAAATAAACTCGTTCTTACTACGTAAGTTCGAGATTTCCATGGGATTGTGGAAACCATCCCTTGACAAGTAGTTTTAACGCTCATATTTTATTGACCAAATTTATATATTGTCCAAATAGTAAGCTGTATGAAAATGTAATATTCAAGAACTTATGGGAAGATTTCTACATATTCACATATCTTGCAATGAATGACTAGAAAATCATCAAAATAAAGGGCGTGTTCCTTATATGTGTTCCTACTTTGTCAATGTATAAAATAATCATCCAAAGCTTTTATTTTCTTGAGTGCTTTTTTTGTGGTCACATTTATTGAATGCCAGTAACATCTTGTCCATACGTATTTAGTGATTGAGATAGAAAGAAATAAGTTATATGATGTACGTGGTATATACATATTTATGTGAAATACTTGTGAATATTTGAGACTCATATCTTTGCATAATAAATGTCAACCAGAAAGATAAATGTGTTGGGCAGATATACACGCCTGGATCTATCCTAGAGAGGTCACATGCATTTGACACATCGTTCGTAATGACTGGCTAGCAGAATATCATTTGTATAATACTCTTCCTTTGTAATTATTTGATCTTCGATTTAATTTAAGTAGAAATTTTTTTGCCATGTCTAAACAATTTGTTTGTATGATCACATTTATTAAGTTCATTTATATCTCGTCATATTTATTTAGTGCTAGATATAGGTACCAATCAATTGTACTGTATTTATTTGCGATGTGAGATGAATTTAAATCTTCCTAATAAATGGATACAAGAAATTTGTCTATATAATGGACTCCTCCATGTAATTATCTTGCATCTCATCATGTCTAAACTTAACCTAGGATTGCATATTATTTCCATATATGCTATTTTCGTTGCTCATCAAATCAATGGAGGTGGATTGAATCCTACCAATCAAAAGGTAAATATGTTGATTCACTTACATACATAGCTAGGTGAGCAACATGTTTTCCAAAAGTAAATTGGTCATTTTATTACAGTTTGAGTAATTTATAGTTTGTACCATGGGGCCAGAAAAAGTGGTGAACTTTGAAATGATTGTTCACCCCGCAAAGTATGAGAGTATTCGCGGATTCAAAAACTTTTAAATTTATTATGGAGATATGAACTATGTGATGATCTACAACCATTTATTACGTAGAGATGAAATGGAATTACGGAGTATAGGAGCCATATGGTACATCAACAACCACCTTAATTTACACATTGGATATGAATGAAAAATGTGCATCAATGGTTGATTCGGATACATGAACAACCACCTTTACAAATTGTGATTTCTTTTCTAGTCTTTGCATTTGATACATGAGGAGTCCTAGACAAAATGAAATAGTCTCCAGGCCTCCTCTATATTTATCCACTATATGCTTTATTAGTATAACCAAATAAATGTATTTTTAAATTATTTTTATTTTACATGTTTCAATTTTTTCAAAGTCAAGAAATGAACAATGAATAATGGTACGATTACATACTCACTGTAAAGTATTTCAGGAATGGTATGGACAAGTATTTCCATCACAAAATGATGATAACGGAGTCTATGTGAGTCACTCCATTCCGCAACCCTCAATAACAATAACCTTCACTTTCCACGATTTTGACCTTTTCTCCTTGTGCAGTTTGCGGTACAAAGGACATATCCTGGTAGCTACTTTGGACTTGTTGCTACAATGGACGTGTATGGGTACAATATCAGTAATACCCGTATTCTAACTTCAATTTGGATTCATAATCTTGATGGTGATCGAGAAACAGACGAGAATGCGATTTGGGCTGGATGGCAAGTAAGTTGTCATTTCCATCTAGGAAGATTCGTAAAGACTGTAATATCTTACCACTTTTTTTTGGACCTAGCGAATACCAATTTATGCTCTAAACTTTTGAGTTTCTCCCTAGGTCGACCCGAGAGGCTATGGGGATTCGCGTACTCACTTCTTCACAAGTTGGACGGTCTGTAACTTCCGTTGCACTCAAATTATATTCTCAAAGTGTAGGAAAAAAAGCTGGAATACATAGTGAGTACTGACCATGTAAACATTTGTGTGAAACAGAAAGATACATATCGTACAGGGTGTTGGGACATGGCTTGTCCAGGTTTCCAGCTCGCAAATGGATCAAAAATAGCCCCAGGCGCTTCAATAGACCCGGTCTCTGATGTTACTGGTGTACGACAAAAGATTACTATTAAAGTGTTCAAAGTAATTAACAATATCCTTTTCAAATATTTACATTTGAATCATAATGCTCTAGCCACGTGTGGCTGAATTTGTGGTATACATTACTCAATTTCATCCTACCAAATGGCAGGATAAGTCCACCGGAGATTGGTGGATACACTATGGCTTCAACACTGCTCCAACGCCCGTGGGATTTTACCCAGCAAAACTGTTTGACAAGTTATCGGATAAGGCGACCCATGTTGCATTTGGCAGTGCCGTCGGCGGAAATCCAACTGTCCCTTCCCCTCCGATGGGCAGTGGATTCTTGCCGTCTGATAAAGCTGCTTTGATCACTGATATTTCATTCATCGAGGAAGATGGCAGTAGCACACCTTTCGCCGTGGATACAGACAAATTAGAGACCAAGAGTAGTTGTTACTCTATTTCACCCGTCGAAGGTGCAAAATGCTCCTATGGAGGGCCCGGAGGCTGCTAAAAATCAATAAATTGAACTTTCTCATAGTTACATGGATGTGGTGCCATCGAGTCATGTAAACACCTGGGAATAATTGGTTTGTGTGCCTTCAAACTTTGTTCTTTTGTTTCAATAAAGGTTTCCTCAAAAGTATCCGTTAAAAGGAAGCATATTTCAGTTACTAACTAAGAGTACTCAATCGATGCATTTCTTCTATTCGAAATCATCCCATGTTGATCCTTTTCAAAGCCATGTCCATTATGGAGATGACCAAAGCCATCTAAGTCAATCTAACTTTTTTTGCTGCATAAACCAACCCAATCTAATATCTATCTTCACAACCAAGCCAGCCAAGCACCAACATCTCCACGTGGGGGCGCTAGGAGCCCAAGAAATATAGGATCCCAATCTAATATGTGCACAAATATGTAGTTGAAATGTAGTATGTAAACCAAAACAAGAAATATTGGACAAACAAAGTCCAGGGAGTTAAGTTTAGGGGTTAAAGTTTGGCTATGAATCACCTTATTAGCGGACCAAATATAAAGCTACATGTTTGATGGGCTAAATTATAATGGATAAGCTAGAGATCCCTTAGAGTTTGGAGGAGATTACCAACACTCTAATCAGATGCATTGTACATATTCCATTGTAAACTAGTAGAAACAAAGTTATAGAATGTATAAGATGTGGATATGCCCTCCTAGTAGGTATGGTCACATTTGACGTGTGATTTCGTCCGCTGAGTTCCAGTGATCATCCAAGAAATATAGAAAAAGTAAATTTATAATTTCCAGACAACGCAATATGGGAATAAACCATGAATCTCATAATTTCACGGAAAATGATTTCATTTGCAGTCTGCGCAAAAATAGAAGTCTGATCCATGCTAGCAAATTAATAGTACTACAGTTGTTGTATAGTGTTAATGATCATTGTTTGCAATGTTTGGCCACGAAATGAAATCCCGCCACCATGGCAGCTTATATGGACTGACGTGATCTTGTTGGCCGCCCCACTACCGAACAAGGCATGGACCACTCCAGGGTCCCAACTCCTCGATTCATCTGACTTAGTGAGTACCCACCGTTTGATTCTCCTCAACTTCAGCAATGGGATGCAACATATAGGGTGGGAGGTCCGGTATCCATTGATCCGAGGGGATCTTTGTCCTTCTGCCATCGCCTATCCCCATCTTATACCTTTAGCCACCAACTCCTTGCCAAATAGTATACTCCGCCATGTGTAGGATGCAGACCTCGGCCTCGGAGCATCCCATCGTCGGGGTAATACGGTGCCTTGAGTACATGTGCACAAAGGGAGTCAGGTTCCATTACTAATCTCCAGCAGTGTCGGCCTAGTTAAAGAGCTCGAGGTCGCGAAAACCAACCCCCCTAGATCCTTGGGGGTAGAGAGCCACTTCCAAGAGCGCCAATACATTTTCCTTTTGGCATTCTCCACACTCCACCAATGATTCGCAATGGACTTCCGCATATCAATACACGTGGACACTAGCAACTGAAACCAACTCACGACATATGTCGGTATAGCCTGAATAACAGATTTTAACCAAGTCTCCTTTACCCGCCCTGGACAGCGGCTTATCGGAGATATCAAACCACCCATGCGTTGCCACATACGGTCAGTTAAGCATGTGTCATGTCTGAACCGATCATGTGAGAGGGCAAGGATTCTATAAATTGGAAATTAAGCCTACGTTATTTCATCCCACCTACATTTGTTTGGTCATTTCATTTTTCAGTGTGCAGATCAGCAAGATTAAACATTCAGTGGACAAAGTAAACAGGAAGATGTCAGCGAAAAGGGCCACAAGAAAATCCAGGCGATCCGACCGAACAAAGGAAAATGTCCTTCAAGAAAGAAGGTGCAGTGGAGGCGGCGGCGGCGCGTCCCTGCCCTGCGCTCAGATCGGGGAGTCACCCACGACCTCGCTCGCCGCAACAGCTGATCCGAATCTCGCCGACCCCTGCTTGAGTGTGACCTCTAAGGAGTAATGGATCATGGCATCTAGCCCTACCACCGTGGCACCGCAGCGGCGTGGGGGTTCATGTATGTCTATATTCTGATTGCTTCATTTTGGGATGTGAGTTCGGTCTCTGTTTCCCATCTCGCGGGGAAACAAATCCTTATTATTGTTCATCTGCACCAGTAGTCCGTCGATTCACCCTGCCAGCATTGTTTCTGTACGTACTAGATCTCTATTGATACTTATTATTGTTCTATGATCAGGTCGGATTTGCTTGTGCTTCTTTGTTAACATTGTAGTTACGCCTGTATATATCCATGTTTTACTTCGTCTATCTATATTCATATAGGAGCTTGGCTTATGATATTCCCAATCAAAGTATAATTGGAGGGAACATATACACCGGCAGCGTTGCATATAAAACCCAACTCGAGGAAAAAATTGGGTGTGCATTCTCTGTCGTCATGCTAATGGCCGCAGCTGCCCCAAAGTGCATTCCAACATATCAGCAGAGGTTATAGGAATAGAGCAATTTTACTGATTCAGTGTTACATGTATTCACATGTTTCGCTCCCTCCCATTCAAGAATTTTCAATGCTATTACATGTTTCCTATGAAAGCCTGGCATAGCGTCTAGCTGTTATATGAATATATAGAACATTCTTATGGTGGACTTTGTATTGTTGATGATAAGGTTCCTATTTATGGGCGTCTCTGTATTAATACTGTCGATATCTACTGAAACTTTTCCTGTTTTACCCCAGCAGAGATAACATGGTTGTATCGGAGATGCCTGATGTATCATTTGAAAGCTAATGGCTCAGCTGGTTCTTTGGAGTGGGGAGGGGAATCTCTGTTTGATGTTAATGCAAATGGACGCCCTGTTCTCAATGTTGGCTCTTATTTCTTCTCCTGGTGGATACCGAAGGCACTTTCAGCTAAACCTGTCTAAATCGAGCAACTAGAGTCGCCTTATCCAACCGATTGATTCCAGCACAGCCCATGCTTCGCTGAATTTTATTACAAAAATGCTCTTCTCTTATTCTGCATTATTCTTAAGGGGACAGCAAGGAATGAGAATATGTTAGCTTAGTTGTTCATCAGTTAAAATACCCCAAGATAAAATTCTTACGATATCGTATTATGGCATAGCCTTGCTAAATTCTTGTGCTAATAAATTTATGCTTTACCTGGGTGCTGATAATACACTAATAATCTAAAACACGGGTCATTAGGGGTGCTTTGCTTGATTGAGGCACAATAAGTCAAGAGTATTGCCATTCTCTGTACTGCTCTCCCTTCTAGAGTTCTGGTACGTGCTCCTTCATGCCTCATTGTGTAAGATTGGTGAAGCCTTTTACTGATGTAGTAGTGATTGTTAGCTCTGTAGAAAAAAATGGTTTCTGTCATGCTTACCTGCTACAGCACACACCGTTGTTGTCCCCCATTGTGCTAGGCTTCAATGGTATGTAATTGTTGCTTCCTATGCTTGCTCAATTGTACGTTATTGGGAGTCAGGAAACATATAAGCAATGTCGGCTATCTATGCGGCTCTGCTTTAACTCGCCTAGTGGTGGTTCCTACGGCCACACAGCATACGCCCCGGTAGGCCACTGCCGTGCAGCAAGCAGATGCTATTTCTTGGGTGTTTCCTCTTCTCCTGGACCTCTTTTGCGTTAGCAAAGATGAAGAAACCGAGATCTCCATTGTCATTTGATTTTGTTTTTTTGCCTCTCTTGAATAGTAGTACGAAACAAAGTTGGTAAATAGCACTCTGAAGCTTTTAAGCAAAAATTTACTTGCTGGAAGGCGATATTTCGTACTAGTATTTTTCCAAGACAAGATACGTTGTATCATAACGTTCTAAACTATCCACTCTGTTTATTCTGCCTAGATTTGGGGCATTTTCTGAAGGACACTATTGACACTGCAGTGCTTGAGAACGATAATAACAATTAGTCTTCACCTGTACGACCTGCGTGTTGCTGTTTTAGGTTGGACCTTTGCTTTGTCAGTCTACATGGTCATTGCTTTATGGGCTGCAAGGGCTGGTTTTTGCTGTTCGGTTTAGCTTATATTTTTTTCTGTCATCACTTTTGTTCTGTATATACAACACACTTGATTTCTCTAATAGAAATCGGAGGGAAAGCTGTCTCTTCTCTAAAAATGAAAATTCCCTCTCCTAATCTATCGCATGTAAGCTAGCTTACATGTGCTCATGCACAAAACATGTGAATTCCAGATATTATCCCGCACGGTGGAGGGCGTGTATTCTTCTAGTTTTAGTAGAAAAGAAACAGCATTACTATTTTGTCTCAGCAAGGAAATTCTATGAACTAATGTTGTGATCATGCATTTTTTATGCAAGTGCAAGCAGGAGGCAAGCAATAGGCACATGTTGGTGCGTTGAGAGGTGATCATTTCTAGCTTCTCAAGCACCCTGCACGCACGCACACACTATTTGGTGAGTGCAAAGTTTTGTGTGAATGTTGCTCACTCTGTTATCTAGGTTGGGACGGCAATAAACGGAACAATAAACACATATTGATCTTCCTGTCTTGCTTATTTTAAATATCCCTAATGCAAATCCGTGTGTTGTCATCAAACATAGAAAAGGACGAGATTAAAAGAAAATTTGTCTCCTAATCTTATTTTGGTGTTTGATCACAACATATGGAAGATCTAATATTTTCCGTAAGCATGTTTAGGTATGCCAATGAAAACTTAGGGACTTTTAACGTGGAGAAAAGCAAAAACAAGTGCCCTCTGAACTCTACTGACTTGACAATCAACGTTGAAGACATCGCAAAAAGGGAGAAAGAAGAAAGAAGAAAAAAAAAGGGGGGGGACTGCCTGGCCGGCCTGCCTGCCTGAGGCCGGGCGGCTTGTTCACGGTCCCGGACTAAGGCAGCAGGCACGCCGGCCGGGTGTTCAGGCCTCGTTGGGGGCAGCCGGCCCCAGGCGGGTTCCAGCCGGCCTCGCGAGTGCTTTAGGCCAGGTGGGAGGGCAGCCGGGGCGGTCTGCCGGCCTCCCCTCTACGCCTAGGACGGCCTGGCCGGCGTCCCAGGCCGGGTTTCCTGGCAGAGTAGAAAACGCCCCAACGGACACTTTTCCCCCTCCACTATAGATAAGTGTCTTTCCCTACCTTTAGATGGTGTCAAATAAACTTTCTCTCTCCACCATTGTTGACCACTTTCGAGCTCAAGCATCTCCCCAAATACCCAACCAAATCTCTTGATTTCTTGGGATTTGGAGGAGACCCACTAGATCTATAACTCCACCAAACCGATTCATCACCACCCCACTCATCCCCTAGGGATCTGGTAATTCTCGGTTCATTTGAGCCTAGAGCCTTGTTGCTCTTAGCTCATTTTAGTTTGGAGCCTTGTTGGTGTCCCGGAAGCTTTGGAGCTCGTGGATATTGTTTCCTGGAGTCTTGGTGGCTCTCGGGATTTGGTGAGGACCCTCCAATTTGTGGGGTGTGCCTCATCCTTGTAAAATTTCTAGTTGTCAACCTCAACGGCAACATAGTGATTCGAGCCTCTCCACATCGGTGGAAGGACTCGAAGGAGATATGGTGTGCCATTTGAGGGCTACTCGGTGTTCCACTTTGGTGGCATCGCACCGTTTCAACGGAGACTAACTTCCATTGGGAAGTTAACTTTGGGATACATCTCCGCGTCATTGTGTTCGGTTATTCCTCAACTTGCGTTTACTTGTTGTTCTTAGCTTAGTTATATAAATATCTAGTGCTAGTAGTATTTGCTCAACATATAGGATTGTTCATCTAGTTGCATAATCTAGACAATATATATTTGAGCATTATCTTGTTAACCAGAAAAAGAAATAAAATTTATCGTGAACCTATTCACCCCCCTCTAGTTAATCTCTCGATGATTCAGCCATGTACCCACACCACTTCGAGCCCACGATGTCCACAGAAGCAACCTCTCTGGCCGAAAAACCGCCTCTGGAAGCTCCTACAACTGACCAAGGACCCGACGTGCCGCACCGGAACTTCGGTTAAGAGTCCTCAAGACGGACTACAATGAAGTAAAGCTACCGATCAAGACAAGCGTAAAATAAAGGATGGGAAACTCTAGGCGTACAAGGAAAGAACTATTACTCAACGACGAATATATATCCGAAGACTATGGACGTAAAAGGAAAGGACGGTAAACCCTAGCGACAAATTCAATCTAGACCCATTATATGCGAGAATATGGCCTGGAATTCGCCGAGATTGCAACTTTTATAATAGATTAG